>CM022759.1:7561110-7571110 GCA_012411365.1 Ameiurus melas
CACACACTTTTAGAATATTTATATAGACTATTCGATTATTTAATGTTAGCAGGGATGTTGTTCAGTGTGAGAGTGCTTATGTAACGTGTTAAACGTTCCTACAACCTTACAGGCTACGATCTGTTGACTTCACATTACCCCTGACATTTACAGCCGTTGAGTATTTAAACTAGCTCAATCTGGAATAAAAATGGTGTGATTTTTATTAGTGCATGTTGCAGTTCCCAGAAAGAAAGAAAGGAGATGGAGCTGTGGTATGTAATGATGGAATGAGTCAACGTTATAAAGAGCGTTAAAGTCTGGTTCAGCAGCTCAAATATTGAAACGCAAACACAGCAACTTTCATGTTCTGCCTGTCATAAGAGCTTAAATGAGGTGTGTGTGGTTTAATGCACTTGTGGATTTTTTTCAGTTGAGCTCAAGTGGATGCAGCCGTGAGAGATGAGAGGCAGAACTTGTACAGTCTCTCGCGCTCTCCTCATCCCTCTACCCTGTCAGTGCCAGAGTGCTGTGATTCACCAATTAGGGCTCATTGAGGTTGCCGTGGTTACGGACAGCATCTTGTGGTGGGAGATGATGGAAAGAACACAGGAGGAAAAACAACAGCAGAACTCTCTCTGATAACGAACACATCTGTGCTTAATGCACAAATACTTATAATATACACCGTTCAGCCATAATATTAAAACCAGTGACCGGTGAAGTGAATATCAATTGATTATCTCATTACAGTGGAACATGTGGAGGGGGGGATATCTATTTATAAAAAAAAAATAGTGCGTATCACTTACCTGAGGAGGAGATGGCACCAGAATGCACTATGGGAAGAAGGTGAGCTTGTGGAGGAAGTGTGATGCTCTGGACAATGTTCTGCTGTGAGACCTTGGGTCCTGTATTCATGTGGATGTTACTGTGACACGTACCACCTACCTAAACACTGTTACAGAACAAGTACACCCCTTCATGGGAACGGTGTTCCTTAATGTCGGCGTCCTCTTTTAGCAGGATAATGCTCTCTGACACACTGCAACATTTGTTCAGGAACGGTTTGAGGAACATGACAAAGAGTTCAAGGTATATATAATATATATATATATATATATATATATATATATATATATATATACATACATACATACATACACACATGCACTGTCCACTAATATCGGCACCCTTGGTAAATATGAGCAAAGAAGACTGTGGAAAAATTGTCTATTGTTTAATCTATTGTTAAAAAATTAACAAAAATTCTCTGCTCTCATGGATATCAAACAATTGCAAACACAACACCGGTTTATCCAAAAAAAAAAATTTGTTAAATATACGTGTGCAACAACTAATGGAACCCTTTTTCAATACTTTGTGCTAGCTACCTTTGCCAAGATAACAGCTCTGAGTCTTCTCCTATAAAGCCTGATGAGATTGGAGAATACATGGCGAGGGATCGGAGATCGTTCCTCTATACAGAATCTCTCCAGATCCTTCACATTTCGAGGTCCATGCTGGTGCACTCTCCTCTTCAGTTCATCCTACAGGATTTCTATGGGGTTCAGGTCAGGGGACTGGGATGGTCATGGCAAGACCTTGATTTTGTGGTCAGTAAACCATTTCTGTGTTGATTTTGATCTATGTTTTGGATCATTGTCCTGCTGGAAGATCCAACCACGGCCCATTTGAGGCTTTCTGGCAGAGGCAGTCAGATTTTCATTTAATATCTGTTGATATTTGATGGAGTCCATGATGCCATGTATCCTAACAAAATGTCCAGGTCCTCTGGCAGAAAAACAGCCACAAAACATTAAAGAGCCTCCACCATATTTAACCGTGGGCATGAGGTACTTTTCCATATGGCTACCTCTCTGTGTGCACCAAAACCACCTCTGGTGTTTATTACCAATAAGCTCTATTTTGGTTTCATCTGACCATAGAACCCGATCCCATTTGAAGTCCAGTAGTGTCTGGGGAAACTGAAGACGCTCAAGTTTGTTTTTGGATGAGAGTAGAGGCTTTTTTCTTGAAATCCTTCCAAACAACTTGTTGTGTTTTGCTTGTATTTTTCTCATTTGCAAGTCGCTTTGGATAAAAGCGTCTGCTAAGTGAATAAACGTAAATGTAGGTGACTTCGGATTTGTAGTTTTGGAGACTTTCTGACCCCAAGACACAACTAACTTCTGCAATTCTCCAGCTGTGATCCTTGGAGATTTCTTGGCCACTTGAACCCTTCCAAACAACTTGTGGTGATGTAGGTGACTTCAGATTGTAGTTCACACATGGCTTCTTCTTTGCATGATTGAGCTTTACCAGCGTTTGTGGATGGCACAGCGAACTGTGTTCTAGAAGTGTTTTTAATTTTTCACTGTTTTTAATGCAATGGCTCCTGAGGGCCCGAAGATCACGGTCATGCGATATCGATTTTCAGCCTCGTCCCATTTCTCCAGATTCTTGGAAACCTTTAATGATATTATGTACGGTAGATGATGAGATATTGACAATCTCTGCAATTTTACATTGAGGAACATTATTCTGAAATTGTTCTACAAATTGTAGATGCCGTTTTTCACAGATTGGTGAACCTCTGCTCATCTTTACTTCTGAAAGACTCCGCCTCTCTAAAATCCTCTTTTTATACCTAATCATGTTAGTGACCTGTTCCCGATGAACCTCCAGCTGTTTCTTTTTACTAACACTTACTTTTCCAGTCTAGGGGGTGGAGTCTGTGATGTTTTCAGTAAAAAGTAATATCATTTGAGCACTTCTCATTTTGATTAACAAATATTAGACATGCTCAGTTTTATTGGAGTGAACACGCACAACACTCTCTCTCTCACACACTCACACACACACACCAGGTGACAAGAGACAGAAGGGCTGGGAGAACACAGCTTGTTGGTAGGCGTGCAGACGGAGGGCACAAGAACACCAATCATGTGGAAAACGTGTCTCACGTTTTAGCATCGTCTCCAGACATTTGGGATCGCAAGCAGCACTGAGACTGTGTGTGAGAGAAAGAGTGGAGGACGATTTACTAGAGCTGTTTTCTCCACAGACCAGAATGAAATCACCTTAACTCCATCTTTTCAGAAGCTTGACGTAGTAGTAGTAGTAGTAGTAGTAACTAAGGTAACGGTGGGTGGGGCCTGTGATCAGCCAATCTAAAACAGCCATGATTATTGCTAAAGTTGTAACTTGTTTTGTTTGTATTTAAATAAAACTATTTCCTGAGTTGGCTCAAATTTGCTAATCTTTACTAATATGAAGTGAATGATGTTGTGGGAGCTTTTTATTTAGGATCTATTTACTCATTTATTATTTTAGTGTAAGAATGACTTATTCATGTGAGTAATTAACATGTAAGATCACCTCCTCATTTGTTTATATTGTGAGTTTATGCTAACTAAACCTAGCAAACGTCATTCCGCAGTCGAGGTTACGGCTAGTTGTGTTTTAATGCTAGCCACGTAAATCATCAATAAAAATGTTTCTGTATAAAACTCCATCATTCACTCCAGCCTCTTGGCAGTGATGTGAGGAAGTGCATTAGCATCAGATGCCGTGCCAAACATCAGAACTGATAAACTGATGTTTAACATGAAAGGAAAAATAAAACGCAGAGTCACAGTGAAGTTCGGATAACCGAGTTGAACCTGTTTTCCTGTCAGTCAAAACTTCTGTTAACTTCTGAAACGCCTGTGAGCTTGTTTATGATTAGAGTGAGGCTAAATTAAACACACCCTTCAGCACCAAAGTTTTGCTCACAACAAGAACTTCTGTTTCTTCCCCTTGGATGTGAAATGGGCAGGAGTAGTTTTAAATATTTAAGAGCGACAAAACAAACCAACCAAGAGAAAGCTATACTAGCACATTCCATAGTAAATGAAAGGTAACCAACCTAGTGAGTGATGGTTCAATTGGTGATTTGAAAGTTAACCTAGTGTGCAAAACTTTAGTCTAACCTAGAAAGACAACGCTAACCTTGGTAACAAAAATTAACTTGGTAAATGAAAACTTTGTTTGCAAAGTAGCAAACAAAAGCTAACCCTGCAAATGAATGCTAACATAGTGAGTGAAGGCTAAAGCTAACCTTGCAACCAAAAGCAGAAATAACCTAGTAAGTGAAAGTGATGTCACGGAGGAGTCTCGGTCAAAGGGCTGTCAATCAAACATGCTGTCTTGAATATTATGCTACACCCATTAGGACCATAAAGTTTTTGATTCAGTCTGGTAATGTGTTTCTGTTTGAAACAGGAAGTCAGGCTGCTCGTCCAGTAGTGCACTGTGGGTAATTGTGTGTGTGTGTGTGTGTGTGTGTGTGTGTGTGTGTGTGTGTGTGTGTGTGCGTAGTCTGTACAGTTCATTGTCAGAAGTTCCTGATCTCACGTGTGGGGGAGGATTGGATCTTCCTCATCCTGCTTGGACTCGTCATGGCCCTCGTCAGCTTCGTCATGGACTTCTGTATCGCCATCTGCCTTCAAGGTGTGTGTGTGTGTGTGTGTGTGTGTGTGTGTGTGTGTGTGTGACAAAAATATGTTGTTATTATTAGAAAGCATTGTTTCGACATGCCTCTTGACTACAAAATAATCTTTCGTTATAATGAAAAAATATTGTGAGAAAACCTTGAGAAAAGGATCTACAAAATCCTATTATTATCGTCAGAAAAGTATGTCGCTGTTATTAGAAAACATTTCATAATTACGAGAAAAATCTTGTTTCTACAACATCGTTATTACAAGAAAAGTGTGTTATTAATATTATTATTAGAAATTTAATATTGCTATTAAATGTTAGAGATGCTGATTACGTATACGTTTGGACAGTTTTGTCCCAATTTGTGTTGTCATTGATGACAATGTCTATTGACCTTCTTTTCTGTGTGTGTGTGTGTGTGTGTGTGTGTGTGTGTGTGTGTGTGTGTGTGTGTGTGTCCTCTCTCCAGCTCAGAAGTGGATGTACGGAGGTTTGGACGGTAACATGGTCCTGCAGTACCTGGCGTGGATCACATACCCTGTAGTTCTCATCAGCTTCTCCGCCGGCTTCACACACATCGTAGCACCTCAGGCCGCCGGTAATACACACACACAAAAACACTGCGTTTTATTAATGGATTCTGTTCTAAAGTTCAACTTTCACAACTTTGTGAGAAAATTTAAGATTACATCAACACACCTGCAAAAACTTGCAACAAAATGTGCTTCCTCTTGTGAATTTATTTGTAAAAAATGCTTGTTTTTCGTCCCAGCAACAAACTCTTTTTATAACTATTATCACTTTCAAATTTTTTTATATTCTAGATCAATCTAACTTCCTCATTGTCTCAATTTTTTTTTTATATTTATACAAAAATGATTAAATAAGACATTTAAATCAACTACATTAATTACACAGACCATACATTTTTCATGTAGAAATATATATATATTTATAAAACATGATCAGCCCGTACAGAATTTCATGGAGTTTTTTTTGTGACTGTTGTGTCCAGAAATGCTTGATTTTGCTGTGGCTTTTTTTTTTCTTCTTTTTTTCAGAAAAATCATAAATTGGTGAAATTCCAACTGCTCTACCTTGTTTTACACGCTCTTTCACAGGGATGTTTTCTGTCATTTCTGTGATCACAAAATCATGAAATCTTGGAGGGACTGCAAAGTAAAAAATTATATACTATAGATCATATACGGATGTCCTTAAATTAGGCAGTGATGCTGTTTATTATACATCTGTATGTACTGTATATCTATATTAAATCCATATATTATTTGCTATATATTTAATTCATACTAGACCTTAGACACATTTTTCTACTAATTTAAATAATATTAAAACAAAAATCAATGAAACGTGTACTTATGTGAAAGTCTGAGTGTTGGGTTTAATTTTACATCAAAACAACTTAAAGTTTCAGATACATGTTCACTTACCTATTGCTGTATTTAGATATTTATTTTAAAGGGAAATTGCAGTGCAGAAAATTTTTATTATGTTTATTACCATGATTAAATTTCATTCTAATATGACTAAAGAAAAATAAGTCTTTTATATAGCGATTATTCACATGATGTAGTGGGAAATTTGGGGTTTGGAACAAAAGCTGAGAATGTTTCAGTCCAATTCCAATGATAATGTCTTTATTTCTTTATAGAGATAAAGATTAAAACTTGTTAATATGGAGTGCAAAAATGCAAATTTGAGTACTGAGCTGAAGGTTGGGATCACACGGACCTCGCTGATGGTTTTATAATTGTTAAGTGGATTAAGGCAGAATAAACACCAGCACATGAACTATCTGATGAAGCAGCTGTGTGAAGAAGGTTCTATCAGAGGAACCGTCTGTTCTGTGTTCTCGGCTACTGTCACGTCACGGATTTTTACTTCAGTACAGTTTAAACGGATTAATGTGATCCGTCATGAATATTAATGAGGAAAGGTAACGTCATGAACTAGCAGAAATCCACTCTTGATGATCAGTTTAAAGGTTGTGTGATCATGTGCCAGGGTGAAACGTTCATGTTCATGCTTTTGATGTTGGTTTACGACAAGAGCAGCGGGAGTTCTCTCAGCAGCGCAGTTTCACAGTTCCACTCGTTTTTCAGGCTTTGGTAAATCTCATGTTTTGTGCAGAATTATGGCTTTACTGTTTGACAAGGACACACTCTAAAACCTTAAAGGTTCTATACAGAACCCTAGCCCATCTCTATTAGAAAAGATTCTCAGTGGAACCGTATAGAGGGATAATAACCCTTCATTATCAAAACAACCCTTAAAGAACCTTTTTTTTTAACCAAATGTTTAGTTAAATATCTGACAGGTTCTAGATATTCCAGGTGTACACTCTTGGAAGATTTACAGTCATTAATGTTCTTCAGTTGTCCTTATGGGAGAACCCTTTTATTATTTTACTATTGAACCCTTAATTATCCAATAAATCCTTAAAGTAGCATTAAAGAGCATTTTTACCATGTACGAACAGCTAAATGTTAAACAGCTGACAGGTTCTTGTTGCGCAGTAATCTTGGGATGGAGAAAAAGAGGGTTCTTCGGTGCGGTTTGACGACTTGTTTTAAAGAACTACACACGCTGGAAGATTGATATTAGACGCTGGGTTAACGGTTGCGATTCTTTTTCTGACGTCTTTCATCTAAAATGAATTGAAATCATTCTCGTTTATTAGAATGTCCTTTTCTGTGAATCGTGTGCGAGATCAGTTCGGGGTCGCTGATTTGTATCGAGACGGATAACGCTGACGATGAACATTATGCTCGAGGGAATGACATCCATTATAAGTGTGAAATGAGCCAAATCGACATTTTATTACTTTCAACAGAAATTCACTGTTGGAATTCTAGTCTATATAACTTGTGACCTCATGAATTATTCATAACGTCACTTGGAGTGGAGGACTTATCTGCACCAGGTTGTGGGCGTGAATCCAAGTCGAGGTCTTGGACCGTGATCTTTTTGGTATCTCTGTACCAAAAAGGGATGTTATGCTTTATAGAGGCTAGGTTATGAAGAACCAATAATGGAGAGCATTCATTGCTCTCTTTATTTATTTATTTTTAAATTTCCGCAAATAGAAATGGAATGATCTCATAGAGTCGTCGTGTAATAAGCGTTCAACTGGTAGGAGGATGGCATAAAGTATATGCTAATAAAATCTGAATACAGCCATGTAGATACATCATAATACCCTTTTTTTATTATTATATATACAGTGCCTTGCGAAAGTATTCGGCCCCCTTGAACTTTTCGAAATTTTGCCACATTTCAGGCTTCAAACATAAAGATATAAAATTTTAATTTTTTGTGAAGAATCACCAACAAGTGGGACACAATTGTGAAGTGGAACGAAATCTATTGGATATTTTAAACTTTTTTAGCAAATAAAAAACTGAAAAGTGGTGCGTGCAAAATTATTTGGCCCCTTTACTTTCAGTGCAGCAAACTCACTCCAGAAGTTCAGCGAGGATCTCTGAATGATCCAATGTTGTCCTAAATGACTGATGGTGATAAATAGAATCCACCTGTGTGTAATCAAATCTCTGTAGAAATGCACCTGCTCTGTGATAGTCTCAGGGTTTTGTTGAAAGCGCAGAGAGCATCATGAAGACCAAGGAACACACCGGGCATGTCCGTAATACTGTTGTGGAGAAGTTTAAAGCCGGATTTGGATACAAAAAGATTTCCCAAGTTTTAAACATCCCAAGGAGCACTGTGCAAGCAATCATTTTGAAATGGAAGGAGTATCAGACCACTGCAAATCTACCAAGACCTGGCCGTCCCTCTAAACTTTCAGCTCAGACAAGGAGAAGACTGATCAGAGATGCAGCCAAGAGGCCCATGATCACTCTGGATGAACTGCAGAGAACTACAGCTGAGGTGGGAGAGTCTGTCCATAGGACAACAATCAGTCGTACACTGCACAAATCTGGCCTTTATGGAAGAGTGGCAAGAAGAAAGCCATTTCTGAACGTTTGGTGTGACGTTTGGTGTGTCTCCCAGGTGGCTTGTGGCAAACTTTAGACGAGACTTTTTATGGATATCTTTGAGAAATGGCTTTTCACACCAACACGCGATTATGAAATATCATCGAAACGTACCTAGCTTCTCTTCTAGCGCTGGTTATAAAATATTTATTTCTGATTGGCTGAAAGGAATTTTACTCAGAAATTCAACTACAGTTCTACAGCAAAGCTTTTGTGTAGTGTAACCTACACAAGTGTATCCATGGCAACCATTACCCAGCTTAGATACCTTCTAACGTAGTACAAACTTGTATGTATTAGGTTCTACTATGCACAGCTATAGTGTTTCTAATAGTAGTGAAAGAGGTGCACACAAGAGTTTGCCACAAGCCACCTGGGAGACACACCAAACGTCATACCAAACGTTGAGAAATGGCTTTCTTCTTGCCACTCTTCCATAAAGGCCAGATTTGTGCAGTGTACGACTGATTGTTGTCCTATGGATAGACTCTCCCACCTCAGCTGTAGTTCTCTGCAGTTCATCCAGAGTGATCATGGGCCTCTTGGCTGCATCTCTGATCAGTCTTCTCCTTGTCTGAGCTGAAAGTTTAGAGGGACGGCCAGGTCTTGGTAGATTTGCAGTGGTCTGATACTCCTTCCATTTCAAAATGATTGCTTGCACAGTGCTCCTTGGGATGTTTAAAGCTTGGGAAATCTTTTTGTATCCAAATCCGGCTTTAAACTTCTCCACAACAGTATTACGGACCTGCCTGGTGTGTTCCTTGGTCTTCATGATGCTCTCTGCGCTTTCAACAGAACCCTGAGACTATAACAGAGTTCAGACTACAACTGAACTTCTGGAGTGAGTTTGCTGCACTGAAAGTAAAGGGGCCAAATAATTTTGCATGCACCACTTTTCAGTTTTTTATTTGCTAAAAAAGTTTAAAATATCCAATAGATTTCGTTCCACCTCACAGTTGTGTCCCACTTGTTGGTGATTATTCACAAAAAATAAAAATTTTATATCTTTGTTTGAAGCCTGAAATGTGGCAAAAGGTTGAAAAGTTCAAGGGGTGTGTATGTGTGTGTGTATATATATGTGTATATATATATATATATATATATATATATATATATATATATATATATATATATATATATATATATATATATATATATATATTATTTATTTATCACTACATTACACACACGCGTGCACACACACACTACATGTGTGTGATTTTCAGACACATCCTGTTTCTGAAGTTCTTCTGAAGACCTATGAGGTCTCTTTTATTGTCTCTAGAATGCAGCTGTAAAGACCACACAAGTCTCTCACTCTCACACACATGCGCGCACATACACACAGAGGATGATGCCTATTTTTACAGTTTGAAACATAAAATAAAATGTAATAATAAATTAAATTTTCTTGCTGTGTTCATCTGTCAGGTTCTGGTATCCCCGAGATGAAGACCATCCTGAGGGGCGTGGTGTTAAAGGAGTACCTCACCCTTAAAACCTTTGTAGCCAAAGTCATT
>CM022759.1:7576110-7613610 GCA_012411365.1 Ameiurus melas
ATGCTACAACCGAGTATCGGTGCATAAATTAACATACCCTTCAGAAGGTCGACATTTCTGTATTATAAATTCTTTATTCTGATATTTTGAGATCCTGGATTTGTGATTTCTGTGAGCTGTAAGAGATTAAAACGTAAAAAGGCTTCAAATATTTCACTTTGTGTAATGAATCAAGAATATATCAAAGTTCCACTTTTTGAAATAAATTACGGGGGGAAATGTACTTTTCCACGATATTGAAATTCTTTTAGGTGCACCGGTATAGTTATTTTTAATTCAATTTCTTTTAATTAAGCACTTGTATGCTCATATAATATATAACTGTATATAAAAAAATCTCAATCAAGAATCTTTGGTTTACTCTGTTTTTTTTGTTGTTGTTTTTTTTAAATCAAAGGTTTTGTTTATTTCTGTTTATTTTAATTACAGACGTCATATGAGCACTCCCAGCTGTCTGTAAACACCGTAGTTTTGTGTAACGGCCGCTCGCTTAATTCCGTGTGACCGTGTAAACACACACTTCTGCGGTACTTGAGTTTAACAACCGACTGAGCAAATTCATTCTCACACAGGACATGATCGAGCTCCTTAGCATATGGCCACGGAACTGAACTTTTAGTTTGAGAGTGTAATGGAGATTCTGTTTGCAGACAGAGGTATAACTTTCAGACGTGTGTGTGTGTGTGTGCGTCTGTCTGTGTGTGTGCAGGATAGCGAGTGGTTTCGGAGGCGCTCTATTCGTTTATCTGAACAGACTCATCGTCCAGTTTATTAGGAAGCAGAAGGTGATCAACAAGTTCCTCATGAAGAAGTGAGTGTGTGTGTGTGTGTGTGTGTGTGTGTGTGTGTGTGTGTGTGTGTGTGTGGCAGGGAGTTCGATGACTAATATAATTGCCGCTGAAATGTAACAACCAAGTAGAGATTCATTTTACTAAAGAAGGGAAAGTGTCTGTCTGTGTGCAATTATCTCTGTGTGTGTGTGTGTGTGTGTGTGTGTGTGTGTGCGTGTGTGTGTGTGTGTGTGTGTGGGCGTTCGATGACTAATATAATTGCCACTGAACTGTAACAAGGAGAGATTTATTTTACTAAAGAAAGGAAAGAGTGTGTAATTGTGTGTGTTTAGGCGTCTTCTGTATCCTGCCCTCGTCACCCTCCTGATCTCCACATTGACGTTTCCTCCTGGATTTGGACAGTTCATGGCAGGCCAGGTAACTAACACACACACACACACACCTCTGCGTCTGCTTTACATTTATTCATTTAGCAGACGCTTTTATCCAAAGCGACTTACAAATGAGGAAATGCAAGAAAAGTGATTTATCAAGTGGAGAATAACGTTAACGTACGAGCTTTATAACTGATGATGATGATAATAATAATAAATCTTTTTAGAAGTGTTCTTTGTTTTACACATCTACAACCATAAACCAATGATGGACATGTTCCGTATACACCTAGTACACTACACCTGCACACTCCACAGGTAGCTCTGTATGCTACACGCTGTATGCTACACTCGCTCGTACATCTCTCTAACACCGGAGACACTGACTGATGGGGAGAGAGAGAGAGAGAGAGAGAGAGAGAGAAAATGGAGGAAGGAAAAAAACATTGAGAGGAAAAGGACAGGTGATGAAATGATGAGTCACCACAGAGAGAGAGAGAGAGAGATAATGTCTGGATGAGGGAAACATCTCTTTTTTTAATTTTTTATATAGTCTTTGTTTCTCACATTGTTTTTTTTTTGTTCTCTTTTTTTCATCTCTCTCTCTCTCTCTTTTTAATGAGAGAGTGACTCAGATGCAGTCTTTTGTCTGTGCCAATGAAGTACTCAATAAAGTGGCCGCATGTCAGGCGATGATGAATACAAAAGCGCGTATACACACACACACACACACACAAAAGAACAAGTATGCGGTCACGTACAGTATTAATAACTGAGATGGTAGAAAGATTGAATAGTCTTCTCTGTCTGGAGCTGTTAATGACCATGACCACTTCCTGTTTGCCTGTTTGTAGCTGACCCAGAAGGAGTCTCTGGTGACGTTGCTGGACAACCACACGTGGGCAAAGCAGGGCATCGCTGAGGAGTTTGAGTATGATGGTCACGCTGCTGCCTGGAAACACCCTCAGGCCAACGTCTTCATCACGCTTGTCATCTTCATTGTGATGAAAGTGCGTACACTCTGGTATCTTCTCCATGACTCCATCATCTTCTCCACCACTTCATCATTTTCTCTTCAACTGTAATACACCCAAAACTCCCTCAAATATCTTCAGCTGTTTGCGATGAACAAATCAAACAAAAGCAGTTGAAATCTACACACAATGAATGCTTCAAGTGGTTTCACCAAATTCAACTGAAAATGCAACTTGGAATGATTTCCCCATTCTCAAAATTATTCAACCTCTTCATGGCAAGCATCTTTAGTACTTAATTAGTAGAGCACTCTTTTACTGTTATGACCTGATGCAGAGCCAGACACCAGCTTCTGCAGCGTTCCTGAGGAATCTTAGGTATGCTTGTGATCATTGTCCTGTTGGAAGGTCCAATGACGCCCAAGCTTCAGCTTCCTCACAGATGTCATGATGTTTTCTCCTAGGATTTTCTGATACTTTAATGAATCCATCTTGCCTTCCACACGCTGCAGGTTTCCAGTGCCAGATGATTCAAAGTCGCCACAGAGCATCACCGAGCCACCACCATGCTTGACTGTGTACAGAGTGTTCTTTCTTCATTCTTCTTCTTCCAGACATACCGCTGATCCATCCTGCTGAAAAGTTCCAGTTTTGTTTCATCGGCCCACAGAACAGAATCCCAAAACTTCTGTGGCTTATTTATATGATTTTGAGCGGCGTTTCTTTGATGGCTTCCTTTTTCTGCCCCATCCTGGTATTTCATGTATTTTCTACCCCAAGCCAGTTCAGGTATTTCATGTGTACCTGTTTTATCATATTTGTGCTGTTGTGAGGGATTATATTCAGGGGGGTGAATAATTTTAATACTGGAGAAATCATTTGCATTTTCAGTTGAATTTGGGGAAACCACTTGAAGCGTTCATTGTTGAACTATTTAAATTGCTTTTGTTTCAGCTGTTCGCAATGAACAAATCAAAGTCTGTAAAGTTTGACAATAAACCTGATTTGCAATGGGGGTTGAATAATTTTGTTTGCAACTGTATGTTCCCACATCTGCTGGTACCTACGTTTTGTTACCTTGGCAACCTGCACCAAGCCTGGCGAAATCTGTCACAGCGCAGGAAGTCATGTCGTCAGTGTCACCATGGGGACCAGTGCCCTGTGTGTTCTGTGGAGGAAGTGGGACCTTTAACGTGTGTGTGTGTGTGTGTTCGAGAGAGATATAGTGCATAAAGTTCAGAGCATTATGTCCATCTCTCCCCATTTACTCAGTCTACAGTTGACTCAAAGTATTGGCACCTAAAATAACAGACAAAAAAACTACCATAATAATACATATAGATGTACAGAAGTAGGGATGGATCGATTGGGAGAATGGATTGTTGCATGAGAGGATGGCAGGAAAGTTGGATGAGGGAATGGATGAAGAGAAGATGACATCTTTTTATATTGTTTTATTCATATATGTACTGTACTATGTGAATATTTATCGCTTTCATTGTCTTTCTATTTCTCTCTCTCTAGTTTTGGATGTCGGCTTTGGCCACCACCATCCCCGTACCCTGTGGTGCTTTCATGCCTGTCTTTGTGATCGGTATGTATGGAAGGACAAAGTGTGTGTGTGTGTGTGTCTCTGTTAGATAAAGAGCAAGGGTGATAGTAGTAGTTGTAGTCTATATATTGGCGCACATCATCCCTTAAAGATAATTATTGTCTTACTTTACATAATTCGTGTGTGTGTATCAGGTGCTGCTTTCGGCCGGTTGGTGGGTGAGAGCATGGCTGCTTGGTTTCCTGAAGGGATTCACTCAGACGGTGTTGTGTATTCGATTGTACCAGGAGGATATGCTGTAGTGGGTAAGACACACACGCACACACACACACACAAACACTTACAAAACACGTTACACGCCTGTTTCTGGGGACATTTGGTCCTTACAAAAAGCTAAAACGCCTGTAAAGGTCATCCAAGCAGCAAAAAACAACTGTGTGTGTGTGTTCTTGCTGATGTTGAGAACCTGCTCAACATGCCTCTCAGACACCCACATTTTCACTGATGAGAGCCTTTCATCTCTGACTCCTGCTGAAAACCCATTAGCATCTCTGTGTTTACTCGGAGTGTGTGTGTATGTTTGTGTGTGAACAGACAGTTCTGCAGCTGCACAAAAAAATATCTTTCCTCAGCATCAGGTTTTGTTCATATGCACTCTTTTTAATTTATTTATTTATTTATTTATTTATATTTTCATTTATAGTTATGTTAATCTGTTAACCTCTTTAAACTAAATGTAAAAATTATTATTATTATAATACAGCATTTATGTCTGCTGTCCAGACCATAAAAATGCACTGGTTTGAGATAATTTAGAAGTTTACAGTTTGTGTTAAAACAAAAAGTATCAAGTTGAAACGAGAATCAGAGTAATGCTAGAAAAAAGGAACCGGGGCGGCTGTGGCGCAGTTGGTAGAGCGGGTTGTCCACTAATCGTAGGGTTGGCGGTTCGATTCTCGGCCCGGGTGACTCCACATGCCGTTCTGCAGTCAAACATCGCCATAGGCAAAATCCTCCGTTGCATCCGGGTCCTCTGCAACAAACGCAAAACCCCTCTCCCTTTGCTAGCGGTGGATGGCCCTTTTATACTCTCCCGTTGGCTGCTAGATGGTGGAGAGCGGCAGCGTTGATTATTAGCTGCCAGCAGTATGTGTGTCGGCGACCCCGCCTCGCAGCCACGCACTCTACAGCTGTCCAAAACCTCGGTGGTGTTGAAGTAGAGCTGTCTTTACAGCACCATAGCGGCTGTCACGGAAGGAGCGCCCTCTCCCTTTTGTGCGCCAACCACCGGCCGGTCATCACAGACTGTTGCTCATCTGGGCCTGAGCCCAGATTCTTCTCCATCAAAAACTTTTATAAACTTTTAAAGTATCATTAACTTTACTGTCAAATACACAGCATCATTACATTTACTGTAAAACACACATCACTACCTTTACACACTGTATTGTTAACTTTACTGTAAAACACACGGTATCATTAACTTGTGTGAACTGTGATGTAATATTTTGCTGTAAATATTACTGACCATCATGACCTGCCTGTAAGATGCCATAAGTTTGCAAGTAATTTTTTTTTCTTTCCGTGTGCATGCATGTAGGTGCGGCGGCCTTATCCGGAGCCGTAACACACACTGTGTCCACAGCAGTGATCGTGTTCGAATTGACGGGACAGATCAGTCACATTCTCCCTATAATGATCGCTGTTATATTAGCCAATGCCGTGGCTCAGAGCCTCCAGCCTTCGATTTACGACTCCATCATACGCATCAAAAAACTACCGTACCTGCCAGAGCTCGGCTGGGGACACCACGAGTGAGTATCTGTTCGTCCATCCATCCATCTTTACATTCATCTCTCCATCACCTCCACACCCACACAGTGTATTTGTCCTCTGTTTATCGAGACTCTGACTGGTTTCGTGGATATTATTTATATACGTCAAGAGTACAATTATAGACTCTGTATGTGCATGTGTGTATGTGCATTTCTGTGTGTGTGTGTGTGTGTGTTAGAGGATTTGATGTAGTTTTGTGTTGATGGATTGTTTCTGTGATGCTTATATTTTGGTTTTTAATGGAAGAAGGTGAAATATGAGGAAAAACTACTGTATTATTGCTACATTATTTAGAGAGAGAGAGAGTGTGTGTGTGTGTGTGTGGGTCCTCAGGGAACACTGTGTCATTGTGTGTATATGTGCTATGCTTGCAAATTGAAATAGTACCGTGTGCGTGCGTGTGTGCGCGTGTGTCATTCACATTTCACCTAAGCCAGAGAGAAGCTTGTGTGATTTGTGATAGTAGAACTTTTTGTTTATATGGACCACAAATATTGAGGATGAAGCCTAAACAGAAGTCAGCAGAGCGCACATGCACGCACGCACACGCACACGTACACCTTTTTTGATATTTTTTTATAACGGTATTTTAAATCTGATAAGGTGTTTTTCCAAGATAAGCTGCATACATGTTGTCACTGTGTGCGCACACACACACACACCACACACACACACACACAGAGTCAGAGGTGAACTAAGTATTGTGGAAGATAGTTATATTTAAGTTACGAACGCTTGTTTGCTGTTTATTTGTCTATCTCGAAAGAAGGAAACAGAAACCGATTCAAACATTTTGATACGGTGGAATTTTCCTCTGGTAAGGAGATGTTTATGTAACATTTATGGAACGAGTCCGTGTCAGTACTTTGTGACAGTCAGAGGTAAAGATGTAACTAAGTTTTTCAAGATCTTCAGGACAGAGGAGTTTACACTTTGCGGTTTTTCGAGAATTTGACAAGCTACGGGTTTTTTTTTGTTTTTTTTTGTCTTATTAACTTGAAGAGAGAGAAAAAAAGAGTCTGGTGAGGAAACGACTGTTTCTAGCTGCTATAGCGTAAGTGACAACAGGAACTAACTTTTCACCAGCATCAAATGTAACTATAAACTGATCAAAAGTATGATGTGACATTCTGGGGTGATAACAGTAGCTCCACTTCATTACATCCCATCGTTGATTATTGTCCTAAAACAGCATCTCCTGAAGAGTGGTATTCTGTGCTAATCTGCATAAAATGTTGTTGTGTAGGAAGTATAACATTCGTGTGGAGGACATCATGGTGAGAGACGTGAGGTTCATCACGCTGAACTGCACTTACAGAGACCTGCATGACGTCCTGCTCACCGAGCGACTCAAAACACTCGCGCTGGTCGAGTCCTCTGGTATACACACACACACACACGCATACACACACGCGCGCACCAAGGTTATTATAGATTTTTCATTCATTTTTATTTTTATTTCGTTTTGACTTTGTTTTCAAATTCAAGGTTTTTATTATTTTTAGTGTTAGTTTTTGTGTTTTGTAATATGGGTTATTTGTCAAGGCCAGAAAAAAGTATTGTGTAATAAAAACTCAACAAAAACATCATACAATTTTAGAAATATGTATTCAACAATAACACCAGTACATCAAAGGCACATATGGGCACAAATAAGCTGACACAGCCATGAAAGATTCTGTTAGTCCTCTCTTACTCCAACCATCTACACATAGGCTCAGCTTCCTCGCATCCTTAATGATCTCTTTTCATTTCTGCTTCACCGTATCCATCTTAGCCCCAATAAGGCTGCTGACTCTTCAAGCTCCAGATGTTTTGAACTTTGGTTCGAGTAAAGTGGCGAAATTTTTGAAGGCAACTCGCACAGTTGTGTAGAATTCCCAGTATGAATAAACATATGAACCAACACTTCCTCCCGCTTGTGGTGTCCCTGCGTATAATCTGCAGCTATCGGTTCTCCGGTGAAAGCACTGCTGTAGTGTTCTCTGTCCTGCGGTAGTCTCCGTCATGCTGCCTAGCCCTCTACCGGGGTCAGCTTCTGTTTCGGGGAGGGGAACGTGGCGTTCTCCTTTACCTTATTAAAGTAAGCTAGGCTAGCTTCTCAAATCCATGGGATTTTTCCCTTTAATAAATTGTCCACATGTTTCACCACCTTCAAAGTAAATTTCATTCAAAGTAAACATTCAAAGTAAAATTTCTTCCGACTTCCGGTACCGCCGTGATGCCAGGCGTGGAGCACGGACTATGCTGTGTTCAATCTGACATGGAATGTCGTCATTTCCGTGTTGCCAGTCGGAAATGTCAACTCTGAAAGATATTTGCTCTATGAAAGACATTAAAAAAAATACAATTATAGAGTAAATGTCATTAGTTTTCGTCTTTGTCAGTTAGTTTTGCAAATAGACAATACAGTTTTAGTTAGTTATCGTTTTTTTGTAATACCTCGCTTTTATTTTGATTTCAGTTAACGACAATTTTTTTTCACACCTAGTTTTCGTTATTTCGTTCGTTTTCGTTTACGATTATAGCCTTGATGCGCACACACACACATGCACGCACACTTGTTGTACTATCCTTGTGAGAACCTTCCATTGACATAAATATTAATGCAGCTAATTAACTCTGCTGCGCTTGAACCTAAAACTTACCCTCAGTAACCAAAAGTGATTCCCTCTGTACTGTCTGTTTTTAAATAAAACCAAGTTAGCTGAAATGAAAAAACAATTGCTGCTGGAAATTAATTTAAGGAATAATAAATGTCCCCTTACATGCAATAGCCATTCAAATCAACAATGAAAATAAAATGAGTTTTTTTTTATATCTAAAATAATAATGCTGCTAGAATTTCTTTTTTCCCCTTTTGGTATAATTTCATGTGAATTTATTTAATTATCAATTTTTCATTTTATTAATAAAACTCAAAATGAAAGGTGATAAATAAATAAAATGGAAATTACGTATGGGTTTTTATTTATTAGTTTAAACATCCTTTCTTTTCAGGGCTTTCAGAGCGCTCACGTGGTGTCACATTTTCTTTATAATAGCTTTTTTTTTTTTTTTTTTTGGCTAGAATCCAACAAATTTAACACAGTAGAACTATTAACTAGTATAAAACTTTTCATTTTTCACAAATTATTATCAAATCTTCTTGTATGAGCTGCTGTTCTTCTGTACTAGAAACAAAACAGGACTCGCCCAGCTAACTGATGTTTTTTTTTTTTTCGCTAAATATCCCCTAAAAAATCCCTTAAATCTACATTACTGTTAGCTGTGATAAATTTAAATTTATCATTTAAACTGTAAAACTGGATAAACTTCTTTACATTTTTTAAACAAAATATTGTTATAACATCATTTACTCATATTTTGTTGTATAATAATTCATCTCAAAGTTTTGTGTTTTTCCTGCAGAGTCGATGATTTTATTGGGCTCGATTGAGCGTTCTCAGTTGCAGGCGCTGCTGTCCATTCAGCTCGGTCGGCCGCGGAGACTCGAGTTCCTCCGCCAACGCTCTCAGAGCGAGAAGAAACACTCCGACACACACAGCAGCGAGGAGAATGTACACAAAGTCAACCAGGAAGTCCGCTTCCAGGTCAGTGCTAGGGTCAAAGGTTAAGGGTCACAGCCAGTTTTACCGATCACAGAAGTTCATTGACAAGTGTTTGTGTTGAATTATTTGTGCAAAATTTACAAACTTTTTTTTTCATTTGTAAAGTCTTTCAGACAGGTGCATTGTTTAATTTTTTATCATGTTATTTTATTATTTGAAAAATATTGGGGGGAAATGTGTGTGTGTACGTGTATGTATATGTTTCTTGTAGGAGAAGTCTTATGTATGTGCTACATTTTTTAAAAATGTAATTAGAATTTTATGCTTTGGTTTGATGCTTTTATCTTAGCTTTTCTTTTTTTTCTTTAAAAAAAATGTTCACTATACTTATGATAAAGATAAAGTTAACTTTCAAAGGATTAATTTTGTATTGATTAGTTCCAAACATTCTGTTCATTATTTTATTCTCACATTATTACAGCATTGTGTAATTTAATTTGTTTTGTTTGGTTTATAAACAGTATCTGTCTTTCTTTAGAACTACATCTACAGTGGAAAGAAATTGGGGAAGGAATAAAAATTGCTGGGAGATTTTTTTTTTCCCTTTTTGGAAATAATGTTACACAAGGCAGAATGGTTGCAATAAAAAGAAAGAAAATAAATACATAAATAAATATAAAATTTTTATAATGATAATAAAAAGTATTTCTTTATTTTTACTTAAATTAATTATTTATCTGGTTTCTTTGGGGTTTTTTTTATCCATCCAGCCATATGGTTTAGGGCTTCCGTAGAAGTCTTGTGAGATTATTTTTAAAGTATGGGGTTTTTTCTTGAGATTGATGCAGTGAAAAGTGCTAAATGTATTCAAAATCTTTTGTGTTGTTTTTTATTTTTAATATATATTTTTTTTTTAGATCTCTACTGAGGAATCCTCGTTCACTCCTCCTAGCTCCATCTCACAAAAACCACTAAAACCTGCACTGAAGAGACAATCAGTTGTGGATAGAGGCTCACAGTTACCTTCAAGTACGTACATACACACACACACACACACATACAGACGTATGAGTGACTATGCACATAACTAAGCTTTCTATCTTCCCACCAGGACAGGACTCTGGCATCGCCTTAAAAAGCCTCTTCTGTGCCCACCCAGATACTGAAGGGGCGGAGGTATGACACACTCTCTCACACACACACACACACACACACACACACTTCAAACCCCCACTACAAACCAGTTACATCACTTGCACTCAAGTCCTGATTTTCGCCCACGTCTCTCGCAGTGATGCTCTTCAGCTGTTAATCGTTAGGTTTTTATCACATTCTCTTTGCGTTGTCTTAATGTTTGCCCCCTGTTTCCTGATGGAAGATCTATAACCTGGAGAACTCTGTGGCTCCTGAGCACAGGAAGCTCAAGCGCGTGAGGATATCGGTGGCGGTAAGAACCCCTGACCATAAAGCTGACGAAAAAATAACACCAAGAGAAACGCGACTTCCATCCAACCAGCCATTTCGCCTCCATGTCTAATCTCAAGCGCTGTCCATCTGTATGCCTGCACGTGACCTTTGACCTGATGAACTGCCTGAATTTTAAGCGAATAGCTCCTTGCTCTTTGTTTTTACAGGGTTTTTACAGCTACCTTGACATTTGAATTGACGTCTAAATCAGAGCAGTTGAAATGTCAAGTCGAAATGGTAATGAAATTAATGTCGAGACTATGAGCAGTAAATCTTTACTCATGGTACTATGGTACTCATACTATTTTCTAATAAAACCTTTCTACACATTTATTATATATACGGGAAAAATTGAAAGATATTTAGCTATATCTATTGCATTAATATAAATATTTGATCTGACCTTGCTGTACATGAAAATTTTTTAACTTGAACAGTAAAAGAATATTTAAACTATACTCACGTTAAAAATATGAAATGTTTCTTACTTGGAAACATCAATATCCAAATTTTTTAGCTACTTTAAATAGTCAATAATGTAAAATACAATAAGAATTTAATTTGTGTGTACCTTTTTGTGCATATTCCTACAAAATTAGATCTATTTATATGTTGGAAAGTGAACATTTTAATATAAGTTCATTTGGTTATGGTTTAAACTAACAATTGTAACTTTTGAAAAAAGTCCAATATTGAACTATGATAATGTTTTTTATTTATATGTATTATATAATTTCTTGCTGCCACTTTACTCAAAATTATGTTGCATCAAAGTTTTATTTGTTTAATTTGATCATTTGCGTCTTCACAAGATGTTTTAAGTTTATTTTATAACTTTACAATAATATATATTTCATCTAGTTCATCTGTGCATGATCCACACAAATAAACCTAAAATATTTTAACTAATAACATTAAAAGGTATACTAATACGTGTATACTAATTTGAAAAATATGTAACGTTGCTTACTTTAAAAACTTCCATACCATATCCACGTAGCTTCAATAATAACCAGTAACTTCGGACCAAGAACCATTAACCTAATTTGTTTATACGTAGACAGTATGACATACTGAATTTTAACAGCAAACATGCATTAGCTAACATACTAAATATTGCTTGCTAGTTAGCCACACAAACATTTTCTGTGAATATCAAAGTTGCAAAGATTAATTAGAGTTAAATAATATTTTATTATAATATATAATATTTATTAGTAATATTTTATCTACCAGTGTAATTGGAAATTAGACATTTAATTACTTAACATTTTACTTTAATTGCTACCTTACCAATAATAAATGATCAGATAAAATGCCAAACATAAATAACTACACAATACATTGATACTTAACTAACTAATTGGATCAATCTGATCAATATTTCTATTGATCAGGGATCTAGTATTCTGTTTTTCTTCGACATGCAAATATTTCGTAATAATGAATGCGTTTTAGTATTGTGCTAAATTTAAATGATTTAGTTGTTATAATTTTTTTATTTCTCAGTTTATTCTTATTTATACCGTAGCATTTTTATTCATTTTGGCAAATGTGTAACTTTGAGATTTTACTTGGATTCACTCATTTTTATTCATTTGATTATTCAGTTATTTTATTCTTATTCATTCTTGTACATTAGTCATTCATCTTCATTTAGATTTCTAACTTTTTGTGGGAAAAGAGACTTTTTTTTATAAATAATTTCTTATTAACTCACATTAAGGCTATGTTGCTTATGACACCTACAGATAATAAATGGTAATGCCCCGCCCACTTCACACTGAAATACAGTATGTCAAGCTTGTGAACTTTGAAATAATCGTAAGTCATTATTGCTTGATTATCCTGTGAGTTAACATGTAGAACTCTTTATTCGCATTGTTGAAAATCTTGTTGTAAATATGTTTTAAGCATAAAAATGAACATATGTTGAAGGTCAAAGGTCAGAAGTGGCTTTGTACACCCTATTCCAGTAGCATGCAAAGTCATCCATTATGACTTCATAGCTGACCGTTTGCATGTAACATTGTGTATAGAGATCGTGAGCATTACAGTTACCCATAAATGCCTTGCTTTCATCTAAGCTCTATAGTTTAGAATTTTATCAATATATTTATATAATGTTCATAAGTGGGGTTTTTTCCCCGATTTATTCAAACATATTAATTTCTGAAGTTATATGCCAAAAATCTAAAAATGAAATGTTTAACTTTTATTACAGTACCTAGCTAAGTAACGACCTATTCAGTTGAATTAAAAGCAAAATAATTAAAATGAAAATCTAATCACTCATTTACACACACTTTTATTTATATATATATATATATATATATATATATATATATATATATATATATATATATATATATATATATATATATATATATATATATATATATATATATATATATATAAATAAATTAAAGTGTAAATAAAAACAGAAATGTCTGGGTACTATTCAAGTGTGTCTTCAATTTTAATTTGACACAGAACAGTAAGGAGCTCTGGAGAGAAAATGAGAGCCATTATTAATTGTGTGTATGTGTGTGTGATGAGGAGTGATGTCACTGATTCTATTTTTGGATTAAGGGAATTCAGATTGAGACGAAGGAGAAGTGTAAGAAATTAATAAATGAGATGAACACTTTACTGATGATGGTATATTTAAGGCCCGTAATCGTTCGTGTGTATGGGTTAGGGTTAGGCTTATTTGGCAGTAGGCACCAGCAACAGGTTACCAAATGTAAAGAATATGTGTGTAAATCTGTGTGTGTGTGTGTGTGTGTGTGTGTGTGTGTGTGTGTGTGTGTGTGTGTGCGGTGTGTGACTCTTGTTATCTCTGTAGGAGGAAGGCATGGAGGATGACATGACCATGAGAGAGGTAGGAGCGTTCACACACATATATAAAACACACAAAAAAACAAACAGGTGTGTGTGTGTGTGTGTATATATATATATATATATATATATATATATATATATATATATATATATATATATATATATATATATGTGTGTGTGTGTGTGTGGTGTATTATATATATATATATATATATATATATATATATATATATATATATATATATATATATGGAGTTATATAACATGCATCACTGCAGTGTCATTATCTATCATTCCCTCTCTCTATCTCTCTCTTTAATTCTTTCACTCACTCACACTCTAGACTTTTTTTTGCCTAGTATATCAGCTGTCCATTTCCTGTCCTATTGCATTGTGGGTAACTTTACTAATACATTTATGCTGCAAAGGTTTGTGCCCTTTCACAGTGTGAATAAAATCAGCACTAAAATTAGTATGAGTAATTACAACAGAAATAGCAGTAATAATGCTAATATCAACAGTAATAACTATTATGGTAACAGCGAAAATGTCAATAAAAATATAAATATTGAAAATATCAGTAATAGCAGAGTACCAGTAACAATAACTATAGCCAAAAGAATAATAGTAGCAATAATAATGAGTATAACAGAACAGTAACAATAACCGTGTAATGATGGCAATATGAAGAATAACAGCAGTAGAAATAATACTAATATCAATAAATATCAATAACAATAAAAAATATAACCGCAAAAATAGCAGTCAAAATGTATGTTAACAGAAACAAGTCAGTCCATACTAATGCTATTAATAAAAGTAACAAAATATAATCACAGCAAAATAAATATACCATTATAAGAATAAAAATAATACATCAATGATAGCAATGCTAATATAGTACTAACAATATCAATACTAATGTCAACAAAACATAAAGACAATAGCAATAATTATACTGATCGTAACAATAACAATGTTACTATCAATGTTACATAAACAATAACAATGGCAGCAGTTATCAATATAACAATACATAATAAGTAATGATAACATCAAATATATAAATAACAATACTCATATTAACAGTAACAATAGTAATACTTTTAACAGTAATAACAAAACTGATGGCAACTTAACAATACTATTCTAAAGAGTAACAATAATATTAACAAAATAATAATACAATACCATTTTCCCCCAGAATGTTCAGGATCGGGTAACGGTGATTTAGAACTTGATTAAAGAGTGCAGGTGGAACCGGTCTTATTTATACCCCTTTCATATCTAGTGTCTGGTGTTCCTTTTGTAATTGAGGTGTGTGGTGTCATCATGCCAAGATCTACAGAGTTCTGTAAGGCCTTCAGAAAAAAAGGTTGCGGATGTCTGTGAGTCTGGCGAGGGATTTAAAAAGATTTCCATATTATTTGAAATACATCATTCCACTGTAAGGAAAATCATCTACAACTGGCACAGATTTCAAATGACTGACGATTTGTGCAGAACTGGCCATCCCAGCAAATTCAGCCCAAGAGCAGATCTTCTGATGCAAAAATACATCTCCAAGAACCCCAAAATTTCATCACTGGATCTGCTAGTAAGTCTTGCAGCTGTTGATATGAAAGTGCATGCTGCTACAATCAGAAAGAGATTGCAGTAATTTGACCTGTATGGGAGGCGTACCAGGAAAAAGCCTTTGCAAGACTACCGTTTGCCAATGAGCATACAGAGAAAGACCAGACCTTTTGAAATATTGTGCTCTGGACAGACGAATCAAAGATAGTTGTTTGGCAACAGTAACAGCAGGCATGTTTGGCACGGACCAAAGACTGCTGTGAAGTACGGTGGTGGAAATGTTATGGTTTTGGGTTGCTTCACTGCCTCAGGGACTGAAACAGCTTGTATTCATTGATTCAATTATGAATTCTGTATCATATCAAAGAGTGCGTGAAGATAACATAAGGTCATCCGTGTGAAAGTTGAAGTTGTACTGAAAGTGGACCTTTCAACAGGAAATGATCAAAAGCACATGAGCAAATCCACCAAGGAACGGCTCAGAAAGAAGAAATGGAGGGTTATGAATGGCCTTGTCAAAGCCCAGGTTTAAATCCCACTGAAATGTGGAGGGGAGATTTGATACAGGCAGAACATGCAAGAAAACCCTCAAACATCTTGCAACTGAAAGAAAATTGTGTGGAAGAGTGGACAAAAATTCCAGCAACCTGATGTGAGAGACTGGTGGACAATTATGCAAAAGGTCTAAAAGAAGTTATTTCTGCTAAAGGGGCAATACTAGCTTCTGAGGCCAAGGTTGTACTTACTTTTTCCGTAGAAGAATATCACATCTGTTGATATTTCTGTTGAATAAACGATTGAAAAAAAGCTGTTTTTCCTTGTGGTTTTGTTCAAGTATATCAACTTTATTACTAGGCACCGTTTCAAAGAGGATCAAATGTTTTACAGATATGTAAAAAAAAAAGAAAAGAAAAGAAAGAAGAAAAAATTTCTATAGGGTGTACTTATTTTTTCACATGACTGTATTGCTCTTTGTACTAGATCGCTGAGTGGGAGGAGCAACAGCTTGATGAACAGGTCAACTTCAACAACTGTAAGATCGACCCCGCCCCCTTTCAGCTGGTGGAGCGCACCTCACTGCACAAGGTGTATTTGTGTGTTTGTGTGTGTGTGTTTATTTATTAGTGCTATTCACATAGTAAAGTGTCTGTTAGTGTTAATTCTTCATTCACACACACACACACACATACTACATACAGAGATTTATTTCCTCACACACTTTTTCCAGTGTCACCAGCGGTGAGAGAAAATTAGTGTTCATTAAGATTCTCTCTGCAGTATTACATACACTCTCATGTGGGCGAATGGGCGCACACACACACTCAGAAAGAAACCTCATTCCCTCTTGCCGCAAGCAATGGATGTGCCTAATGTCCTCCATTCATCCTCTTCAAAACACACACACACACACTCTCTCTCCTCCAGCCTAATTTCCCCATCCTGCTCTTTAAATATTTAGGAGTGAGATTTTAGCACAAATCCATCACACACACACGTGTCTCTCTCTACATTGAGCTGTTTACAGCCCTCAGTTGCTTAAAAAACCTCTTTTTTCAGTCTGTTGCCGCGGTAATGATGCTGTAGACATGTAGCCATGGGAACGCTAATCCCTAGGCGTGAAGTCAGAGGCAGACACGCAATAAGTCAAATCACAATATTGAATACCTGATGGAGGTAATTAAAGGCCGTCGGATCACATTTCAGTCTCTGATCGCACCGATTGTTTTAATAAGTGGAGCACTATGATGCAAAAGTTTTGCCACCCTTCCTTTTTTTAATTTGCACAACAGGAACACAAACACTGAGCGAATTAAAGTTAACCAGTGTTTCTCCGTTTTTCAGACGCACACCATTTTCTCTCTGTTGGGTTTGGACCACGCTTACGTCACCAGCATCGGACGCCTCATAGGGGTCGTATCACTCCGGGAGGTGAGTAAACTCTTCTGCTTCTGAGTTATAAATATCTACAATAAAATACATGATGTGCTTTCCTTTAGCTAGCTAGTGCATGTTATCAGATTTAGCTACGTCGATCCTTGCTAGCTAGTTGTCAGACATTCTGGGAGGCGGAGTGAGAAAGTGAAAGGGAGAAAATTTGAAAATCTAAAAAAGAAATAATTACATAAATAATTACTGTGTCTCCGAGTCTTTTGTAGAGGAAGAGGAAATTAAATATGCTTTAAATACAGTTTTTCACTTTCTCTCATTTATAGCTGTTACATTATGTTTTGTTTATCACATAGTCATTATCATAATAAATCATCTTCTTACGGTTCCACTAACCCGCCTTAAGTCTATGGGTGACAGGGCTTTTTCTGTCTACGCTCCATCACTTTGGAACTCTCTTCCCCCTGAACTCAGGGAAGCTCAGTCCTTTGGCATTTTTAAAGCTCTTTTAAAGACACTTTTTTAAACTCGCTTTTGAATCTTAATATCTTTTTGACTGTTTTATATTTGTTTTTTATTACAGTTTTAGTCATTTTATTTAACTTTTATTTATTCTGTGCTTTGTGTTTTTATGTACAGCGCTTTGCGAAGCTACTTTAAAGGCGCTTTATAAAATAAAGTTTATTATTATTATTATTATCTTTTTAAAAAAAAAAAGAAGACTGATTTGTTTTTGCAAGTGTATTTATTTTGGTTGCGTACAATTTGGGGTGTTGTAACTATGTACGTGAAATTTTTACTTATTCTTGTGTTGCGCACACACAGTGTTGTCAATCTTTCTTACACTTTTATTGCGTATTTGTTGCGTCTGTACACTAATCTGTGTGAAATCTTGCGTGTTGTAGCTGCGTAAGGCTATCGAGGGTTCGGTGACGGTGAAGGGGGTGAAGGTGCGCCCCCCGCTGGCCAGCTTTAGGGACAGCGGTACCAGCAGCAGTGACACCGAAGTGACCGAGCTTCACAAACTGTGGAACCGCCACACCAACATGACGTTGCCGAGCGACCACCAGCCCTCTGACTCGGACGAGAAATCCCAGTGAAAAACACAAAAACAAAGGGAGCAAAAAAGACGAGGATGGATGGATGGATGAAAGGAGTTTGATAAGACTCGTAATTCATTGTGACTTTTTTTTTTTCTACGAAAGCTGAAGAGCTGCACACTTCTGGGGTTTTTTTCTGGAAAGTTCTGTATTCAGGGCGCTTGGTGAGCTCTTGGCGAAGTGGATTTAAACTCCTTATCTTTCACATCCTGCCTGCCTGCACTGATTTGATTTCCTAGTTTCGAAAAAAAGGGACGTACTAACGCTAACACTTTCTGAATTTGAACAATTTCAGACGAAACTGTGTGGTTGCTTTTCCACAGATTCTGTTCTTCTCTCGTTCTTCCTCCAGTCTTTGATCTTCCAGTCCTTTTTTTTGTTGAATTTTTATACAGAGGCTTCCTATCATATGCATCTTGATGCTAGTTAGAGAAACAAAGTGATATTTAGCGTTATTTACGCTGTTTTTAACGAGCGCTTTTAAATGCCACGCCCACATACGCACCTTTTCTTTGTTTTCTTTATAAGCTAAAAGATCGATACTGCGTTTGTTGTATAAATTATTCTTAATTGCTGATTTAACAATCGTAATTATCAGTTGTCTCTCTTGTACACTAACCACTCGGTTAATTTTAAATGCCAACGCAGTTATCGAAAACAGATTTAATACCGTTCTCTTTAACCATGATGCACTTTGCTGTAAAAAAACAAATGCTCTTTCGGGAGTTGGTTATGGTGATTGTTCCAAAATTCACTACAATCAACAAAGTTCATAAAAGGACTATTAACTCTAAACTATTCAATTCTACACTGATTTATTTTGTCTGTTTCGAAGTATTTATAAAATTATTTTCGTTTGAAAACGGTAAAAATTGGCATCCAAGCTGAGCTTCCAACTTCTGGGGTTTTTTTTGGTTTTTTTCCATCAGATGAATTTAACATTCCAGTCTATTGTACATGTCTTGGTTTGAACACTGATGGATCCATCTGTTGGGTCTGCGGAACCTAAGGTTCCAATTTCTAGATATGTTCCTCACGGAACCTGTCTGCATCTCATCATCTCATCAGAGCAGACTCTGATCTTTCATATGTTGGGTCAAATGCTCTTACTTCCTGCTGAATATTCCCCTTATTTAAGCTTTGCAGCATGTCATATGACCTTCTATTGGGTCTGAAGAATCTAAAGTTCCTTTTATATGCTCATCAAGGAACCTGTCCATGTCTCATCATCTCATCAGAATAGAACCACAGAACCTGGTTAGTTGTTCATGTATTGGCTCAAATTCTCAAAAATACTTTCTGCTGAATATTTCTTGTGTAAGATCTCCAGCATCTCACAAGACCTTCTTAGTGCTTGTAATATCTGCAAGGACCTCCACATTTTTGACATGCTTACCAGAGTAGAACCTGGACATTCCAATCCAGTCACACATTTAATAAGGCAACGATTCAGCATGACGTTGGAGTCAAGGTCATGCTGAATAGTTGCTTTATTAAATGTTTGTGCTATCATAAGGACCTAATGTTCCGCTTTCCCAAGGAACCTGTACACGCAGAATCTAGTCATACATATCCCATATCCTGATTATCTTTCTTATGGAGCTGGTGTCAGATCTTGAGCATCTGATTGGACTTTGTGTGTTTAGGCTGTAGATAAAAATCTAAATGTCCAATATGTTCCTTCAAGAATCTACAGCAGAACCTAGTCATTCTCGTTGTAGGTCAAACACTCGTAGTTCCTGCTGAATATTTGACTTGTAATGTTCTTGAAGAATCCAGAATTAGTTACAGAATAAGTGGTATGAATGATTAGTTGATTCTGATGATCATTGATTCCATGTTCTTGAATTTTTTTTTTTAACCAGTCTACATTTTGGTCACCTCATCCAAAAAGGAACGGAATTGGTTGGTTTCCAGATCCTTGTCTGTTCCTGGAGGAACCGGTTCACATTTTTGGCTCGGACATTCCTACTTAAACTTGGATCTCCAAATGGGCTGTAAGTACCTGTGGTTCTCAGATCCCACTTTATTTCTTGAGGAACATCAGCATATCCATGTTTTGCTTCTTCTCATCAGAGCATAATATTCAGGACATTCACCTCCTGGGTTAGACACCTTCTCCTTCCTGTATATTCATCTTATATATCTGATGTAAGATCTGCTATAGTTTCATTTATTGTTTTGCAAGGGTTCTCAGATCCCAAACAGATCCCCTTGAGGACCCTGTCCATGTTTTGGTTGACTCACAAGAGCTGATTCTCATCGTTCACATCCAGGAGTCAGCTGCTTCCTGCTGAATAATGCTTGAATGCATTTTTTTCCTCATTTCTTAGGTCTTAATGTTTCCAGATTTTTCAAGAGAGTATTCATCACATCGACAGAATCTGATTATAGGTTTTGTTCAGACTTTGGTTCCCTGAGCTGGAACATGATATTCCAACTGAATCTGGACCTCGTTCCTGGATCTTGTACCCTGTGAAGTTCCTTAACCCTTGGATCTAATATTCAGACACTCCTGGTAGTCTTAAGTAGCTGGATAACCTTAGATCAGACGTGGAGTCGGACTCTGATGGTGACTGACCTTCAGGATCCCCATAGTTTGGGTATCTATGATCTGGTAGCACTTTTCCACCAGTCAGTGTAGCTCAGGTCTACCAGTTTATCATGATCATTTCATGATTTCTGTTCAGATACCATGTGAGCCAAGAGTGGGAAATATGGGTGGGGCTAGAAATAGTGCAGAGCACTGATTGGCCAAAGACCTTTATCATTAATTTAATGCTTTAGATTTGTATTTGATTGATTTCCCTGCAGTAATTATTTGCATTTTGCTGACATTTCGCATGATTTTTACATTTGGTTCCTGTACCCGGTGAAAATCTCGCCCTCTATTCACTATGCATGCTGCCTACATAGGGTACAACATAACGGTGCTGTATATCCTACCTAGTGCACTACGTTCACAGTAGTATGCCTTTTGAGATCATTCAAGGGAAAATGAACAGTGCTTTGTTCTTCACAAGTTTGCACCGTCTCTCTTCGCTGAGATTAAAGTATTGGCACCCTCTTTGTCTGGATTTCGGCATTGAAATAAATGAGCTGTGTCTAGGTCTGAGTAATTTGTAGTACAGTAGCTTTATGGGGTTTGCATCAAAGAAAATGGACTCGTATTGGTCAATTTTTTTTATATATATTACATATATATACATACATACATATATATATTATAGAATGTGTATGTGTGTATGAGACAACCTTCACTGAAGCTCCTCCTACTTTCACAGGTAAAGATATCGACATGTAATTGACCAGGACATGTTTAGTCCGAGGTTTGGATCAGGAACCGAGCATTGCTTTACCATCGGGTGGGAAATTGCCGATAGTAGGGATGCATCAATAAAAAAAAACTTTAGACCAAGTATGATTACATTTTTGGTACTCGACAACACAGAAATGAGTAACCTACTTAGAATTAATCAATCAGGGATATCATGTAACATTTTATCTATCTCTGTTTTTAAGTTTCCATGATTTACACAGTGGCCATGAAAATTGAACACGTGTGTGTGTGTCTACGTCCATACGCTACTAGACTCCTTCTTTAATAGCTTGTTGATTTTTAAAAGAAGAAGCACATTAGCTAGCTAAATTAGTTAGCTTGTATCATGTAGGGTTGCATTTCAGGTCCTCTAGTAACTGTGTACACTAGGATTAGGTCACAAAGTACCACGTGGTATCAGATGTTTGTATCGGAGTGTTTTTACAAGTACGAGCATATCGGTATCGTTATCGATACATCTCTAGTTGTTGAGTATCTGAAGCGAGGACCGGATTCTAACGAACAGAATCTAACTGCACGCCTTTATAAACGTCTGAGTTGAATAATAACTAAGTCTTTTTGCATGTTCGAGAGATTGTCAAATCGACGACAGCAAATCTTCAAGTCTTTTTACAGTATTTTGAAATGTACATTTCTAACCAAGTCTTCTAGAACAAAAAAACAGAGATGGACGCTCTTCTTTCCTCATCTTATTTGTCATTGTGGATGTTTTCGTCATTATCCAGTGCTTAATATATTCATATTTTGGGTTTTTTTGTATTGTTTTTTTTTTGTTTGTTTGTTTAATTGGTTAAGCTGATTTTAATTTTGATTATTGATCCTGACAACTGTCCATCATTCTCCCTCTGACCAATACGCTTGGGTGTGGGTGAGTGGAAGGCGGGGCTTGCCTTTTTTTATATATATATATATATACACGGAGCACCTTATAGCTATGATTTATCATAATGGGTTTAGAGATTTAATATATTTGCCTCCTAACATATCAGTACTGGAACAATCACGTATTAACGTAAGATCTGATCAAACTTGTGTTTGTTTGTTTGTTTGTTTATGACTCCAGTTCCGACAGGGAACCATATTAGCAATGTGCTAGATAACATTGCCCTGAAACTTTTGAGTGAATGTTAACTTTTGTCTGACGAAGTGCCTAAAAACATCTCAAATGTGATTTTTTGTTTATTTGTTTGTTTGTTTTTTTGAAAGTGTTGTTGATTTGTTCACACTGATACACGCACATGATGTTAATTTAGTATTTTATTTTTACACTCCTCATTACTCACACTTTATTTCGGGTATCCATAGCAACCTATTCTCATACTTTATCATAACAAGACAAAAAAAATCATGATCAGACTTTTATTTATTTCTTGAGTTGTCTTTTGTGTTTTCATCTCACTTGTTTTAAATCACAAGTGCATATTTATTAACAATCACCTGAAGAGAAATTGATCGAGCAGAGCAACAGGAATTATTATTATTATTTTTTTTGGTTGATGTTGTAATATTGTAATCTTTAAAATGAATGACTCTGTGCAATAACAGCTGTTTTGTTTTTGTGTGTGTGTGTGTGTAACTGTAATTACGCCTTGACAAGGATGAGAAATGATATTATTTTTGTAAAGATCCAATGTTATGGTACGCACTGAGGCTCTGTTTGTCACATCAGCTGATGGAAAAAGTACAGAACGTGGAGGGAATTCTGAATCGGAAGAACCTCTGGCACTAAAAGAAAATGCATGCATACACACACACACACACAGATGTATCCTATTCTTCATAGAACAAAAGGATTGTTTTATATCAGGGATCAATAAAGAGAATTTAACATAAGCACAGACTTTTTTTTGTCTTTTTTAAGTTGTTTTACTAAAAAGATTTAATGACATTTTTGCCTTATTATATTGCCTTATTTTGTTTAACTTATACCTTTTATTCTTATTTAATTTTTTCCTGAGTTTTTAATGTATAAACAGCGCAAGCTCCCACACACATCTGCGCGTGCGCGTGTGTGTGTGGCTGTTGCACTTTCCAGCTTCCGGATTGGCCGGGAGTGACCTGCTGTGAAGTTACTGAAGCTTGTGATTGGATATTTAATGCAGTGACGCTACTGATCCCCAAGATGCTTCAGGAGCGAGAGCGAGAGTAAATTAAGCTGTTGCACTGTCTGCCTGTCTCTCGCTAGATACACTGATCAGCCATAACATTGAAACCACCTGCCTTATATTGTGGAGGTCCCCCTCTCCTTGTGCCACCAAAACAGCTCTGATTCGTCGAGGCATGGACTCCACAAGACCTCTGAAGGTGTGCTGTGGTTTCTGGCACCAAGACAAGATCCTTTAAGTTCTGTAAGTTGTGAGGTGGAGCCTCCATGGATCAGACTTGTTTGTCCAGAACATCCCACAGACGCTGGGTCGGATTGAGATCTGTGGAATTTGGAGATCGAGTCAACACCTTGAACTCTTTGTCATGTTCCTCAAACCGTTCCTGAACAAATGTTGCAGTGTGTCAGAGAGCATTATCCTGCTGAAAGAGGACGCCGACATTAAGGAACACCGTTCCCATGAAGGGGTGTACTTGTTCTGTAACAGTGTTTAGGTAGGTGGTACGTGTCACAGTAACATCCACATGAATACAGGACCCAAGGTCTCACAGCAGAACATTGTCCAGAGCATCACACTTCCTCCACAAGCTCACCTTCTTCCCATAGTGCATTCTGGTGCCATCTCCTCCTCAGGTAAGTGATACGCACGATGTAAAAGAAAACCTGGACACACATGACCCTGTCTCCGGTTCTCTGATTCTCCTTCCTTGGAGCACTTTTGGTAGGTAATAACCCCTGTGTACCGGGAACACCCCACAACACCTGCTGTTTTGGAGAAGCTCTGATCCAGTCGTCTAGACTTCACAATCTGGCCCTCGTCAGAGTCGCTCAGATCCTTACACTTGTCCATTTTTCCTGCTTCCAACTCCTCAACTTCGAGAACTGACTGTTCACCTGCTGACTAATAAATATATATCCCAGCGCTCCACATGTTCCACTGTAATGAGATAATCAATTGATATTCACTTCACCGGTCACTGGTTTTAATATTATGGCTGAACGGTGTATGTATTCCTCTTTACCTAAACATCACGCTCGCTCTGTCTGTCTGTATCTCTCTCTCGGTCTCATTACATCAGTTTGCCTTATTGTCTGTATTTGTCTGACTTTTTTATCCATCTATGCCTGTTTATTTCTGTTTCTGTCTTACATATCTGTCTGTCTATCAGTTTGTCTGTCTCTTTCTACCGATCAGTCTGTGGCTGGTGCTCTCTCTCTCTCTTTCTTTCAAAAACATTGAAGAGGAGTGAAAATGAAACCGTGAGGGAGGGAGCGGGTGATGAAATGGAGATCAGATTTGAACTGTCACAGATCTGTATGCTTTAAAGGCCAGCATGTACAAATGTAGAAATTGAAGTTGAAAAGGTTAATTTTCAGGTTAAATTTGATTGTCTGCTGTTCAGACCGCAGAGAAAAGGGCAGACGCATATCGGACTTGTGGACTTAAAATTTTTTTAAATGAATCTGATCTGATCGGTCCGAAGTGAAATTCATCAAGGAAACTTTTAGGGGGTCTGAAACAAGTTAGTTCCTGTCCTAAGTTAAGTTATAGCAGCTATAAACAGACGTTCCCTCACCAGCCATAAAAAAAAACCAAAAAAAACGTAGCTTGTTAAACACGTTACTGAGAAACCACAAACTGTAAACTCGTCTGTCCTGAAGATTTGGAAAAACAGTTACTGCTTTACCTCTGACTGTTATGCAGCACTGACACTGGAGACTCCTTCTATAAACAATACATAAACTTCTCCTTACAGAAAACCACCATGTGGATGATTACACAGGGTTTTTTTTTCTTTCCGTTTATCATTAGTGGAGTGTATGCTGTAAATGAGCTGTTACTATACAAATGATAATGTATTAGAACCAGTGCATTAATATAAACCTATAATTTGTAGCTGCATTACTGTCAGAGCTGCTGTTCTAGAAAAATGTTGTGTTGAAGGTTAAAAATGACGGAGGGGACGGTTTTTATGTTTGAAGACATGACATTGAGTTGCATTGTGTTTATGAGCTGTGACAAGCATGAGATTTCATTTTTGTGCTCTTAAAACGTGTGCCAGGCCGATTAACATCTAGGAGCTCTCTGGCAACACACACACACACACACACAACAACACAGTATCTCACAAAAATGAGTACACCCCTCACATTTTTGTAAATATTTGATGATATCTTTTCATGTGACAACACTGAAGAAATGACACTTTGCTATAATGTAAAGTAGTGAGTGTACAGCTTGTGTAACAGTGTAAATTTGCTGTCCCCTCAAAATAACTCAACACACAGACATTAATGTCTAAACCACTGGCAACAAAAGTGAGTACACCCCTAAGTGAAAATGTCCAAATTGGGCCCAAAGTGTCAATATTTCATGTGGCCACCATTATTTTCCAGCACTGCCTTAACCCTCTTGGGCATGGAGTTCACCAGAGCTTCACAGGTTGCCACTGGAATCCTCTTCCACTCCTCCATGATGACATCACGGAGCCGGTGGATGTTAGAGACCTTGTGCTCCATTTGAGGATGCCCCACAGATGCTCAATAGGGTTTAGGACTGGAGACATGCTTGACCAGTTCATCACCTTCACCCTCAGCTTCTTTAGCAAGGCAGTGGTCCTCTTGGAGGTGTGTTTGGGGTTGTTATCATGCTGGAATACTGCATACTGATCATGCTCTGCTTCAGTATGTCACAGTACATCTTGGCATTCATGGTTCCCTCAGTGAATAGATGTATGAGTGCTGCCAGCATTGCTGCAGAGGTTGAAGGGGTGGGGGGTCAGCCTGTCAGTGCTCAGACCATAAGCCGAACAGTTCTCCATTAGTGATTACTGACTTCCTGGTTTTAAAAGGTAATGTAACAACAAATCTACATGTGGTATTTATAGTTAAAGTGAAATAAACTAAACAAAAACATGCTAACAATGCTAAAGATTGATTTAAGCTAGCAGAGATCACGCAGCTCAGCTCAGTTAGCACAGCTTTCATGATGCACATGAAGTAATTTTTGAAGTAAGTTTAACTACAGATATTGTACAGCTAATTGTATGCTACATTCAGCTAATTTGGGCTATATCTTAAATATCATCCAAAAACAATTGATAACAAGTGATAATTGAGCATGCTAAGTGTTAAGCGCTACTGAAAACGAGCCTGTGCTAAATAAATAATGTGCTAAAAGCTTTCATTTAATCATTAACACAACTTAATATAGATAGATTTTCACAGCGCTAAGGCTAGCTGTGCTAATACAGTAGTACACCATCTTGATTCAAACATTTCTTAGCACTGTGTTGTGCTGTATCTGTTTTTTTTTCTTCTTCTTCTTCTTCTTGACATTGTGATGTTTGTATTTTTGTGGTTATCAGAAGTCAGAGGTGAGTCAGAAGGTCAGGGATGTGATGGGGATCTGGACGTGCTTTTCACGCTGATCACGAGCACGCCATCCGCCGTCAGAGTCCCACTAACAGACAGAGGGTCCATGTCCTCTGGCAGCGAAGACTTGTGGGTAAATTTGTCCGTGACACAGCCATCGTCTCCAACCTGCAAGATGGGGAGAGCAGAGACATGACCTTTTAATATTTACACACTGCAAAAAAAAAAAAAAAAGATATACATGCATATAAAGATTGGATTGAGTGCACACACTTTCTCCGCGTGAATAACGACGCTGCTGTTGAAAGCCATCACCACTATATCATGCGGCTCAAATCGACTGACATCCGCTGACATGTAATACCGATCATCCACCCAGGTTGCTCCTGTACTGACAGAAACACACACAGACTCTCAGTTACTACCATCACAGCGCTGGTTCTTTTCCTCTAACAGCACATCCCCAAGTGTTTCATTCCTCTTACAACACAGCAATTAACCAACAAATACAATATTTATTTATTAAAGAATGTCATACTTTTTATACATTTATAGTTACATTTAATGAAACAGGTTAGTTCCTCTCGTCCCTTACGTTACAGCAGCTGTAAACAGTCATTCCCTCACCAGTCTCTTTTTCCTCTCTCTTGAAGTCAATAAGGTAAAATAAATGTACACAGTTTGTGTACCAAGAAACCGCAAAGCGTAAACTACTCTGTCCTGAACATGTCGAGACAAAGCTTGAGACAAAGCTCTGACACTGGAGACTCCTTCCATACATGTTACATAAACATATTCAGTGCACCAATGATTACACATGTACATATACATGTACCTGTTACCATAGAAATGATAATGTATACTGTAATATGTTTCTCTCAGATGCTTCACTCTCAAATTTATGAGGTCTCTTTGTTTACGTCAGATTCTATCTCATGGAACTCATCGTGTGTGTGTGTGTGTGTGTGTGTGTGTGTATGTGTGAGAGAGATTTCACACCAATCTCACCCAGAGTGACTGGAACTAATGTGCTTTTTAAGTGCCTGTAACTCCAAATCTCTCTCTCTCTCTCTCTCTCTCTCTCTCTCACTTCACTCACTCACTATCTCTCTCTCATACACGCTCTCTCTCTCTCTCTCTCACACACACACACACACACACACACACACACAACACACTCAACTCTCTCTCTCACTCTCTCTCTCACTCACTCACTCACTCACTCACTCACTTCCTCACACACTCTGTCTCTCTCTCTCTCTCTCTCTCTCTCTCTCTCTCACTGTGTGTGTGTGTGTATGATGTAATGGTCAGTCTGGAGCCTAAACTCTGATGAATGTCGTCTGGGGAGAAATAATGCTGTGGGAGAAAAATGGCCGCCTGCTCGTTCTCCTCCCAGCGCTCACATCTCCTTCATAATTCAGAGCAAGGTGAAGGTCTAATGCTGCTAAGACCAATATTTTACCATCTTGTTTAAATATAGATCATTACGAATCGTACAGTTTTGTGCCGTCCACTTTATCTGTGGATTTTTCACATGACTATCATGCAAACCTTTTCTTATCATTTTCATCTGTTTTGCTGTCAGTTTACTATCGATTTAGATCAACTTTCTAAACTTGATCAATCAAAATTCAACAACCTTTGACCCCTTTATCAACCGCATGTCTCACCGTGTGTGTCTCCATGCCTCCAGTCGACTTGGTAACCCCCCGTGTGGGATTTCCTGTCTCCCTGGCAACCTCCGAACGTCTCCCTCTCGCTCATGAATGACTCAGAGTCGCGTTCGTGACCCCCAAAAAGTGCTGTCACTCTCTGATCCAAGAAAGGCATGAAGAGGGGATCTGGAGGAGGAGAGGAAGCTTCTGTTTGGATGGACGTGACACTGCTGCAGCTGTACCTCGCTGAAGAACGGAAAGAGGAAGAGGACGAGCGAGAGGAAGTGCAGCTGGTCAGGGAGGTCATTGTGCTGGATGAACCAGAAGCTGGACTGTTGGAGCTGGAGAACTTTGCTGGTCTGATTTAACCCATGCCCGGGTGCATTGTGGGTCTAAACGGTGCTTTTCCTGTCTCCATACATGGCCTCACTCTGGCACAGGAGCTCCCGGAATAACCGAAGAGCTGATAAGACGTGGAAAAAGCTCTTCAGAAGACACTTCTAAAAGAGTGGGAGATACACAGGGACCAACCGACCATCACATCTCGTTAACGCTGTCCCCCCAACCTGCTGTTTCTACACTCGGGTCTAAGTGTTCAAGAATACATTATCTCCCTCTCTTTTATTAGATATTTGTAACATGTATTTTATTCAAATAATATATGAGAAGTTTCTTTTAAAAATTACATAATTTTGAAAAAAAATCTGCAAAGAAATCTGTGTGTGTGTGTGTGTGTGTGTGTGTTCCATCTCTGGAAAATTGGGATATTTTCTGAAATGCTATAAAAAGAAGAATCTGTTATTTGTTAATTCTCTCGAACCGTTATGACGTGGTCTCTTGGACAGACAAAACACAGAGCAACTTACACGTATTTTGTAAATACTATAAATATAGAGTTTTATGTCTGCTGCACACTCAGTGGTGGGGGTCTGATGTGGGGGGAATGAGTTAGTAGTTAGCACATTTTCCTCACATCTCCGGGGCCAAGAGTTTGCATCCTGCCTCTACCCTGCATGTGTGAAGTTTGCTCTTTCTCCCCATGCTTTGGGGTTTCCTCCAGGTACTCCTGGTTTCCTGCCCCAGTCCAAATACATGTTTTGTAGGCTGATTGGCATTTCCAAATTGTCCAAAGTGGGTGAATGTGTGTGCGTATGCTTGTGATGGGTTGCTACCCTGTCCATGGTGACCCCCGACTTATGCCCGAGTTTCAATTTGGGATAGCCTCCAGACTCCCGCACGAACATGTTAAGGATAAACAGTATGGACAATGGATGGATGGACAGATTTGGACTGCTGGCAGGCCAGTCATGCATGTGTGCATATTTAACAAAGTTTTTATTTTATTATTAAAGATTTTCACAGCCTTCTTTGCTCATATTTACCAAAGGTGCCAATATTAGTGGAGGACATTAATACTTTTATATATATATATATACTTTTTATATATATATATATATATATATATATATATATATATATATATATATATATATATATATATATATATATATATATATATATATATATATATATATATATAATGAGGCTTTCTCCTTGTAACCCTGCCACACCATCTCCTGATGGTGGACTCATGAACATTAACATTAGCCAATGTGAGAGAGAACTTTAGTTGTTTAGAAGTTTTGGGACCTCACAGACTATTACATGTCTTGCTCCTGGGGAGGGGAACACTGGTCTTAAATTTCCTCAATTTCTACACAATCTTTCTGACTGTGGATTGGTGAAGTTCAAACTCTTTAGAGACGGTTTTGTGCCCTTTTCCAGCCTGATGAGCTTCAACATCTGTGAGCTTCAAACATTCATCAGAACACAGCCACCTTTAATATCTGCCACAAATTGGGACACAGCCATCTCTGTTCCATAAGACATTGATTGGGACAGAGTGTTCCCTGGACAGAAATTGGGACACAGCCCTCCTTTACTGTGATCAGAAATATTTTTGTTACATTAATGGTAATGTTAATCATTAATTGGGCCTGAAGTTTACCCCAGGTCACTGATGCGACAGAGTGTTCCAGAATACTGCTCAGACATTGAGAGCCAGCCCTTCATTGGTGTAATCAATAACTGGATTGAAGCACAACATTCGTTTACTGTTGGTTACCCGATTTGTTCACTTTCTACATTACGCCTTTCTCACGTCCTCACCTGTCAGTCACTATTTAGGACGCAACCTTCCCTTATTGTATTCCACTATTTTGCCTGGTTACTACAGATATTGTCGGATCACGACCTTCCCTTACTGACACTTAAAGATTGGGATACTTAGTAGCAGACAGTAATTGGAACACATCCTAATAATAATGTTGATCACAAACTAAACACAATCTTCACTTACTGTCTTGTCAAAAATTGGGACACAGCCCTCCCTTTCCCACAGGCCAGATTGTTCATTACTTCTGGCCAAAAATTGAGACACAGCCTTCTTTTACTGTGATCAATTATTGAAAAACAGCCCTCTCTTTATCTCTGTGACTATTTGGGACACAGCCCTCCATTTGTACACTACCCCTTCCTCACCCATCAGTCACCATTTTGGGACATGACCTTCCCTTTTATTCCCACTCCCCACTTATCTGTTGGACAATATTTGAATTGGGACAAGACCTTCCCTTACTGTCAGATATGGATTGGGACACACCCCTTTCTTAGTAATGGATACAAGCTTCCCTTAATGTCACATAAGAATTGGGACACAGCCATTCCTTGACCACAGGTCAGACTGTCCCCTACTGCTTCTTTTTTGTCTACATGTGAATCATATTGACACATTATTTTTGTTGCAAATAACATTGATCATTTTATTGATTCAGTTTAAAACAAGGCAGATGCAGAAAGTCATTATATTTCAAAACAACCAGCATTCAAATACTTCACTTCATGAAAAATAAAAACAATTAAATAAAGAAGAATAAAAAAAAGAAACTAACTAATATGAGAGTTTGTTAGTTGTCATTTTTGTCAGAATCCAGTTGTAGATTTGTACTTTTTTCATCGTGTACATGTCTGTGTTGGTCTGTGTATGTGTGTGTGTATGTGTGTGTGTGTGTGTGAGAGAGAGACCTTAGAGGATTACAGGACATCTAATTAAAAGTGTGCGTAAACAGTTAAAGACTGATGTGTGTTGAGACGTTACTTTCTATTTTTCCTTGTTCTATCACACTGGATGGACATTTTGGACACAACTCCACCATCACATTCTCACACACACACACACACGTTCAATGTTGACCCAGTTGTGTGTAAGGAGGCCACTTGTGACATGATGTAACTGCCAAAAAAACGAGTCAATTACTTTGATAGGCTGCACAGACCACCAATCACAGAAGAGCTGGGTGATGTGGCGAAGCCCCGCCTACAAAACTGTCAAATTCTGATAAGATGAAGAGAGAGAGAGAGACAGAGAGAGAGAGAGAGAGAGAGAGAGAGAGGGGCACGACAGGGAGAGAGACAGACAGAAATCAAAGTGAAGGATATTAGATAGGCAGAAAGAACAGAAGAGAGACAGATAGAGATAAACAAAGACAGAGAGAGACACCGAAGGAGAGATTAACAAAGAGAGAGAGAAAGGAGAGAACCAGACAGATAATCAAAGAGAGAGAACAAAGGAGAGAGAAACATAACCAGCTAGAGAGAGATGTACAAAGACGTTTAAATAGAACAGAGAGACAGAAAAAGGGGGAGCGAGAGATAGATGGAGAGAAAGGCTTTAAAAAAAGTTTTAAAACGGGAACATAATCATCACCCACATTATCGTATAAATGGTTGTCAGAGTTGACGTAAAGTCGATGGCACCCTTGGCGTTAAAGGCACGATTCGGTAAAATCCCCTGAGGTGCCAAAAAGCCCTACGCAATACCAACACACACACACACACACACACACACAAGATAGTTTTATCATTGTAGTTATAGGTGTGTGGAGTGTGTATCTTATATAAAACAACACTTTTCTTTATGGGGATTAACCACGGTCAAAAACATCATACTTCATGTTTTTCATCATTCAGTCCCCACAAAGAGCTAAATACATGTTCACAGTATTACAGTAGTGCATGTGAACAAATCTGCACTCCAAAGAACTGTCTCAGTATTGTAGAAGAGTGTTGGGTGCAAAAGTTTGTAACCCCCTTGTTTTTGAATGAGGGAAAAGTCTACAACACCTGGAAACAATGATGGAATCACGACACCTTGAGGATGCTCACCTGGCTTTTTTACTCCGTAGCAAATAAACAAATAAATAAAATTTGTTTACACATTCACTCACTCATCATCCGCTTATTCCTGCTTCAGGGTCACGGGGGAACCTGGAGTCTATCCCAGGAAGCATTGGGCACAAGGCGGGGTACAACCTGGACAGGGCATCACAGGGCACAATCACACACACACTCACATTCATACACTATGGACAATTTAGACACACCAATCAGCCTACCATGCATGTCTTTGGACTGGGGGAGGAAACCGGAGTACCCAGAGGAAACCCCCGCAGCACGGGGAGAACATGCAAACTCCACACACACAGGGCCCAGGCAGGAATCGAACCACGGACCCTGGAGGTGGCAGGCGAAGGTGCTAACCACTAAGCCACCTTGCGCCCCCATTTGGCATATTTTTTCACGATCAAGTAGTTAAAAAATTATGGAATCATCAACAAAAAATCACAATTAGTACTTTGTTCCACCTCCTCGAGCTTTTATGACGGCCTGAACTCTTTGAGGCGTGAACTTCACTAATGAAAAACAATATTCTCCTTCAACCTGGTCCAAACTTTTAGAACAGCAGGTGACAGATCAGCGCTGCAGGATGGAGCCTTGTCATGGAGCAATCTTTTTAAGCGCTCTTTTTTACTGCAGACTCATTTGCACTGTTAGACTTGTGCTGGTATTTGTTTTAGAACAACATTACACGAAAAAAAAATTACACGACGATTCCATCATTTTCATGAATTTCATTAGTGAAGTTCACACCTCAAAGAATTCAGGCCGTCATAAAAGCTTGAGGAAAGTACTAATTGTGATTTTTGTTTTTTTTGATGATTCCATAATTTTTTCCTCTACTGGAAGACAAATATGCCATTAATTAAAATAATTTCATTGAATTGTTTGAGGTATATTTCACAAAGCCAGAATGTTCAGCTATTAAACAAAAAGGGTTATATCTGTGATTTGTTTATTTGCTACACAGTACAAAATCCCAGGTGAACATCCTTTAAGTGTGGTGAGTCCATCATTTTTTCCAGGGGTCGTATAAAGTAACATTTCTATTTTATGATTCACATAACACAAAATGTAATCTGGGTATGTCCAAAAGAACAAGAACAAAAAAGAAGGACAAAAATAGTTTGAATGCAGGTGCAGAAGATGCTGGAACATCTGTATTCTCCCTGTATTGAATTCCTGGAGAAATCCGAGACCTATGAGTGACAGTGTATTCTAGTAGAGTTATAAAGACACATACACACACACACACACAGGTGGGGTTAGTGTCCAACATGCGTACACACTCGCCTGTCTGTCGTTTTTAAAGCGACAGGTGAACCTATCCCTCAGAGCCAATCAGATTTCACAAACAGACAGACTGACAGCCCTGATAACGTAGTCTGAGGGAACCGTGGATAGCCCTGAACGAATGTCAGCAAACAAAACCTGTCACTGCATGAGTGTGAGTGTGTGTGTGTGTGTGTGGGGGGGGGGTGAGAGAGAAAGAGAAACAGTACTTGACATTTATGGAGGATAAAAAGAAAAAATAAGACATTTCTCAATGAGAACGTTTACACGGATAACAATAATCTGATATTAACCCGATTAAGATGATACTCTGATTAAGAAACTAGCATGTAAACAGAGATTATTGATAATCTTAATCTGATTTAAGTCATACTCAAAGTAAACACAACTCGAATTAAGACATTCTATTCTGTTGAGGGCTCCCCTGGTCCTTCACCTGACATTCATTAGAACGGCACCAGACAAAAGTTCTTAATCCGACTAAACGTTTACATCAGAATATGGTCTTATTCAGAATAAGGTCAATAATTAGATTATTGCTGTACATGTAAACATAGCTACTGTCTCAATGAGACGAGAGGACATGTCGAGCACGGCCACATCGTTCCTCTCAAAAGAAATAAAGCAGAAGAAGACAATTAAAGAAACGTGCTGAGTTTTTTTTTCCTGTCACAAAGAAAAAGAGAAGAGTGTTTCTGGCGCATCACACACTCACGGACTCACAGACACGCCGCGGAAAATCACGTACAAAAATAGAACGTCTTTCCCTCAAGCCCTGAAACGTCCTCGACACAAATCCTCGGGCAGATATGACACTTTCTGTTCTTCATGTCACGTCGATTTTTAAGACAAAAATACAAACCAAAAATACTGTGATTCAATAATAATAATAAAATAATAATAATAATAATAATAACAATAATAACAATAATAATAATAACAATAATAATAGCGAGCGAGTACAAAACAAGTCCAAGAAGAAAAAAAATCACTCTTTTTTTATGCTTGGTGTTCAAATACATTTTCCCGTCACGGTACAAACATTCAACATTCCAGCATTTTCTTGGCGCTGAGGGTGACGGCGGTCAGTTTGGCAGATTACGTTAAGAGTTTGTGTAGCAAGCAGCCATGCCCACAGGATGAAACCAGGACCCAGAATGCAATGGGGCCTGAGATCTCGAGAAAAGGGGCAGAGCTAAACAGGACAGCCAAAATTCACAAAACCGTGCAAAAAAGAGACGGGACGGTGCAAATCCGAGCGTTCGAGCATTCAACTTGCGACACATGCAGAAGAGCGTTTTCAGTCTTAAGACATTTTGTCACTTTTCTTCGTTTTAACATCGTTTTCTTGTAAATGTTTTTAGAAACGTGACCTCCAGTTCAAGTTCAACATCTTCCTCGCCACCGTGCTGCAAAAAAGATTGTTGAGACGCTGTAAAAAAAAAAGAAAAAAAGTCCACACCAGACAACTGTGTATGCAAATGCCAGGGGCGGAGTCTAAAATAAACATGCCGAATCAAACATTCCAAAGAGAAAATGATTAAAATAGAATGGCAGACGCTCAATGCTCTCTCTCCTCCTCTTCTTCCTCTGCATTTTCGTCCGCTTCTTCTTCATCCTCCTCATCGAGTGACACCACGCCGGATGAAGTGACGTCTGAAACTTTTCTCCGTGTGGAATATTCCGCCGTGCACCATGCTCCGCCCCTGCAGTCTTTGCAAGGTGCGTCGTCGTCTTCAAAGGTCTCAGAGAATGAATGGCCTCGCCTTTGCCCCGCCTGTTTTAGGCGTGCCAAAAGTAGGAGGTCCTCCTTGCCGTGCAGAGCGCCCAGGATCTTAGCGGTGAGGTCGTCGCCACAGCGACTGAGGTCACGCAGAAGTGGGTGTGTCTCGTCCAGGCTGCACGAGCTGGACCCCAGTGTGTCCGTCGGTGACCCTGGTAACCCCGCCGGAGGTGAAAGGTCGACGGCGACTCCGCTTTCAGCCTCACGCAGCCGAGCCTCGCAGACTCGAGTGTGTATGAGGTCACGCAGATAGTGAGGGTACAAAGAGAGATCTGCAGAAAGATGACACGGCATGAGTATGCATGTAAAACCTTTCTACCTTCTACTAATCACCACCTTCTGACCAATCAGAATCCAGGACTTACTGTAACAGCACTGTGGTGTAAAGCTTTTTAGTTTTGATTTGTTTTTATTATTCATAATTATTACTGTCGAAAATATAAAAAAAAGGGAAATCGTTTAGTTTGTTTTTCCACATATTCTTTTTCTTTTTGCTCATAAATCTTAACATATTTAACACTAATATTTATTGCGGTAGGTGGGGGTCAGGTGCCAATTAGACAATGAGGAAGGCAAACAGGAGCGTGGACAAAGAAAGGACAGAAAAGAGAAGGAAAAAAGATAGGGAGATGATGGAGAGACAGATGGATGGATGTAAAGAGGGAGAAAGAAAGAAAGAAAAAAAAACGAAGTAAGAATGAGGGAAATGGAAAATGAAGGAGGGAAAAAAGTGAATGATGGATAAAGAATGAGAATGAGAGCGAGGCAGAAAGAGTGAGAGTGGGAGAGAAAGAGTGAGAGAATAAACAGAGGGAAGTAAAAAAAGAGAAAAAGAATGAGACAGCAAGGGAAGAAGAGAGAGAGAAAGAGAAAAATAGAAGCAGAATTGGGAATTAGAGAATTTGGAAAAGGAGACTAAAGACAGAGAAAGAAAAAAGAAATGAGGAGAGGGAGAAAAGAAAAGGGGGAAGAGGGAAAGAGAAAGAGAAGAAAGAAGTGGAGGGAGGCAGGTAAGCAGGTGGGAGAGAGTGAAAGAAAGAAAGAAAAACAAGCAAACATATTTTATTAAAACACTATTGTTATCACTCATTATCATTATATTTATAATATTATAATAACAACAGTAATTGTATTTAGAAAATGTATCAAACTAAATATAGATGCAATGACACCATATGTCAGAAAATAAAATAAAAAAGTATTCATTGTTTTAGAATAGTAATTAAAAAAATAAATATTTTACCATTTCTAATCTCTGTTTTTAAACCTGAGGGGTCATGCGTAACACTTATACACTTCTCTCTGTCTTTTAGCTCCACCTCTCTTTTTTATTATTGCTTTTCTTTTCCCTCTCCTCATCTCTTCTTCTCTCTGTCTGCACATTAAACTTGCAAGAGAAATGAAGCTGCGATATCAAATTGCACCACGGAGCAAAATGAAAAGAGAGAGAGAAAGAAAAAGATAGATAGAGAGAGAGAGAGAGAGAGAGAGAGAGGGAGAGAATTAATGAATGTGCCATGAGTCACACGCTCAATTACATTTCAAACCAAAGAATTGGACTTCGGACAAAAGTGAGTCCGTAAAGTTATTATTTTTAGAATTATTATTATCATTATGACTATTATTAGTAGTAGTAATAGTAGTATTATTACTACTACTATTACTAGTATTATTATTGTTATTATTGTTTGTATTATTACTATTATTAGTAGTATTAGTACTGTTATTAATATTATTATTGTTGCTGTTATTATTATTAC
>CM022759.1:7616110-7696110 GCA_012411365.1 Ameiurus melas
ATTGTTACAATACCTTATAAAAAATATCCTCATAACATTCAGGACACAGCTGCTTGGTTAGACAGTACTTTTAAGCACTTGTCCTGTTCCCATGCCAACATACAGACATCCCATAATTCTCTTCACACAGTTTTTACAATATGAAAGTACCTGCTTGTCTTATTTCCATTTATTTTTGCCATTAGATTTTATTTTCTAACACTGCTTTCAGACCAGAAGCTGGTTCCACGGTTACACTTGGCAAGCTAATGTAAGCTACTGTTACTTTGTTAGTTTGTTTGTTGTTTGTTAGTTACTTTGTTTGTTGTTTGTATTTATAGTCAATCTGATGTACTGTATTAAGATATTTAATATCCTAGCAAAATATTCAATTAAATACAAAGTTTACTTACTAATACTTAACGTGACTTGGCCTGACTGGTCATAGCTAGCTGTAGTTACTTATAACATGCTAGTCATCTACTTCTGATTCAACTCCTGACAACACTAAGAAATGCTAATTACGCTTAAACTATGGTGAAGGTTTGGGCTAAACTCTTGTTCTGACACAAGTTTCCTGCGTGTCATCGATCTCTAATATTTTTTCAGTTTTGAATAAAAGTTAAATTAATGCTTGTAGTTTGCCAGAAATTGTTTCCATGGTACCCAGTGCTGCTAGCTAGTTTTAGTAGCTAGGTTAGTTAGCTTACTTTTCTCATAATATACTGTATTATGAAGCTATTTTAAACAACACTAAATTTAACCGCCTCTACTTGCAGTTTTAGTTAGCTTGCTACATTTAGTTAGCTAGCTAATGTAACACAACTCGAGAGGCAGCTTGCAAAAAATACAGTAAAAAAAAAGGCAGCACACAAAAAAAAAGTTAGTACGCTAGCTAGACAGGCTTTAAAATTTGTGTTTCATTACATGAGCTAGTTTATTCTAAGCACAAAGTGACTTCTGGTAATATGCTAATACAAAAACAGCTGTCAGCTATGATACAAAAATGCAAACACACACACACAGACACACACTGACCAGCGGCGAAGCGGGCCTCCTGCTCGCCCTCGGACAGATCTGAGTAGGAGTTGAAGTCGGACTCGAGGGCGTTGGGAGCATCCATGGGTTTGCACCATCCTTTCCACTCGATCAGGTGAGCAACGCGTCCCTGAGCCATCGCCGTCGGCTTTGTCACATGATCCTTCACCACCTGAGAGATACCTGCAGGCGTGCACACACACACACACACACACACACACACACATATATATATATGAGGAAGAAATACACAAATGTACAGGAGGAATGGGTAGATGTGTAGAAGAAAAAGTGTGTGTGTGTACCGTGAAGTGAAGATCTGGCAAGTGCTGCAATCTCCTGAATCGTGAGAGCTCTTCTGGATTTGGGCAACATGGTGACAGGCTCCTCAACATTTACCTGAAAAAGAGAAAGCACATGAAACCATGAGGTGGATGAGGAGGAGGACGAGGATGATAAGGAGGTTAAAGATAATAAATTGTATGAGGACGAGGATCAGGAGGATAAGGAGCAGAAGGAGAATGCTGATGAGAATGTGGAGGAGGATGAATATGAGGGTGAAGTGATGAGGATAAGGAGAATGACGAGCATGAGGAGGATGGGGATGATATTCCACAGTATTTCTAGAATAATTCTATAAAGTGGTGTTCAGACAAAGTGTTCACTGGCATGTGAAAGGATGTGTGAATGCAGGAAAATGAAAGCAGATTGCTTCCAGAAGTGCATCATTTTTAGGTCATGTAGGTTCAACTTAACACCTGTTAAAACCTGTCAACATTAAAACTGTGAGCCAATAGGAAACAGGGAACGGAGCTACGAATACAGTGGGTCTGGTCAATATAAAAAATTTATCATGCCATGACTTCTGCTATCATGCAGATTTCCGTAATGCTGCTCCAGGATGCAGTGAATTACAAAATGCTACATTTGAAAATTACACCACATCTGATTTTGCTGTACCTGGAAGGAAATTGTAAATAAATAAATATAAATAAATAAATATTAGTTTATTAGAATATTAGTAATTCAGTTTAGTTCAATTCTTAATGAAATGATTTGAGTGTAGCTTCATCGGCGATGACACTAACAGTGTTTACAATATGACTGATAAAAATACTAAAGTAATAATAATAATAATAATAATAATAATAATAATAATAATAATAATAATAATAGTTTAACTCCAGCTCATTTCAGTTCTATATAAAACACATCGTCTGTTAGCTCCCTATTTGGCGCGCGCTCTCTCTCTCTCTCTCTCTCTCTCTCTCTCTCTCTCTGAAGCTCCGTCTCCTGCTGACGTCACCGCGGCACCATGCTGTTATTTTACAGTCTCGACGACCAAGTGGCACGTGGACAAGCTCGCTCGTCTTACCACACGCTAACCCTAACCCTAACGCCAGGCGCGCGCGAGGCGCGTTTCAGCTGTGTGTGGGTTCGTTGACCAAGTGGCCGTTTTAACGTCTGACCCAAATACACACCGCGCGCGCGAGCTCCGCTACTAATACCGAGGCGCGTGTTGAAGGACCCTTGCATGAGACGCACGTGTGTGTGTGTGTGTGTGTGTGTGTGTGAGAGAGAGAGAGAGAGAGAGAGAGAGGGCAGGAGAAGGGGGATGGGTTGGTGCGGACATACAATCCAGGTTTGTAAAAAAAAAAATACTTCCACTTTAACCGCGTATCTCTCACTTTCTATCTCTCTCTCTCTCTCACACACACGTCTGTTCGTAGGCCTGCTTGTGTGCAACTCGGTCTCGCGCACATGACATAATCATATCAAATTGAACAACGACCCGAAAGCCTGCGCACGCGAGCGCGCATCATAACGACAGTCTTCAAATGAGGTTCCGGTGAGCTCGAACGGCGCCTCATATTCTCACTGAAACCCGCTATATTGCCATTATCTCTCTCTCTCTCTCTCTCTCTCTCTCACACACACACACACACACACACACACACACACAGCAACAAGCGCGCGCTACAGGTTTCATAGCACAACCGACCGAACAATCCGAACGGTGTGCGCTGCTTCGCTGTCTTCACCACACACAGAGCGAGAGAGAGAGAGGTGTTATAGAGATGCTCGTTAATACAAGACAAGGAGAAGAGATGAGAGAATTTGCTAGAGGAGCGCGTGGCACACAGACAGCCCGTGAGCAGGGTCGGGGGCTGGGCTTGGGGACACGGATGCACACACGCGCAAGCCGGTGTCACTTGGACGAGCAAAACATACGATAAATGCATTCAATGCAAACCTCTCGAACGGTTTAAGCATGCACACACACACAAACACACGCTACGAGATAAAAGGAATATAAAGAAAGACAAAGATATATATATATATATATATATATATATATATATATATATATATATATATATATATATATATATATATATATATATATATATATATATATATATATATATATATATATATATATATATATATATATATATAGAGAAGAGAAAAAAAAAAGAGAGAGTACCACGGTGGCCGGCTCGCCGCTCGCGCCGCAGAGGAAGAGCAGCTTTTCCATGTGCAAACCGGCAACACGTGACCAGACCGCTCCTCACAGCAGACGAGCCACGTCGCCGTTCAGTTAACGACACCCCCGTGTCTAATTCTGTCGCCAAAAAAACAGCATTTCTATAGCAACTGGTCACCAAGGAACGGATGTCTCTCCGGGGTTAATAGAGAGGAAGGGGGGGGATGGGGTGGACATGGAAGGGTGGAGGGTCTATGGGACAGCTCGCGTCGCCACGATGCCCGGGATGACGTCACACGCGTCACGTCAGATCGAATGGTAACAGTTCACTTCTATGGCTCCAAATAAAAAAAAATCTCTATCTCTCAGGACACACACACACACACACACACAAACACACACAAAGCGTAGCGCTGCTTGCTCACTACACGCTGCTTTAATTTTTTTTGTTTTAAATATCATCAATATATTTATATCCTGAACTAAACAGAATCAAATGCTTCCTTTTGGGTGCCGAAAATACGACCTGTGCACGTGCCCTGAGCATTTACCCGCTCGAGCTCCTTACTTTCGCCTTTCAGAAGTAGAAAATAAAATATAAATAAATGTCACTTTTCTATTAACGCTGTATTAAAGTATTGTAAGTTCACACTCGGCTCAGACCTTATTCCGCAGTATTTCACTCGTGTTGTGGAAGTTTGAAAAACAATCGTCAAGGTTATGCTGTAAACGCTTGGGCCCAATAGCAACTGTCTCTTTGCTCACATGATTCACAAGTCGCTGAACAGGGGGTTATCTGGTGGCAGTTGAACTGAAGGCAGAAAAAGATCAGAATGACTTTCCCTGATAGCCGAGAGTGCAGAAACCGAAGGGCTCGGTCAGGACTAAGAAATGATTTTTAAACAATTTAAGATAACACAGTCTTCTCCAACAGCTGGTACATGCAATACTCTCAGAACGAAACGTGTTAACAAAGCAAGCTAGCTAAACTAGCAAATATTAGCCCTGAACACAATTCACTGTGGTTATGCTAACATTAGCTTCGCAAACGGCTGAAATCTGAGACTCTGAAAAGTGAAATCCCACTGTGTTATGTGCTTCCTGCATGTTTACTCACGTATATATATATATATATATATATATATATATATATATATATATATATATATATATATTTTTTTTTTTTTTTATCATAGCATTTTTATTGGAAATTTGCATTTTAAACATCATAACACAACACCCCACCCAACAACCCCTACAAAAGCAACCACAGCCAAAACCAAAAGAAAGGGGGGAGAGAAAAAAAATATATAATAATAATAAAAAAAAGGGGTTACTCATGTATATTAATAGAGCTGGGAACTGAGAACAGAATGAGCGGTTTAGTTATGCTAATGAGCTAATCAGTACAGTGAGAGATGCTGAGGAAAATGAGAGGAAGATGAGTTTGTTTCAACAGAGGCTTGATTGAAAACAGCTTTGTTGATATTCCACAAATACATTTGAAATCATAACTTTATGCCAGGTAGCTTACGCAGCTACATGAACAATGCTGCCGTACTGAAATGAATAAAACTCTAAAACTATGAAAGGTCTCAGGTTAGGCTAAACACTAAATCCTGAGCTGTTTATTGTGTTTGTCGGGCAAAATACTGAAGTATCTTGTGTTTGCTAGGCTAAGCATTAAACCATCAACTGTGGCTTGTGTTGTGTTTGTTAGGCGAAACACTAAACCACATTTATTGTGGTATTTACTTGCAAACACACAAGAGTATAGTGTTTAGCCTTGTTTGCGAAATCTCTTGTCTTGTGTTTGCTTTAAACTGCATTTGTTATATAATAATTCATTTCTACTTTAAGTTGAGTGAATAATTATATTTGTACTTTAATATACAACAGTAGGCAGTTAGCATTAGCAAGGAGATTAACTTCACAGTGAGAGAAATGGCACATGAATGGCGCCCACAGTGAGACAACAATGACTGCTATTTCTGGCGGCTCTTTATAGCGGCTCGAGCGGTGTGTGGGAGACATTCTCGTTTTCTTCTCTCTCGGTTCTCTCGGCTCCCAGTGCTCGATGCGGCTCGCTGGTGGGCGGCTGAAATAACATGGGTTTAGGCTACTGCTATTTCCAGACGCTTTGACACACAGAAAGTTTTTGAAAAGAAAACGTTGGCACCTCAAGGTAACGGTCCAGCTCCTCAAACGGTACGCTCAGGAGACCTGACAAACCGCTGCGTGTGCTACCGCCCAAAAGCGCAATGTCAGATAAGGAACTCTCGGCGCTCCAGTCCACCAGAAACCGTCCGCCCGCCACTGTGGAGAGGAACAACATCGTAACGTGGCATAACAACATATAGCGTGTTAGCGTACTGACAAGGCACCTGATATAAACTGAAAGTGAACTTCAAACTGCTGGACTAAATCAATTGAAAAAAGAAAAGCAAAAAATCAAGTACAGGATTCTTCTTCTCCCCTTATTCTTCTTCTTCTGCTTCTTCTTATTATTGCAGGATACCACTCCCAAAAAAGCATGTAAATAAAACAAAAACAATTAAAGACAAACTTTTTTGTAAAAATTTTTTTAAAAATGTAATAAAAAAAATCGTTTAAAAGAAAAATATCTAAATATTTAAAAATATTTTAGCATTAGAGAAGCACCAAAATTTCAGCCAGCTAAGAATGAGTTCTGTTTATTGATAGCACATTTTAATTTAAGGTGTACATCTCGAGTAGCCAATGTTTTATGTAATGAATCCGTGTCATTTCCCGAACCATCATGGCATTTAGTCAGTGGTATTAGTGAAATAAACAGTTAATAGCAGCTAACTAAGTATCTTTCTTTTTCTAATATTTCTTGGCATGATCAGTGATCTAATATTTCTTGGGATGGATTCATTACATAAGATGTTGATTATTTTTTAAAAAATGTATTTATGCCTTAAAGTCAAATATAGCATTAATACATACATAATGTTTTCATAAATTATATTTTTTTCACTGTCCAAACATTTGGTATCAATTTTGAGAAAAAGTGTCAATATTAGGTGCCGCTGCCGTTATTCAGAAAGACCGGTGACAGTCCTCGGTCAGTTACTATGGCAACCGAGCGTACCATTGAAACGAGGCAGCTCGGTCCTGTTTGAGTGCATTGTTTTCCTGAAACTTCCTTCGTGCAGCGTTTCATTCCTAATGAAACTCATGCATGCATTCACAATATCGCTCTTAAACATTGCACGCTTCTGTTTCCGGGCTTCATGCAACAGTCTGCAGACCCACTGAAAGGAAGTCGCGAGGGTTCACAAGCGCACAGATATCTGTGGATATCCACCGGGAAGCACCTGTCACACCCAAATGCCACAGGTGACATCACTTCCTGCCAAACAGGCCATGCTATTTACAAATACTCAGTTACTTTATGCATTATAGTTGAGTAACATTTACTTTATAATATGTGGACTATAATAACACGTACATCACAGCACTGGATTCTGGTTGGTCGGAAAAAGTTGATAAATTTTTTAACAGCATTATTTAGTGTTCTCGTTCTAATATTTGATTGTTTCTTACAGTTTTATGGAAGGAGTCAGGGCTTTGTAACAATCAGAGGTAAAGCTGTAACTAAGTTTTCAGAACAGAGGAGTTTTTATGCTGCATTTTTTTCTTATTACCTTCAAGAGATACAAGAGGCAGGTGATGGAAAGAGTCTGGTGTTTATAGCTGCTATAACGTGAATTAGCTACATTCTTGAACATTTTCTAATTTCAGCTGGCTAGACTATTTTTTTTCTAAGATTAACCAGATTTTTGTTCTGACTCTTCCTCTAAAATTTGCTTAGCTGGTTTTATTTATACATGCTGTTTTTGAACAATAGCTAGCTAATTTTTTAACGGTTGTTCATTTACAGCTAGCTGTAAATTTGTGATATTCTACATATGTAAGATTTTGAAGGATATTGATTTCCTGTTTGAAAGAAAAACATGAGACACACATAAGCTTTATTAGTATGTTTATATCTTCCAGTTTTTCCTTCTCTGCAAACACCATCAGCTCCAAATGTCTAGCATGACACATTTCAAGCTACAGAGAAGATAGCTATAATAAAATATAGAAACTTATAAAAGTATGCAAATATATATATATACAGTGAGGGAAAAAAGTATTTGATCCCCTGCTGATTTTGTACGTTTGGCCACTGACAAAGAAATGATCAGTCTATAATTTTAATGGTAGATTTATTTGAACAGTGAGAGACAGAATAACAAGAAAAAAAATCAGAAAAGCACATGTCAAAAATGTTATAAATTGATTTGCATTTTAATGAGGGAAATATGTATTTGACCCCTCTCCAAAACATGACTTAGTACTTGGTAATTACTTTTCATTTTCAATGCCCTGGCTGAGGGAAGGAGACCCAAGATTTGATGGTACATGATGCCAAAGAGCTCCATTTTGGTCTCATCTGACCACCAGAGGACAACTGGGTGAAAGTTTTGTGGTCAGATGAGACCAAAATGGAGCTCTTTGGCATCAACTTAACTCGCTGTGTTTGGAGGAGGAGGAATGCTGCCTATGACCCCAAGAACACCATCCCCATCGTCAAACATGGAGGTGGAAACATTATGCTTTGGGGGTGTTTTGTTCTGATAAGGACAACTTCACCGCATCAAAGCGATGATGGACGGGGCCATGTACCGTCAAATCTTGGGTGAGAACCTCCTTCCCTCAGTCAGGGCATTGAAAATTAAAGTAATTACTAAGTCATTACCAAGTACTAAGTCATGTTTTGCAGAGGGGTCAAATAATTATTTCCCTCAAATAAACCTACCATTAAAATAATAGACTGATCATTTCTTCGTTAGTGGGCAAACGTACAAAATCAGCAGGGGATCAAATACTTTTTTCCCTCACTATATATATATATATTTTTCCTGAAAACTATGCGGGTTTAAGGATGCATGTGATTTAGCATAAGTACAAACTGACTTAAGTACCTTTTAGCATCAGGTACTGTTTTCAACCTGCACTTATGCTAATTAGCCTGAGCGGCAGTGAAAGTATGAGTTACAGCTATACAGTACTGTACCCTCCATTTCAACACAGTCTATAAAGCTGCCTCCAACACGGCTGCATTAACACCCTCACTACAGCGGCGACTTGGGTTGCACTTCCTCTTTATCACTGCTCGTTTTATGTTCTGGTTGATACCCGACACGTCATGGGTCTTTTCACTGCACACAGCGGTGTGTGTGAGGCTTCAGCCTCACCCCTCAACCCGCTCGAGTCAATGAAACCAAATCCGTGCTGAAAGCATGTGAGGCGTCCTGGAGATAATGGACCACGGGTGCTTGAATTCTACTGGACGTGGAACTAGTAAACATGTCTCTCAGGATTTTTAGCATAAATCCAGAAACTTGGGCGTTATAGATATATTTAAATGATTCGTATTCGAATCAGAATCGGAGCTCAGTCATTACTCAGCTCTGATACACCGATCAGCCATAATATTAAAACCATTGACAGGTAAAGTTAATAACATTTATTATCTCATTACAGTGGCATCTGTTACAGGGTGGGATATATTAGGCAGCAAGTGAACAGTCAGTTCTCGAAGTTGATCTACTGGAAGTAGGAAAAATGGTCAAGTGTAAGGATCTGAGCGACTTTGGCTAGGGCCAAATTGACCTGCGTGAAGTTGGCCCCCCCACCAACGCAAAACGTCAGCAAAATAGTCTCAATCGTTTGTGCTTCGTTTGTGCTGGTTTGTGCCGTTAAAATTTTTCGTTTGTGCTGCTTCGGTTCCGGAGATATTAAAGGAATATTCAAAGGTCATTCTGGGGTCACCCAGCCCCCCCACATGCTCCAAATTCACGGATCGGTCTTAATTATCGTTTGTGCTTGTTGTGTGGTTGTGCCGTTAAAAGTTTCGTTTGTGCTGCTTTCGTTTTTAAGATATTTGAATTTTATACTTTGAATATTCCTTTAATATCTCCGGAACCGAAGCAGCACAAACGAAAATTTTAACGGCACAAACCAGCACAAACGAAGCACAAACGATTGAGACTATTTTGCTGACGTTTTGCGTTGGTGGGGGGGCCAACTTCACGCAGGTGCCAAATTGTGATGGCTAGAAGACTGGGTCATAGAATTTTGTGGGATGTTCCCAGTATGCAGTGGTTAGTACCTACCAAAAGTAGTTCAAGGAAGGGCAACTGGTGAACAGGCGACAGGGTCATGAGCGCCAAGGCTCACTGATGCACATGGAACATCAGTGCATTGCACCTTGCTGTGTATGGGGCTGTGTAGCTGAACCCTGTCCAACACTGAAAGCGGCTACAGTGGGTACGTGAACATCAGAAATGGACCATGGAGCAATGGAAGAAGGTGGTCTGATGAATCACGTTTTGTTTTAAACCACGGTTTTGTCAATTACCTGGGGAAAAGATGGCACCAGGATGCACTATATGAAGAAGGCGAACCAGCAGAGGCAGTGTGATCCTCTGGACAGTGGTCTGCTGGGAAATCTTGGATCTTGGCATTCATGTGGATGTTACTGTGACACGTACCACCTACCTAAACATTGTTGCAGAACAACTACACCCCTTCATGGTAATAGTGTTCTCTAATGTCAGCGTCCTCTTTCATCAGCATAACGCTCCCTGATACACCGCAGTAATTGTTCAGGAACAGTTTGAGGAACATGGCAAAGAGTTCAAGATGTTGACTTGACCTCCAAATTCCCCCGATCTCAATACGCTGGACAAACAAATCCGAACCTCGTGACAGGACTTAAAGGATCAGCTGATAATGTCTTGGTGCCAGATCCCACAGCACACCTTCAGAGATCTTGTGGAGTCCATGCCTCAAGGGGTCAGAGCTTTTCTGGTGGCACAAGGAAAGGTGGACCTACACAATATTAAGCAGGTGGTTTTAATGTTGTGGCTGATTGGTGTGTATCATAATCAAAATTTAGAACTAGAGATTTTTCTTCATTTCAGAGTGTTTATTTCTTGGTGCTTAATATATGTATTTGTGAAATAACACGTCATGTTGATGTAACTTGTAAAGAGAAGAATAATTTTTTTACACTGTTGAATTAATATCGATTATTTACACAGTCACTTTGACATCAAAAACACTGAACGTATTCACTGTGTATTTCTGAACAGTGTTGTACAAGTATTTATAAAAGTTTAGAAATGAACACTACAGATGTGTTGCTATAACTGGAACTGTTCAATTCACACAAACACTGTGTATAGTGTATTTTCACATTCCTGAATACACATCTACAGTGTTCATATAAATCACACACAGACGCTACTGCGATCGAACTCAACACTGTGGTCGTTAATGCAACACCGGGAATTTTTTGTCTTGTCCCCATTTGTCCATTTTGGGTCCATCTGGTGTGAGAAACATTCAGCACATCACACTGAGCAACAGGCGGAAAGGTTCGAGGCCACCAGCAGTTCAGGCCATCTGGAAGACTGTGACGGATGAAATGACCTCACCTAAACTTAACACGGGGTGTGTGTGTGTGTGTGTGTGTGTGTCTTGGCTCTAAGCAGCATTTGACTTTTATATTATCAAAAGGGCTCATCTCGGACATTGCCTGTGGGGAATTTAGACGAGACCAAGTTAATTTACACTAATGTCATCGATGACACCTGCACCTGTATCTGTACCCGTACCTGCACCTGTATCTATACCTGCACCTGTATCTGTACCATACCTGCACCTGTATCTATACCTGCACCTTTATCTGTACCCATACCTGCACCTTTATCTGTACCCATACCTGCACCTGTATCTATACCTGCACCTGTATCTGTACCATACCTGCACCTGTATCTATACCTGCACCTGTATCTGTACCATACCTGCACCTGTATCTATACCTGCACCTTTATCTGTACCCATACCTGCACCTTTATCTGTACCCATACCTGCACCTGTATCTATACTGCACCTGTATCTGTATACCTGCACCTGTATCTATACCTGCACCTGTATCTGTACCATACCTGCACCTGTATCTATACCATACCTGCACCTGTATCTATACCTGCACCTGTATCTATACCTGCACCTTTATCTGTACCCATACCTGCACCTGTATCTATACCTGCACCTGTATCTGTACCCGTACCTGCACCTGTATCTGTACCTGCACCTGTATCTGTACCTGCACCTGTATCTGTACCCATACCTGCACCTGTATCTATACCTGCACCTGTATCTGCACCATACGCACCTGTACCATACCTGCACCTGTATCTATACCTGCACCTGTATCTGTACCCACTGCCACCTGTATCTGTACCATACCTGCACCTTTATCTGTACCCATACCTGCACCTTTATCTGTACCCATACCTGCACCTGTATCTATACCTGCACCTGTATCTGTACCATACCTGCACCTGTATCTATACCTGCACCTGTATCTGTACCATACCTGCACCTGTATCTATACCATACCTGCACCTGTATCTATACCTGCACCTGTATCTATACCTGCACCTTTATCTGTACCCATACCTGCACCTGTATCTATACCTGCACCTGTATCTGTACCCTACCTGCACCTGTATCTATACCTGCACCTGTATCTGTACCCAACCTGCACCTGTATCTATACCTGCACCTGTATCTGTACCCATACCTGCACCTGTATCTATACCTGCACCTGTATCTATACCTGCACCTTTATCTGTACCCATACCTGCACCTGTATCTATACCTGCACCTGTATCTGTACCCGTACCTGCACCTGTATCTGTACCTGCACCTGTATCTGTACCCATACCTGCACCTGTATCTATACCTGCACCTGTATCTGTACCATACCTGCACCTGTATCTATACCTGCACCTGTATCTGTACCATACCTGCACCTGTATCTGTACCCGTACCTGCACCTGTATCTGTACCATACCTGCACCTGTATCTGTACCCATACCTGCACCTGTATCTGTACCCATACCTGCACCTGTATCTATACCTGCACCTGTATCTGTACCGTACCTTTCTTCCTGTATCTATACCTGCACCTGCACCTGTATCTATACCTGCACCTGTATCTATACCCGTACCTGCACCTGTATCTATACCTGCACCTGTATCTATACCTGCACCTGTATCTGTACCCGTACCTGCACTTGTATCTGTACCTGCACCTGTACCATACCTGCACCTGTATCTGTACTCGTACCTGCACCTGTATCTATACCTGCACCTGTATCTGTACCATACCTGCACCTGTATCTATACCTGCACCTGTATCTGTACCCGTACCTGCACCTGTATCTGTACCCGTACCTGCACCTGTATCTGTACCTGTACCTGCACCTGTATCTGTACCTGCACCTGTATCTGTACCCGTACCTGCACCTTTATCTGTACCCGTACCTGCACCTTTATCTGTACCCATACCTGCACCTGTATCTATACCTGCACCTGTATCTGTACCCGTACCTGCACCTGTATCTGTACCATACCTGCACCAGTATCTATACCTGCATCTGTATCTGTACCCGTACCTGCACCTGTATCTGTACCCATACCTGCACCTGTATCTATACCTGCACCTGTATCTGTACCCATACCTGCACCTGTATCTGTACCATACCTGCACCTGTATCTGTACCTGCACCTGTATCTGTACCCATACCTGCACCTGTATCTATACCTGCACCTGTATCTGTAACCTGCACCTGTATCTGTACCATACCTGCACCTGTATCTATACCTGCACCTGTATCTGTACCCGTACCTGCACCTGTATCTGTACCCATACCTGCACCTGTATCTATACCTGCAGCTGTATCTGTACCGTACCTGCACCTGTATCTATACCTGCACCTGTATCTGTACCCGTACCTGCACCTGTATCTATACCTGGACCTGTATCTATACCTGCACCTGTATCTGTACCCGTACCTGCACCTGTATCTGTACCTGCACCTGTACCATACCTGCACCTGTATCTGTACTCGTACCTGCACCTGTATCTATACCTGCACCTGTATCTGTACCCATACCTTCACCTGTATCTATACCTGCACCTGTATCTGTACCCGTACCTGCACCTGTATCTGTACCATACCTGCACCAGTATCTATACCTGCACCTGTATCTGTACCCGTACCTGCACCTGTATCTGTACCCATACCTGCACCTGTATCTATACCTGCAGCTGTATCTGTACCGCCCTGCACCTGTATCTATACCTGCACCTGTATCTGTACCGTACCTGCACCTGTATCTATACCTGCACCTGTATCTGTATCACCTGCACCTGTATCTGTACACCTGCACCATACTGCACCTGTATCTGTACCTCGTACCTGCACCTGTATCTATACCTGCACCTGTATCTGTACTCACTCTGTATCTATACCTGCACCTGTATTTGTACCCGTACCTGCACCTGTATCTGTACCCATACCTGCACCTGTATCTATACCTGCACCTGTATCTGTACCTGTACCTGCACCTGTATCTGTACCTGCACCTGTACCATACCTGCACCTGTATCTATACCTGCACCTGTAACTGTACCCATACCTGCACCTGTATCTGTACCTGCACCTGTATCTGTACCCATACCTGCACCTGTATCTGTACCCGTACCTGCACCTGTATCTGTACCTGCACCTGCACCTGTATCTGTACTCGTACCTGCACCTGTATCTTTACCCATACCAGCACCTGTATCTGTACCTGTATCTGTACCTGCACCTATATCTGTACCCATACAAGCACCTGTATCTGTACCTGCATCTGTACCTGCACCTATATCTGTACCTGCACCTATATCTGTACCCATACAGCCTGTATCTGTACCTGCATCTGTATCTGTACCCATATCTGCACCTGTATCTGTACCCAAACCTGCACCTGTATCTATACCTGCACCTGTAGCTTTACCCGTACCTGTATCTGTACCCATACCTGCACCTGAATCTATACCTGCACCTGTATCTATACCTGCACCTGTAGCTTTACCCGTACCTGTATCTGTACCCATACCTGCACCTGAATCTATACCTGCACCTGTATTTGTACCCATACCTGCACCTGTATCTGTACCCATACCTGCACATGTACCTGCACCTGTATTTGTACCCATACCTGGACCTGTATCTGTATCTGTACCCATACCTGCACCTGTATCTGTACCCATATCTGCATCTGTATCTATACCTGAACCTGTATCTTTACCCGTACCTGCATCTGTATCTGTACCTGTATCTGTATCTGTATTTGTCCTCCGACTTCATTACTGTAAACACACGTCCTCCGACTACATTACTGTGCACGCATGTCCTCCGACTACATTACTGTACACGCACGTCCTCCGACTACATTACTGTACACACATGTCCTCTGACTACATCACTGTACACGCACGTCCTCCGACTTCATTACTGTACACACACGTCATCCAACTTCATTACTGAACACACATGTCCTCCGACTACATTACTGTACACACACACACGTCCTCCGACTTCATTACTGAACACACAGACGTCCTCCGACTTCATTACAAAACACACACACACGTCATCCAACTTCATTACTGACCACACATGTCCTCTGACTACATTACAGTACACACACACACGTCCTCTGACTAGATTACTGTACACACATGTCCTCTGACTACATTACTGTACACACACACGTCCTCTGACTACATTACTGACCACGCATGTCCTCTGACTACATTACTGTACAACACACACATCTGACTACATTACTGTACACACACACACGTCCTCTGACTAGATTACTGTACACACATGTCCTCTGACTACATTACTGTACACACACATGTCCTCTGACTACATTACTGACCACACATGTCCTCTGACTACATTACTGTACACACACACACGTCCTCTGACTACAATACTGTACACACACACCTCTGACTACATTACTGTACACACACACGTCCTCTGACTACATTACTGTACATACACGTTCTCTGACTACATTACTGACCACACATGTCCTCTCACTATATTACTGTACACACACACACGCGTCCTCCGACTTCATTACTGAACACACACACACATGTCCACCAATTACATTACTGAACACGCACATGTCCACCGATCACATTACTGAACTAACACACACGTCCACTGATTACATTACTGAACACACAGACATGTCCACCGATTACATTACTGAACACACACACACACATGTCCACCAATTACATTACTGAACACACACACATATCCACTGATTACATTACTGAACACACACATGTCCACCGATTACATTACCGAACACACACATGTCCACCGATCACATTACTGAACATGCACACATGTCCACCAATTACATTACCGAACACACACATGTAAACCGATCACATTACTGAACACACACATGTAAACCGATCACATTACTGAACACACACACATGCCCACCGATTACATGACTGAACACACACACGTCCACCGATTACATGACTGAACACACACACGTCCACCGATTACATTACTGAACACACACATGTCCACCGATTACATTACTGAACACACACATGTCCACCGATTACATTACTGAACACACACACATGCCCACTGATTACATGACTGAACACACACATATCCACTGATTATATTACTGAACACACACACATGTCCACTGATTACATTACTGAACACACACACACCCCAAATATCACATAACTGAACACACACACACGACCACCGATTACATTACTGAACACACACACACTTGTCCACAGATTACATTACTGAACACACACACATGTCCACCAATTACATTACTGAACACACACATGTCCACTGATCACATTACTGAACACACACACATGTCCACCGATTACATTACTGAACACACACATGTCCACTGATCACATTACTGAACACACACATGTCCACCGATTACATTACTGAACACACACACATGTCCCCCGATTACATTACTGAACACACACACACATGTCCACCGATTACATTACTGAACACACACATCCACCAACTACATTGCTGAACACACACACACGTCCACCGACTACATTACTGAAGACACAGTCACATGTCCCCCGATTACATTACTGAACACACACACACATGTCCTCCGACTACATTACTGAACACACACACATATCCTCCGACTACATTACTGAACACACACACACATGTCCACAGATTACATTACTGAACACACACACATGTCCACCGATTACATTACTGAACACACACACACACCAAACATCACATAACTGAACACACACACACGACCACCGATTACATTACTGAACACACACACACTTGTCCACAGATTACATTACTGAACACACACACATGTCCACCAATTACCGATCACATTACTGAACACACACATGTCCACCTATCACATTACTGAACACACACACATATCCACTGATTACATTACTGAACACACATGTCCACCAAACATCACATAACTGAACACACACACACATGTCCACCGATTACATTACTGAACACACACATGTCCACAGATTACATTACTGAACACACACACACATGTCCACAGATTACATTACTGAACGCACACACTCACTTCCACCAATTACATAACTGAACACACATGTCCACTGATCACATTACTGAACACACACATGTCCACTGATTACATTACTGAACACACACACATATCCACCGATTACATTACTGAACACACACATGTCCACCGATTACATTACTGAACACACACACACACACACATGTCCACAGATTACATTACTGAACACACACACACATGTCCACAGATTACATTACTGAACGCACACACTCACGTCCACCAATTACATAACTGAACACACATGTCCACTGATCACATTACTGAACACACACATGTCCACCGATCACATTACTGAACACACACATGTCCACTGATCACATTACTGAACACACACACACATCCTCTGACTACATTACTGAACACACACACACACATGTCCTCTGACTACATTACTGAACACACACATATGTCCACCGATTACATTACTGAACACACACATCCTTCAACTATATTACTGAACACACACACACATACATCCACCGACTACATTGCTGAACACACACACATGTCCACCGATTACATTACTGAACACACACACGCATGTCCTCCGACTACATTACTGAACACGCACACACACATGTCCACCGATTACATTACTGAATACACACATGTCCACTGATTACTTTACTGAACACACACATCCTTCAACTACATTACTGAACACACACACACACACACTAACTATTCCTGAAAAATTAAAGCAGAACGGGGGATTTGATCTTTTTGTATCTCTGTGTGTTGTGTGGATTTTGAGTGGTTGATTAATACTGGTATCATTTTATCATTCATGTGAAAAATTCACTTCTGCTCTACAAGTGTCTCCAAACCTTGTTAGACATTACAGGAACTGTCTAACCAAATATTTTTTGTTTATGGTGCCATTATTTTCAAAGAACACTGTTTGAAAACAATTATTAATATAAAACTATAGTTTCATAAGTCAGGTCATAGAATACAAGGTTTAAGATCAAAATATCACCCCATGCATTGCTAATGTATATATTCATTTTCATGAAGGGTGCCAATACTTTTGGAACATTATATTATATTATATTATATTATATTATATTATATTATATTATATTATATTATATTATATTATATTATGCGCAATCTCGTCCCCTAGCAACGGCGAAACGGGTCTCGTGCGCCGCTGCATCTTCATCATGCTTTTTTCTTCCTTTCATGCGTGCGTTCAATGGGCTGTTGCAGGGTCGCGAGCGCAGCATCAGCAGCACACAGTCCGCATTATTCTTGTTTCCGTTCAACAGTCTTACGCACACAAAGTACACAAGCTGCGGACCATCTAACGTCCACCATGCACTGACAAACAAACACACACACGCACGCGCGCCTTCCTCAAAAACCTGCAGGATCCACGCGTGCACAAAGCAACACGCTCGAGCCGAGACATAAAACAAAGCTCGGGCGTTATTTCACGTGCGCTGAACGGACACGCAAGGTGCTCTCGCTCTCTCGTGCATCGCTCGTGCTCGGAGCAGTCAGAGCGGAAGTGCGGCTCTTACCTACGGGGGTCTTAGAGGCGACGCAGCCCATGATTACACACTGACCTGCAGTGCATCAACACATACACACACACACACACACACACACACACACACACACACACTTTCTCACTGTGGGGCGGAGAGAACCCCCTTGTTTACGTGTGCCTCTCTTTAAGCACGCGCTGCTCGTTTGCACGTTTTTTATTTATGAATTTATTTAATCGGTTATCTATACATCTTTCCTGCTTTGCTTTCCCGCACGTTCCCCAAAAACCGTTGTGTTCTTTCTTTCTCTTTCCATCCCACACTCACCACTACGTCACGCAGGGAAGACTCGACGCGTGCGTTTCAGCACTTCGGCGGCGGGACAGCGCGTGCGTGCTCGAGCTCCCAGGATGTGGCCGCAGCATTGGTTGGTTGGCGTCGCGCGCTGCTCGGATCTTCTTCCTCTTATTATTATTATTACTATTATTTAAAAAAATCTTCTTCACTTCCCCACTCTCCTAGTTCTGAAGTCCGCGCGCTTCCAACAACGATGTTGTTGTTTTTTGTTGTTGTTTGTTTTGTTGATTTTTATTTATTTATTTTTTTTTTGAACGAGCACGAAAACAGGGCTATAAATGAGTGAGAAATTCTGCACGCGGAAACTGCGTTTAATAAATCGTGCTCGGTATGGCTCCGCCTACCGGTCGAGATAGATGGAGGCGGAACGAGTTTTGATTGGACAAACAGGAGAGAGAGAGCGAGAGAGAGAGAGAGAGAGAGAGAGAGAGCTCAATACACATTTACGTCGGTAACATAAGTAAAGTGTAAATGATGCTTCACGTGAGCGGCAGTAAAGCCGGTGCACGTGCAGGTAGACACGGATGATGACGTCGTTGAGTGGTTAATTGGTTAAAAGTTAATGACTTCATTTAACCACTCGAGCTCGTTACTTCCACCTTTTAGAAATAGACAATAAAAGGCAAATAAATGTTTTTTTTCTATTAAACCTACATTGCGTTCAATTTTATACAAATTTTATACAATTTTATACAAAGTGCAGTAACGTTGTGTTCCCACTAAAGGCCTCAGTACTCTGCTGTACTGTGCAAGACATTATACACTACACACTAAAAATGTTCTTTGGTTGTCTCTCTGGTGGAATTCTGCAACAAAGCATTTTCCTGTCAGAATGGGTAGAACCTGATTTTTAGAAGCAAGATACCATTAATTATCCAACAAACCCTTAAAGAACCCTTTGGCTGTGTGTATTAACTGGTGCTGTACAAACTTTACATTATTGCTCATTATTTTCTTGAAGTCCATGAAGTGATCCCACCCCTTTCTGCAACATAGAGCAGTTCCGTCTGGTGCCTCTCCTCCTTTCCAATACATATAGTGCGTTTACATGGACAACAATAATCCGATATGAACCCGATTAAGACGATACTCTGATTAAGAAACTAGCATGTAAACAGAGATTATTGATGACCTTAATCCGACTAAAGTCATACTTGAAGTAAGCACAAATGGAATTAAGACGTGTGGAGTATTCCTGTTTTAATCTCATTATCGACGTACGTTACAGACATGTACACACCTTAATCACACTATTAACGACGTGTGAGAATTTTCACTGGATTTTGTGACAGGACACGATCCCACACAGCAGTGCTCAACCATTTTACGGCAAACAAGAGAGCATGCTGCGGAGATATATATGTATTTCAGCTACTATACAGTAGGTAAGTACGCGGTTTGGGATGCAGCCCATGGCTTCAAGCAGTCGTCTGTTAGCACGTACAGCACGAAAAATAATTATCTGCACTAGAAGCGTTCATAAAATTAAAAATAAAAATACCCAAAACTGTATACAGTACCATGACGAAAACCAACTGTATGTCGATAAGTGAAATTCTGGAGGACGGCGGGCTGTGGCTATGAAACTAAAACGGCAAGGTTCTAGTGACTCATGTACCTATCAGAATATTGTCTTATTCAGAATAAGGTCAATAATTAGATTACTGCTGTCCGTGTAAACGTAGTAATAGAGCAAGTCCATGTGGTTGTCCCACTCTTTTTGCTACATCGTGCAGGTCTGTCTGGTGGTGCCACCCCTTTCTGCTACACATTGTTTGTCTGCATATTGGCCCTACCCCTTTCTGCTACATGGAGTGGGTGCATCTTGAGGCCCCATCCCTTTATTCTAAACAGAGCAAGTCTGTCTTTCTGCTACATAGACAAGGTTTATCTGGTGGCTTGACCTCTTTCTATTACACTGAGCTAGTTTGACTGGTGGATCCACCCTTTTCCACAAGATAGAGCAGGTCCATTTGGTGGCTCCGCCCCTTTCCTGTACAACTAAAGTCAATATTTTTATGGAACTATTTCTTTCAAATCAACGAGGTTAAATGAAAAAGCATAGCATTTATTTATTCCTGAATTAACGGCATAATACATAAAGTTAATTCAACAACGTCAGTCTCACATTTGTATCTTCCCTTAGTGTGTGTGTGTGTGTGTGTGTGTGTGTGTGTGTGTGTGTGTGTGTGTGTGTGTGTGTGTGTGAGGGTATTGTGTAACCATGCGCCTACACACACTCTAAACATAGCTGTAAGCAAGGACCCACACACTCTCTCGCTTCTCCTGAACATCACACGTTGCTCAGACGCTTCAGATCTGACGAGTGGGAGCGGTGAAAAGAAAGCAACAAAACCCCAAACCTCAGATACAGAACTGCAAATAATAATAATAATAATAATAATAATAATAATAATAATAATAATAATAATAAACTGAGGATTGTGTGAAAGGAGGCGGAGTTCACTTCTCAGCATCAGTAATGGAAGACACTCACACTAAGAACAGTAAGATTTTCAGAAAAAAAGAGAGATTCATAAGGAGTTTCTGAATGTTAAAGACTATTTTTAGTGGTTCAGTGGTTCCGGAAATCCTCAGCAGTCTAGTGATTGTACCCCCACTAGCCCCGCCCCCTTTCTATGCTTGCTGAAATGCATCCATACATCCGACACCCAAGACTTCATATTAAACATCTGACTATTAACTGCCTTTTTAATGAATAATTACATCAAGAACACATATGAAGATGATATGACACTCTGAAACAAAGAAAAAAGGAAAGAAAGAAAGAAAGAAGACAGACATGAGGAAAGAAAGAAATATTTGATTATCGAGTCAGAAGACAAACAGAGAAGAAAAAGTGCAGAAAATGAACAACAGAAGGAAACAAGCCTCTCTCTCTAGCGCGCTCTCTGGGTATTAGTAAGCTGTGTTACAGCTCCTCCTTCAGGTGAACAGGTGAAAGAAAGAAACAAGAAAGAAAGAATATAGAATCATGAGTAAGGAAAGGGGAAAAAAAGAAAACGCATTAGATTAAAATAAATCTGTGGATGTAAACATGTTACAGCAACAAAACAACAACAACAAAAAAAGTAGTACTTGATATGATTACCAGTGATGTCAGTTGGATAAAAAAGAAAGAAAAGGGAGAATAAGGGAAATATAGAAATGTAAAGAAAGTCAGTCAGTCAAGAGTGATATAAACATACATTTGGGTTATCTCTCTCTCTCTCTCTCTCTCTCTCTCTCTCTCTCTCTCTCTCTCTCTCTCTCTCTCTCTCTCTCTCTCACACACACACACACACACACACACACACACACACACACACAAATTATTTTACATAATATGTTAAATAGCTGATCTTTAAACATTGTGCATTATTTATTAACACTGGGAGGAACACCATACACTGGCTCCCTCCCCAAACACACACACACACACACACACACACACACACACACAGACACAAACAATCCTCTTCCTAATTAGCCATAGTGCACCAAACAAAGAGGAAGTGACCCACTGGTGTGTTTCTATTATTATTTGTATTATTTAAGTGACCTTAAGTGAGTGATCTTAAAACATTGAGTATAAACATTATCTTGAAACAATTAGTTTTATTATATACGGGGTGGCTGTGGCGCAGTTGGTAGAGTGGGTTGTCCACTAATCGTAGGGTTGGCGGTTCGATTCCCGGCCCCGGGTGACTCCATGCTGAAGTGTCCTTGGGCAAGACACTGATCCCCAAGTTGCTCCCAATGGCAAGCTAGCACCTCTGCTACCATTGGTGTTTGAGTGTGTGAATGGGTGAATGAGACACAGTGTAAAGCACTTTGGATAAAAGCGCTATATAAGTGCACATTTATTCCTGCGATGGACTGGCACCCTGTCCAGGGTGTACCCCGCCTTGTGCCCGATGGGATAGACTTCCCTGTGACTGTCACGTATTGTGATGGCAGACAAGTAGATAGGATGCAATTGCAGTTCAAACGGTGAGTTTTATTTACAAAGTGATGAAAGCAAAACGGAAACAAGAAACATAACTCTCTCTACAGCTAAGCTAAACTAAGGCTAACTTAGTATGGCTAATGCTAAGGTTACGGCTAAGGCTATGGCATAAACAGGACATGAAACCAAGACTCGCTAAAGTCGAGGCATACATACATGGCATACATACAATGCATTCAACCGCGCCGCGTGAAGCACGGCTCACGGTATATATCCACACAGTCATTCCCCTGCAACCGCTACCAGCTGCGGGCACTTCTGCATACATCACACATGACGCGAGGGGGCAAAGACATGGCTTCACCCCGGAAAGCAGCATGAGTGCCCAAGGTGCGCTGCTGCACGGGGGAATCATGACAGCGACCCTGAAGAAGGAGTAAGCGGTAGAAGATGGATGTATGGATATTCACACATACAGTACACATATTTATGTTAATTCGTTAAATGTATTAAATTTAGTATTATCATGGTTGCTTTTTTAAATAGAACATAAAGATTTTTTTCTGTACACAAATATTATTGTTTAGCATTTTTCCCTATAAATTGTGTTTTATTGGTACACTAAAATGAACGTAGAATTTAACATTAAAGTTAGTGTTATACGTTTAATTAATTAATTAGGCCTATACTTTAATATAACACTAAAGTTAATGTTAAATTTTAAACGAATGAAATTCCTAATGCATTACATCAAGTTTCCCTTTAATAACAATATTTACTCCAACACTTAAGGGTAAATCTTTTCAATGTAGTTATTTGTTTCTGATATCCTGATTTTTAAGATCAGATTTATTCACTTTAATGGGTTTTAGATTGGCCCTGAGATTCAAAGCTTGATATCATAATCAGATTAATATATATTTTTCCTGCTCGGTAAGACCTATCGACAAACTGACGCCTATACACAACAAACAAAAAACCGCACGGAGACAAACGCACACACATGCCCGAAAACCCGGACCCTGGAGGTGTGGGCGAATTACAAATTAACAAATTAACATTAGGTTCAAGAATAAATGTTTGTCAATAATGATAACCTTTTACTTTTTATGCTAGTGTAGTGCTCTTTCTAACGTGAGTTGTGTAGGTCGAATTACACTAAAATGTATGTACAATAACTTAATGTAAGTGTGAGTTTATGCTTAATTAACATCCAAGCCATTTATTATTAAACAAATACATGTGGTTAAAAATAAACAAGTAAGTAAAAGACGTTTAGAATGAGCAAAATGAGCATCATGTTTTTATTTTTAATTAGAAAATTTCAGTTACATCGTAAAATTTAATTTAGTGCACCCGTTTGTATCAATTTCAGCAATAAATACACAATTATTTACAGTAGATTGAAGATTTAAATTTGATATGCACATTACAGTAAGGTTATTCTGATTTACTTAGGAATTTATTTTTAATAAAATAACAGCAAAAACATGTAGTGATAAACAAAGTAATAAAGGGTCCACTGATTTTAAGATAAAGACAGGTGCACATTTAGTAAACCATGATGAATAAATCAGAAGGAAGAATTAAAGTAATATTACAGAGTGATTAAGTCAGGGCATGTCGGGGGCAGAGCTCCGTGCAGTGTAGCAGTGATTCTGATTGGTTCCCACGCAGGCTGCATAGGCCATAGCATGAGCAATGTAGCTCTGCTCATTAACACCCTGGAACAGATGAGCCATGGGGCCTCGAGCCAACAGGGCCACATCCTCGCCACCGTGAGTTTCGGTGTCGAGAGGAACCGCCGCCTGCTGCACATAGTCCCTACTCCCTGAGACACAGACACAGATACTTATTAGCATGTTGTCATGTTATTACTGTGTTGTTACTGCATTAGAGAGTTGGATTTCTAAAGGGATTCACCATGAAACTGTTCATAAAAGGAATATACTTTATTGTTGGTTTGTTCGTAAAAACGTTTAAGGGTTTTCCCAGAGTAACTGTCATATATCACAGCAAACCAGTAACTACGTTTCCCATCCTGCACTGTGACCTACAAACATTGCCGCCATGGACCACAATTCTCAGCACTCACCTTCATTCTATTCACACACACCTGTATCCAATTCACATTCACAATCACAACCACAGGTTAAAACACCTTCTATGCATTCACTCTTGGTGAAGTATACGCTCAGTTGCTTTCTGCCCCTGTCATTACTGAGCCTTGTTACCGTGTTTGTTTATCCTGGTTTAGACCTCGTTGACCTTCTCGTTTATGACCTTGTCTCTTTGCCTTGCCTAGTTTGGACTCTTTGCCGTACCTTGAATTCCGCCTGATCCTTTGAACTTATTGGATTAAACTAAGTAACCTGCACTTCAGTCTCAGCCTGCGATACGTGACAGTAACAAGGAGGAGATCTGAGGAAACCTTAAGGAGGCTGGATTGATGATTGATGCTATAAGATAAGACAAGACAAGACAAGACAAGACAAGACAAGACAAGACAAGACAAGACAAGACAAGACAAGATAAGATAAGATAAGATAAGATAAGATAAGATAAGATAAGATAAGATAAGATAATACTTTATTAATCCCCAGATAAAGAAAGTAGGGAAAAGCATAGGAAATTAATGAACAGCAGCACATGTTAAAGTGTTTTATTCCTCTCACCCCACAGCAATTTACCAACAATGACATATTTATGTTTATATTTACATCTAATGTTGCTGAAACTTGTTGGTACCTCTTTTCCCTTACTTATAACAGCCATAAACTTTTCTCTTTCCTCACCAGCATCTCTGTTTCTCTCTCTCTTAAAGTTAATAAGACACAAAAACCAACTGATAAACCGCAAAAAGTGTAAACTCCTATGGCCTGAAGATGACAGAAAACGTAAGGTTACAGCTTTACCGCTGACTGTTATAAAGTGCTAAAACTGATGACTTCTTCCATGACTGATAAGCTGACTTATCTAGACAGTTAGGTAGTATGTGTGTGTTTGTGTTTGTGTGTGTGTGTCCCTCACTGGTGTCCACTTTGCGGATGTCAAGTCGTTTGTTGTTGAGGATTTTGTGTCCAGGACCGTTTCCATACATCAGTGTGGTAAAGGGGAGCATGTCCGCCCCGTAGACAGGAGATTTACCTTAGACATGAATACACATAGGGGGTTTTATTTCCTTCTTCAGCCAACTGCCCTTTGATTATAAACTTTTCATCAGTTCCTGTATCACGTTGGTCCTCTCAAACATCTCAAATCTGCACACACTTACCCAGAATGCTGTTGCCTCTGAAAGGATACCCGTTAAATGAGAGCGAGTGGGAGTGGTCAGCAGTGACAATGGTCAGAGTCTCTTCCTCATTAGTCAGGTCCAGTGCCCGGGCAACAGCATTGTCAAGGGCGACGGTTTCATGCAGTGCCATCGAGGCACGGCTAGCATGGTGTCCTTGATCGATACGTCCCCCTGCAGCCACAAAACACTGATTACTGATCCGGTTCTCTCTGGTGAGTGTGTTAAATAAGAAATAAAACCCTCAGTGTCATGCTGTTATAGGAAATAATCACTGATGAGGTGGTGTGATGAAGCTGAGTCACCGTTATTGCCCTGAAGTTGACTATTTTCCTATAACAGCACATCCAAAAGAGTTTTATTCCTCTTATACCACAGCAATTTACCAAAGATTACAAAGTTTCATATTATGATGATTCCCAATCCTAATAATCTTTTCTCTCCCTCTCTCCTTCTGCCGAGCCACACACGATTTTATGGAGATACTAGAGATCCATATCCTTTCTGCCTCTGGATGGAGCTCAAATCTTCTCCAATTCCAGACTGCTGGGACTACGGCTGCTCCTAACGCCATACAGACTTCATATAAGTCAATAGTGAACTTTTTCACAATATCTGTTGTTATCCAGATGAGGATGGGTTCCCTTCTGAGTCGGGTTCCTCTCAAGGTTTCTTCCTCTTAAAACATCGTAGGGAGTTTTTCCTTGCCACCGTCGCCACTCAGTGGCTTGCTCAGTTGGGATAAATTCACACCTTTAATATCTGTATTCCGTGTTGTAAAACACTATTGTAAAAAGCCCTATACAAATACAATTGAATTGAATTGAATTGAATTTATTACAGAATGACACCACACACTTTTTATCCATTTGTAACTACAAACGGATAAAAAGTATGATGTGTCATTCTTTAATAAATGTTCAATGTTCAAGAAACAAGTTCCTGTTCACACTTACATTATAGCAGCTATAAGCTCATCAGTCATTTCCTCAAAAATGCTGACACTTTACTGCCTCCTCATAATTTTACATGATTTGCATTATACTTCTCATATTTAATATTATATTATATATTTGAGATTTTATGGCACTTAATAGGGATATAAGAAATAATTACAACAATACACAAGATGTATGATGATATTGTCAGGGTTATAGTTTTATAGTCAAAAATAGTCTTTTGTATTGTTTTTTTTGCCCATTAAACTTTTATCTGCACTTGCATCCGCCTTTGCCTCTATTTTCGTGACAGATTTATAGATTTGCTAAAAAACTGCCAGACACACAGTAGTGTTGCCTTTTTAAAAGTAAATAAATAAATAAATAAATATGGATTTGATCACAATTTTTTAAATGTAAAAAAATATATTGAATGGTTTATTTTCAACTGAAATGTTTCCTGGTTTAAACTGTTGCCATATTGATGATATTCATTAATTTATCGATGGATCAAGTTGATTGGCTGGTTGTTTGGTGACGTTTACCCTCCACTAGCAGAAAGAATCCTCTTGGGTTCTTCTGTAGGATGCGGATGGCTTTCTCAGTCGTCTCCATGATGGTGGGATCCATGAGCGGGTCTCTTTCCACCTCGAACCTTAGATCACCGGGTTCAAAAAGGGCTACAGAGAAACCGAATAAATATAAAGTTATATTAAAACAGAGTTACATTACAGAGTCACAGAATTATTTTCTCTTATCACTTACGTTAAAGCAGCAATAAACAATCATTCATCACCAAAACTGAGAAACTGCAAAGTGTAAACTCGTCTGTCCTGAACATGTGGGAAAACTTAAAGTTACCGCTTTACCTCCGACTGCTACACAGTGCTGACACTGGAGACTCCTTCCATAAACAGTACATAAACATCTCTTTACAAGAGGAAAACTTCACCAAATCAACGATTATGCACTTTTTAATCTCTGTTTATTATTGCTGGATTGTCTGCCATACAAGTACCTGTGAATGAGTTGTGATGACGGAAACCTGTGATTTCCTTCTGACCAATCAGAATCCTCCTCACTGTTTATTATATTAATAGTAATTAATTATATCACACCCACCCATCAGGTAGTCTGTGGATTCTGGGTCCACCGCATCAAACTCTGTCTTATTCCACACATAACGAGCCACCTATAGACCACACGGACAAAGAAGCTTCTTCAGTTTTGCACTCGAGCTACAAGGCTAATGTAGTGATGGAAACTTACGGCCAGCAGTTTAGGATCATCAGATAACACTGTTTTTACATCAGTGGTTTCATAAAATGGCAGAACAAGTCTGAATTAAAAATAATGTTATTCAGTTCTAGTGTACAAGCTCCACCTTCAATATTTAGGCCACACCCCCTACCTCTTTCTGCCTCTCTTTCTGTTTCTGTTTCTTTGTCTGTGTTTGCATTTTGTGTTTACTTGTGTTGTCCTTGACTATTGTTTAAATTGGTTTGATGTTCCGAAACACTTAAGTGTGACAAACATGCAAAGGAACAGGAAATGAGGAAGGGGGCAAACACTTTTTCACACCACTGTACACCTCTGTGTATCTTTGTCTCTGTCTGCCCCTCTTTCACATCTTAGCACTATCTCTTTCTCACTTTGTTTCTCTCTCTCTCTCTCTCTCTCTCTCTATCTCTCTCTCTCTCTCTCTCTCTCTCTCTACCTTTCCCTCCTTCATGTTGATCCACTCGTTTATGAGGTTGCGTTCGTCTTCTCTCATGCCAGCTGAGTTCAGGTCTGTGGTGTACTCAGGGTCCATCGTGCCTTTAGGGGTCATGTACTTACGGCCACCGCCAATAATCACCTACACACACACACGCACACACACACACACACACACAAAATAATTTTTGTTTATACCCAAACACACACACACACACACTCAAACACACTTACATACACACACTCACATCAATGTCCGTGTTGGAGATGAGCTGGGAGGCGATGTCGGTGCAGCCATCTCTCTTGGCTGCAGCGGGCATGTCAGCGTCACTATACCACTTCCTGCTGGCGCTGTGGGCGTAAGAGGCAGCTGGAGTGGCGTGTTGTACACGTGTCGTCGTTACTATGCCAACTGACTTCCCTATACACACACACACACACACACACATTAGCATTATCACACACAAAATGTCAAAACATTAATTTTTTACACGGTTTTTACACGTGTGGATTAAACTTTGTCCGAAATATTACCATGTACATATAATGACATTATCCCTGAATTTCCTTAATCTTATATTTCAGGAAATAACTCAACTGTTGTTAAGTACATTATTAATAGTAAAACACAATAATCATACTAGTACTATTATACTAATGCATGCTAAATAGATGAAACAATTTGTGGCGACTGGGTGGTTATGAGCACAATAAGTCCAGGAGGAAGCATTGCAGAAAATAGGTGATTGCATCACTGTTTCTGTGGAGTGCTCTGATTGTGAAATGTGCTGATTCAACCAAGGACAGCAAACGTCTGACACACACTAGTCGTGTCTGTCCCTCTGTGTTGTGGCGATTAGCATTTCTGTCAGCATCAGTGTCGGGGTTCCAGAAGGTGCTGGTTCTGTTCTGTGTTTCGGCTGGTTTAAAACTAAAGATTTCTGCAGCCTCATGAAGTGGTTTATGGGACAAAAAATCTGGACTAACCACTACACCATAGAGAGACACACACAACAACTGTGATTTGGACTTTTGTCGTCATAAAACACTTCATGGGGCCACAGCTATTTTTAGTCTTAAACCAGCCAAAAGCAGAAGAGAACCCACACCTTTTGGAACCTCAACAGTAACACATACACGAACACAAACCACTACACCACAGAGCTACAGAAGTGTGTGAATGCGTGTTTTTTTGGACTTCATGAACTACTTCCCAATAAAACAGCACAGTTTATTCTTAACTCAACCAAAAGGCAGATCAGAACCTGAACCATCAGGAGCTGCAGTATCAGCACCCTCTAACCACCACACCACAGAAGGAACAGGTACAGGTGCGTAATGCTAATAAGAGGAAACCTGGACTTGACGCTGATGTGGGTTAGTGTCAGTGTTGTGGTTACTGAACCTTCTGGTTCTAATCTGTATTATGGCGGGTTTAAGAATGAAAAGTGATACTGTAGCAGTATGAAGGTGTAACGGAGGTAGTGGTGTGTACATGTGTCTCAGTGTGGGTAGGACGCAACCAGAACGAGGGTGGATATAAGAGTCCCACACTTCACATCCTGAAAGGAGGAAAAGAGTGATGAGTTGATTAAAACTGAACTCTAACGACTGTCTTTTTAAGATCATTATGTAGTGCACACTCGGATTCTACACTCTCTGTCCAGCGTTATAATGCCTTGCTAACTAGCTAGAGTGCAACTAGCTCATTTGCTAACATGCTAAGCTTTAAGATAGGTACAAAAACAAATTTATATTGCCTTGATAATCAGCTTGCTAATCACACACAAACACACACACACACACACACACACACACACTCACACGCACACACCCACACACACAGTGTTACGGTGAGGTTAGAAGGTCCGGAGTGTGTAATAGATATTATGGGTGAGAATCTGGAGGGATCTTACAGTTCGCTTTGATTCACAGTAGTTCAAAAATATTTATTCATAAATTAAATTCTATGTTTATAAATTTATAATTTTATTCAGGATGAAAATTCAGTTTTAAGATAATTACCATAATAACAAAACATGTGATTATAACTGACATTAATATATTTCTATTCATATGTCTATAGGAAACTAATTTCACCATACAACAGCTATTCAAGTGAGACAGACAGACAGACAGACAGACAGACAGGCAGACAGATAGACAGGGAGACAGACAGAAAGTAAGAAGGACAGAAAGACAAAAAGACAGTGAGACAGACAGACACAGAGGCCTCCAGAAAAACAAATACTGAGACAGTGGCCGGGGCAGACAGACAGACAGAGAGTGAGACAGAAATACAGCAAGTGAGATGGTGAGTGAGACAGACGGCTGTATGGAGAGAGGTGGATGGAGAGTGAGAGAGTGACTGTGAGGGAAACAGAGAGTGAGACATACAAAGAGAAAGATAATAAGACAGACGGAGAGGCAGACAGACAGATAGCGAGAGAGAGACTGACAGATGGAGAAAGAGACATGGACAGTGAGAGAGACGGACCGACTAGAGAGACAGGTGGGTGTATACCTGCATCTTTAGCCCATTTGAGGATGGACGTGACCTCATTTCCTCTCTGTGTGCGACACACATTGTTCTGTGCAGCAGCATTCAAACCCACAATGTTCAGATTTGTCTTTACACCACACAGATAGGCCGTCGCTGTTGCTCCACTGTCCGGGATCTGAAAATCTACTGTGTACACCTACACACACACACACACACACACACACACACACACACACACACACACACACAGAAACACACACACACACACACACACACATACACACACAGTGAGGGAAATAAGTATTTGATCCCCTGCTGATTTTGTACGTTTGCCCACTGACAAAGAAATGATCAGTCTATAATTTTAATGGTAGATTTATTTGAACAGTGAGAGACAGAATAACAACAAAAAATCCAGAAACACGCATCTCAAAAATGTTATAAATTGATTTGCATTTTAATGAAGGAAATAATTTTTGACCCCCTCTAAATCAGAAAGATTTCTGGCTCCCAGGTGTCTTTTATACAGGTAACGAGCTGAGATTAGGAGCACACTCTTAAAGGGAGTGCTCCTAATCTCAGCTTGTTACCTGTATAAAAGACACCTGTCCACAGAAGCAATCAATCAATCAGATTCCAAACTCTCCACCATGGCCAAGACCAAAGAGCTATCCAAGGATGTCAGGGACAAGATTGTAGTGGCCTAGCCAGTCTCCAGACCTTGATCCCATAGAAAATCTGTGGAGGGAGCAGAAGGTTCGAATTGCCAAACGTCAGCTAGAAACCTTAATGACTTGGAGAAGATCTGCAAAGAGGAGTGGGACAAAATACCTCCTGAGATGTGTGCAAACCTGGTGGCCAACTACAAGAAACGTCTGACCTCTGTGATTGTCAACAAGGGTTTTGCCACCAAGTGGGGGTGTTTTGTTCTGCTAAGGGGACAGGACAACTTCACCGCATCAAAGCGATGATGGACGGAGCCATGTACCGTCAAATCTTGGGTGAGAACCTCCTTCCCTCAGCCAGGGCATTGAAAATTAAAAGTAATTACTAAGTCATTACCAAGTACTAAGTCATGTTTTACAGAGGGGTCAAATACTTATTTCCCTCATTAAAATGCAAATCAATTTATAAAATTTTTGACATGCGTTTTTCTGGATTTTTTTTGTTGTTGTTATTCTGTCTCTCACTGTTCAAATAAATCTACCATTAAATTTATAGACTGATCATTTCCTTATCAGTGGGCAAACTTACAAAATCAGCAGGGGATCAAATACTTTTTTCCCTCACTATATATATATATATATATATATATATATATATGTGTGTGTGTGTGTGTGTGTGTGTGTGTGTGTGTTTGTTTACTTTAGCGAGACCAACGTAAGGGAACGTGTCCATGGTCATGACGGTCTCCTCTCCTGGATGATCCTCCAGTTGGCCTTTCAGTATGCGAGCGGCTGTGATTGTGGTGATGCCCATCCCTACACACACACACACACACACACATACAATTTATGTGAGGACTGTCCACTGACATAATGATTACTAACACCTAACTTTAACTCTAACGTAACCTCCATAACCACAACAAAACGTTTATGTTTTGGAATGTTTAAAGGTCAAAGGTTAAAGAGGATTTTTCATTCCTTTTCGATGCAGAAAAAGATTCAAAAACACACTCGCGTTAATAAACATTCCAACTTAATGTTAGCATTTTGTCATTTCTCTATTTCACCCACTTTTATCTCTTAATTAAAATTGTATGTAAAAATATAAAATATATAACAATATACTATCAATAGTTGTGTTATCATAATTCATATAAAATGTCAATTAAAATGACCTGAAATTATAAACAAAAATAAAAGTAGATATAGATATGCATAATTGTTTTTAAATATATATTCTGACACATTTTTGATGGACAATTATATGATTTGACATATTACACATTCTCACCATCTCCCACGAACAGAACAATGTTTTTGGCTACATTAGTGTTGGGTTTCCTCCTGAGAGCCGAGTTCAGCGTAGCCTGAGCCTGACTTCTCCAAAACTCTGGGTTCTCCTCATCCACTGCAAATAAATAAATAAAGAAACAAATACTTTAAATTCCAACAGCTTCCACATATCTGCAAATCTCCGATTGTATACTAGTACATTATTGAATACATGTACACAGTAAAATCCCTAGTTTTGAAATAACACCCCGAGGGTTCATTTGTGTCCAGTGGACTTATATAAACACTGTAGGGTGTAAATTCAACACGCTGGGTGTTAAATCTAGACCGGGGATTTTACTGTGTACAATACAATACAATACACATTTTCTAAATATGTACATCTTTCTCAATTTTCATTGATACTTTCTTTTACCTTCGGTTATATTTTATACTGTATGTGAACAATTTACTACTAAGAGTCAAAACCGTACGTCATCATATGGATTTTTTTTGTTAGAAAAAGGTATAGTCTATTACCTGGAAAAAATATCTGTCTACACACAATTAAAATAATAAAACACAACCAAAAATCATTTTATTTAATCATTAGGTTATTGCTATTAAAGTTGGAAGAAGATATCTTAGATGTAAATGTTTTACCAACATATAAGGGTTAATTTATATATGCGTGTGTAGTCTTGTGTAATGTATTTTCCAAACATTTAAATTTATTCTTATAAATTATTATCTAAAGACAATAACATTTAAAGGGAATTCAAAATGTTTATTACGTTGAATGGACTTCCCTGAGGCGGTCAGAAGAAAGCACAGGACACACACCAAGAACCGAATCATGATGATCAGCAGCTTGCGGACTGAGCTGAGCATCCACTAAAGACAGCGTCCGGGTTTCAGCCAACGTGATCGGCTAATCGCACTCTTAAATCACTGGAGATTACAAATGACCCCGAAGTAGTCATTGGAAAAAAAACATGGAATCTTTATAACTGGGCAAAGTTTCACCTGCACGGGAAAGGTATATGAGTGTCAAAAAAACTAACCAAAAAAAAAAACCCTTTCTTATATAGTGTCCAAACAAAAAAAGATAAATATTATATATATATATATATATATATATATATATATATATATATATATATATATATATATATATATATATATTAAATTATATTAAAAAAAAGATGAGAGCTAATTTACAGCACAAAAGGAACAAAGTAAACAGCATCAAATAAAATAAAAATAATTTAGAAACAATGACAAGAACAAAATTTAAAAAACACACACACACACACACACAACACACACACTTTTTTTCTACATATATATATATATATATATATATATATATATATATATATATATATATATATATATATACATATATATATATATATATATATATATATATAAACATTTATGACTAGTTCAGTTGTTCACAGTGACACCTTATGCATTTATGTATTATATTTATTTTACTGATCATTAATGTTTAATTAATAATTAATAAGAGCGTTTTTGTGGTTTTTATGATGTGCTATATTACCTTATCAGGAAAAGGAGATATCATTTACGAGTTCATGGGAGCGGGATGATTAAGATGAGGCGGGGTAACAGATAAACAGACCAATGGGAATTTTATGATTTGATAAAAAAATATTATGGCGAGACATTACAGGTGTATATGTTATGTTATATATATATAAACTATTAAATATATTAGAAATATTTATTTAACTTAAATAAATGTACATTTATGAAAACGTTCCAAATCCAAAGGAAAACAATGCTATAAAAAAAGATTAATTGTTGTATATATATATATATATATATATATATATATATATATATATATATATATATATATATATATATATATCATAAAATAATAATAATAATAATAATAATAATGTAAAAATTAAAATGTATATTTCAGTAATGGAGTGGAGACACTTTAAACAAAGACTTTTGCAGAAAAGTTTGTTGTAATCTTTTTATTGTTAATAATCAAGTAAATAACATCCACTGTTATAAAATAACGTTTTTTTTTTTTTTTTTTTTTTTTTTTTTTGGGGGTAGTTGTTCGGAGGAAATTGCTTTCTTCCACATTCATGAGCTCACAGACACCCATGATCGGCCAGTGCTGCTGTGTTTGCACTCCTACCCATAGAGCACATCCAATTTTGTGCTCTTGGACGAACTCAATTCAAACTTTCTCAGACGCTTGAAAGCTGTCTGGGAAATAGTTAACATTAGCAAAAATATGATGTTATCCAGAGAGACGTACGGGAAAGCGTTAGAGTCTTTAGTTCACTAGGTCAGGGACTAAGAGCACCATCAGTCGAAAAAACTGGGGGAGGTTAGTACACAATCAAGGATATTTATTTAAATAAAAAGTGTTTATTTAAGTAGATCATGAAGAGGTAGAGATTCAGTTGTCATTTAAAGACATCTAAGGAAATTTTATTCCACCACTTTGGCACCAGAACAGAAAAGAGTCTTGATGCGGATCTTCCTTGTACCCTCAGAGAAGGTGGGACCAGTTGAGTAGTGCTAGAGGGTTGGCGGAAGTAACTTTAAGTTAGGTGGGTGCTAGTCTGTTTTTCATTTATAGGCAAGCATCAGTGTTTTAAATCTGTTGTAGCAGCTACAGGAAGTCAGTGGAGCAATGGGGGTGGTGTGGGAGAACTTGGGAAGACTAAAAACAAGTCATGCAGTCATGCATTCTGGATCAGTTGCAAAGGTCAGAAAAAAATAGATTACTAGCTAATGGTCTTTTAGACTAGAACCACACATAGTCTAAAAGCACAAACATAGTCTAAATCACACACATAGTCTAAATCCACGCACATAGTCTAAATCACACACAAACATAGTCTAAATCCACACACAAAGTCTAAATCACACACATAGTCTACTAAACCACACACATAGTCTAAATCACACACATAGTCTAAATCACACACATAGTCTAAATCCACACACATAGTCTAAATCACACACATAGTCTAAATCACACACATAGTCTAAATCACACACATAGTCTAAATCACACAAACATAGTCTAATCCACACAAACATAGTCTAAATCCACACAAACATAGTCTAAATCACACACATAGTCTAAATCAACACACATAGTCTAAATCCACACAAACATAGTCTAATCCACACAAACATAGTCTAATCCACACAAACATAGTCTAAATCCACACAAACATAGTCTAATCCACACACATAGTCTAAATCACACACATAGTCCAAATCCACACACAAACATAGTCTAAATACACACATAGTCTAAATCACACACACATAGTCTAAATCCACACACATAGTCTAAATCTACAAACATAGTCTAAATCCACACAAACATAGTCTAAAACATAGTCTAAATGCACACAAACATGCTAGCGACATTTAAAAATATATATATTTTGATAAAGGTCTCATGGTATGTCTGGTATCCTCTAAAAAGTATGTTTTTAACATTGAAAAACATCAGCAAACATCAGCTTTGACAAGATTTTATTTGTACTAATAAACTACATCACATTACGTTTGCAATATTAATACATCAAATATGAATACTGATTTTGATTATTCAGCTGCAAATCAACCATTTTTCAATTTGTTAATATGCACAAATTCACACGCACCCCGAGCAGACGTGAGTTTGATCGTACCGACACAAGAAGATGTAAATGTGAACAAACTAAACATTAAATACAGAAACACACACGCTTTCTTTGCCTTCAGATTTATAGTATACACATTCCATGAACAAACCGATGTGTGGCTTACATCACCATCTAGTGGTTGCCTTTGTTTTCACACACACACACACACACACACACACACACGCACACACGCACGCACACACACACACACACACACACACACACACACACACACACACACACACACACACACAGTGTCCTTTATGGGTTAATTAATGGAGCCAAGTTATACGACTGACTATTGTACTTTTTTGTTTTAGGCATAATATTTATAAACAGATAAATTCAGTAGATAGATAGAAGTAGTAAAAAAAAATAAAATAATAATATATATATATATATATATATATATATATATATATATATACACATATTTTAGATACATTTCAGGCTTCACAAGCAGCAACTGAACTATAATCCTATTTACCCAATGTTTCTCATTAAACAATTACAAAATAAAACAAATGAAAGATTGTTGCTTTGTTTAGAATTATGTGCCTGTATGCTAGCTGGATACTTAGCTAGAGTTTGGGTTAATTAGAATTGTTTCATGAATAATAAACTCCTAAGAATGTATTCAAATCCATTATGAATGTAACCAAAATTGTAGTGAGGTTCACACTGCCATATTGTTCATATATCAATTAACATGTCACAATGCTGACTGTGGATTGCTTATTTTTAATTTCTTATGTTATCTTTCTGTTCTTCTAAAAAAAAAAAATCCAACTGCTGTTTGTCATTCATGAGTTACACAATGCAACAAATTTTAAACTGAACTAAAATTTAGTGTGTGTTTATTTACAGGCAACAAATGAGCTTGTATGATTATGAAAATGAAATAAAATTTCAGACCTACTGAAGTCCAGCCCTCTGTGTGAGGACTCGTTACAGCCATAATCGCGTCGACTCTCTTAGTGGACACTATAAACTTTTCCTCAGCAAAGTCAAGAATGTTTTGTAATGTTCAAAGTTGAACCTTCAAATAGTTCCAAGTAATATATTATTTTTAGAAAGTTTGCAACATGCATGTTCAGTTTTAGTTTCTAATCCTAAAAATGAAGTCATGAACTCTCTACACTCTGATTTACAGATCTAAGCAGAGATCCTTGTTATGTAAATATCAGTTTCCAAAGCACAAACCTCACCTCTACTTCTACTGTTGCCCTTCAACTTCTACTTCTACTGCAGTTTCAATTCAGTTAAATTCAGTTCAATTCAATTCAGAACTTTTAACAATGGACATTGTCCCAAAACAGCTTTACAGAAATATATTAATTCAGGATGTAGATTTTTACATGTACAGTGCCCTGCAATAATATTGGCACTCTTGGTAAATATGAAAGAAGGCTGTAAAAATTGTCTTTATTGATTAACCTTTTGATTTTTTGTTAAAACAATTCTCAAAAATACTCTACTCTCACGGATATCAAACAATTGCAAACAAAACACAGGCTTATAAAAAATATATATCTTTGCTAAATATAGGTGTGCAACAATTATTGGCACCCTTTTAGTCAATATTTTGTGCTACCTCCCTTTGCCAAGATAACAGCTCTGAGTCTTCTCATATAATGCCTGATGAGGTTGGAGAACACATGGCAAGAGATCTGAGACTCTTCCTCCATACAGAATCTTTCCAGATCCTTCAAATTTAGAGGTCCACGCTGGTGGACTCTCCACTTCAGTTCACCAACAGGTTAGCCACTTTTCCATATGGCTACCTCTCTGTGTGCACCAAAACCAACTCTAGTGTTTATTACCAACAAACTTTATTTTGGTTTCATCTGACCATAGAACACGATCCCATTTGAGGTTTCAGTAGACGCTCTGATGACGCTCAAGTTTTTTTTGGATGAGAGTAGGGGCTTTTTTTAGGATTGTAGTTTTGGAGACTTTCTGACCCCAAGACCAAACTAACTTCTGAAAATATCTCCAGCTGTGATCCTTGGAGATTTTTTCGACCTTGGACCATCCTCTTCACAGTGTGTTGAGACAATATAGACACACGTTCAATTCCAAGTTGATTCATAACATTTCCAGTTGACTGGAACTTCTTAGTTATTGCCCTGATGGTAGAAATGGGCATTTTCAATGCTTGTGCTATTTTCTTATAGACACTTCCCATTTTGTGAAGCTCAACAATCTTTTGCCACACATCACAGGTATATTCCTTGCTCTTACCCATTGTTATGAATGACTAAGGGAATTTGGCCCATGTTTTACCTCATATTTATACCTCTGTGAAGCAAGAAGTCATGGTTGAACAATTTCTTATTCCTAGTCACCCAGGTGTACTAAATGTAAAATTATATATATATAAATATTTTTCACATTTTCTCATATGAATTCATAGGGGTGCCAATAATTGTTGCACACACATTTAACAATAATAAGAATCTAGGATTATTATTTCAGTTAAGGTGGAGAAATAAACCAATCTAACAGCATTAAGTGATTTTCTATAGTTCAGGAGGCTCTACTTCCAAGCTGTTTGAAATACTACTGATTTGGATTGAGCTCACGTAATGTGAGGACAGAGGGACAAGAAGCAAGTGCAGTAATGGCAGTTTAATAAAGTCCAAAGGATAAGGCAGAAGACAATAATCATGAACAGGAAGAGGTCAGGCGATCAGACAAACAAAAAAAAAAAAAAAAAAAAAAAAAAAAAAAAAAAAAAAAAAAAAAAAAAAAAAAAAAAAAAAAAAAAAAAAACTAAAAAAAAAAAAAAAAAAAAAAAAAAAAAAAAAAAAAAAAAAAAAAAAAAAAAAAAAAAAAAAAAATTTAAAAAAACTAAAAAAAAAAAAAAAAAAAAAAAAAAAAAAAAAAAAAAGAAAATGGTGACCATGTTTGTAGGCCGCTTGATATTGATATTGATCTTGATATTGTGGAACGTAGTGATGACTCAGTGCAGCTAACTATACGGTCAGTTTAACCTGCTTGTCTGCTCCCTGGCCTTGGCTCTGGACTGTCACAGATTAACTAGACCTGTTCTGAGACTATGTGCTTTGCTTCAAGAAATGAGAGAAGCACCTTCCTTAGTGGGATGGAGCCTTAACAGGCTAGCTTTGCCCTCAAAACTATTAGAATTATCTATAAATCCAGCAGTTCAGTGAAAATAACCTGCTGTAAGTTACACACCGCAATGGGATGGGGCCAGAGCATATAACTGCATCGACATCACATTTACTAATTTACACACCTCTACAATGTTACTCTTAGTAACCTCTGACTGATGAAGGCATATGTCATTAGCTCCTACATGAAAAACTATCTTTGAAAACCTATGCTAAGATTACATGCTATGTACGGCTCCCTGATTCCCAGTATACACTTAAATAAAATTGCTGGTGTCCCTGAAGGCCTAGCAAATTTTAACGTGTCTTAAGATAGAGTCTCCATATAACCAGAGCTCTTTCAGGTTTCTCAGCAATTGCTTCACTGAGGAGAGCAAACCTGTTGGACACGTGAAGCAGAGAGGAGTGGTGCTCCTATGGGCAAGCATTAGTGTTAGCTTTGGCTTTCTGATTATGCTGCGAAAGATACTGAAAGATACTGCTGTCTTTCAACTTAACTTCTATTGCTGTCTTCCAACCTCAACAGATGTCTTTCAACTTCAACTTCTACTGCTGTCTTTCAACTTCAATGTCTTTAAACTTCAATTGCTGTCTTTCAACTTCTACTACTGAGTTTCAGCTTCACCTTCTGCTGCAGTCACTTCACTTCATGACTGCATTGAACACACAGACTGGAATATGTTCAGAGAGGCTGCTACATACCACAGCCTTGGAGGAATAGACAGAATCAGTGACTGGTTACATTAGCAAGTGCATAGATGATGTGACTTCATACAAAACCATCACTACACGTGCAAACCAGAAACCAGACTCAGGCATAATCAGAACTTGGTTGGCCGTGTTAGGAGACTTGGGCGTGAGCAGAACTTGGTTGGCCGTGTCAGCAGACTCGGGCGTGAACAGAACTTGGTTGGTCATGTCAGCAGACTGGGGCATGAACAGAACTTGGTTGGCCGTGTCAGCAGACTCGGGTGTGAGCAGAACTTGGTTGGTCGTGTCAGCAGACGTGGGTATGAGTATAACTTGGTTGTTCATGACATCGGCTTCAAGTGTGAGCAGAACCTGATTGGTCATGACATGAGATTCAGGCATAAGGTGAACTTGATTCATTGGGACAACTGACTCTGGCGTGAGCATGACTTGGTTGGTTGTGACATCGACTTCAGGCAAGAGGAGAACCTCGTTGGTCGTGATGTCGGTTTCAGGCATAAGGAGAACTTGGTTGGTCATATCAAAAGACTCTGTCGTGAGCATAATTGGTTGGTGGTGGCATCGACTTCAGGCGTGAGCAGAACCTGGTTGGTCGTGATGTCGGTTTCAGACATGAGGACGGAACTTGGTTGGTTGTGTTAACAGACTCTGGCGTGAGCATAACTTGGTTGGTTGCAATGTCGGTCTCAGACTGGGATGTGGTGTTGAAGGTCACATCATCACTCTCAGACTGGTATGTGGCATGGAAGGTCATATTGTTGATCTCAGACTGGAATTTGGCATGGGAGATCACCTTGTTGACCTTGAGCTGGAACTTGGCATGGGAGGTCGCCTTGTCAACCTCAGACAGGAACTTGGCGTGGCAGCTCGCCTCATCAATCTCAGACAGGAACATGTCTTGGGCAGCCGTCTCTTCCACCTCTTACAGGAACTCGGCGTGAGAGGCTGTCTATTCGACCTCGGACAGGAACTCGGTGTGAGAGGCCATCTCTTTGACCTCGGACAGGAACTTGGTGTGAGAGGTGGTATCTTCGACCTCGGACAGGAAATTGGCTTGAGAGGTTGTCTCCTCAACCTCGGACAGGAACTTTGCTTGAGAGGTCATCTCTTTGACCTTGGACAGGCAACTTGGCTTGAGAGGTTGCCTCTTCAACCTCTGACAGGAACTTGGCTTGAGAGGTTGTCTCTTTGACCTTGGACACGAACTTGACTTGAGAGATCGTCTCTTCTACCTCAGACAGGAACTTGGCTTGAAAGGTAGTCTCTTTGACCTTGGACAGGAGCTTGGCTTGAGAGGTCATATGTTTGACCTCGGACAGAAACATGGTGTGGGAGGTCACCTCATTGACCTCTAGCAGGAACTTAACATTATGCTGGAGCTCTGGAGATGAGACCGCCTCGTGCATCTCCTGCTGGAGCTCTGGGGAGGAGGTCACCACATTGACCTCTGACTGGGGCTCTGGATATGAGGTCACCATGTTGACCTCCAACTGGAGCTCAGAAGCTAAGACCAATTTGTGGGTCTCAGGTTGGAGCTCTGGGGAGGAGGTCGCCCTGTTGACCTCCAACTGGTGCTCTGGAGCTGAGGTTGCCACCTTGACCTCAGATGAGTGTTCAGCCGCTAAGACCATATCATAGGTCTCATACTGGAACTCTGGGGAGATGGTCACCACGTTGACCTCTGACTGGAGCTCGGCAGGTGAGACCACCTCATGGGTCTCAGGTGGGAGCTCTGCTCTTGCTTTCTTGTGGAGCCCTTTGTGGGCACACCAGCTGCCCTTGAAACATTTCTGAGAGCAGAAACGTGATCCAAGTATCCCAAGTTTATTACAGGTGGGACATTGTAGCTGGGGTTCTTTACAGCAGCCCTTGGTCCTGCAGGTCTGCATTACCTCCACCACTGCCCTGTCGGACGGGGGTTGAAGCTCAGCTGTGGAAGCCGCCTGTCGATCCACTCATAATAAGTGTGGAAAGGCAGATCATGCTGGCCTGCAACACTGACTCCTCTCGACAGTTCATCGAGGTTCCAGTTCTGCCCTGGATTACCAAGCTCCTTTAAAATAGTTCCACAAACTGAGTTACTTGGGTGAGGGCACTGTACCCTGTACTGGCCAGATGCTGTGCCCAGTGGTAGGCCGGGCCATAAAGTCGGGACAGAAGGAACCCAAGCCACTGCCCTTTGTCCGGCTTGGGGTTTGCCAGACTTGAAAAGTACAATTGGCAGTGGAACAGGAACTGCCTCGGGTAGTCACACAATCCATAATTCTGATCCGGGAGGTCTATGGCATTCCACTGGGGAAACTGGACTGACGTGAAGGGTGGCCAGTCATCCCCATGTACTCTGGAGTTACACTTTCCCTGCTCTCCTGCTGCTTCCATGTTGCGGCGAAGTATTCTGTCATGTAAGGAGGTTGAGGACGGATGCAAATGCAAATAAGAGTTTTATTATGGGAGATATAGGCAGACAAATCTAAATCCTGAAACAATAGCATGGTCAAAACAGGTAAATGGTCAGGCGATCAGCAAACAGGATAACCTAAACTAAGACAAGACTCAATTAACAAGGATGAGAACCAGATGAAAACCATAAAACAGGGGTTTTCAAAGTGGGGGCCGCCAGGTGGCCTCCACTGTTTGGTGTGAAAAATAAATAAATACATGATACAGGAGGAACTGATTGACATGACAAATTCTTGTGATTTAAAAATGAAATTTGAGTCTGTTTCCCTTCCTAACTACTGGCTGCATGTAAGAAAAGACTATCCTGCCCTGGCTGAGAGGGCTCTGAAATGCCTTCTCCCTTTTGCAACAACTTACTTGTGTGAGTCTGGCTTTTCCACTTTAAAAATACTTAAAACAAAACACAGAGCACGTCTACATGTGGACAATGACATGCGTATGGCACTGACAGACATAAAGCCCAGGCTTGACAGACTGGAGCCACCAAGCCTATCCCTCCCACTAGTATGTTTTCTCTTTCTCACTCTCAGACAACACACACACACACACACACACACACACAATCAATTCCTAATTTAATGTTATGTAAAGATGTAAGATGTAATTATTAGTAAAAGCAAAAAGGGGGTGGGTTTTTGCAAGTCCGTATTTTTAATGTGTTTTAAAAGGCAGGCCTCGTCAAATGTTAATGCCGTTTGGGGGGCCTTGCCCTGGAAATGTTTGGGAACCCCTGCCATAAAAAATAAAACTATGAATAAAGCTTGAGTGTGTGAGATTGGATGCAGATATGTGTGATTAGATTGAATGTGAATGTTCTGGGAGTTGCAGTCCATGGCGGACATGTTTGTAGGCCACAGTGCAGGATGGGAAATGTAATCACTGGTTTGCTGTGATATGACACAAGGACTACCAGGGTCTATTAAAGGAAAGTAGGCTGAAACAAAAGTTAAAATCCATGAAGTCTGTTATGTGCTATGTAATTAGGCCTATAAGTGATTGTAAGACACTGTTGTTTGCACATCCTTTTTGTTCAAATATATTTTATTTCTGAGATTTTTGTAGAGTGAACATGGAATGTCTAAATAAAATATATTGTGTACAAGCATTTGTTTTGAACTATATTCAGTATAAATACACTAAAATAATACTCAAGTATTATAATAGTAATTATATAATTATAATTATAATTACTATAAGCTAACTTTGTTGGAAACTAAACTTTATTGAATTTCAAAGGACTGAGGTCGAAGGAAGGCCACAAGCTCTAGCCCTGCCCCTCACCCCAGCTATTATAATTCATAATGATGGGAAATATGAATCATGATGTGTTTCCATCAGGTACTGTTCTATTAAATATTCTAAAAATGAGAAACATTCCAATACTAAAACACATCACAGTTACGATGAAAATCTGTTTCCGAATAACACTTACACATTTCTAATAACAGACTTTCCTGAACATTGTGGTGTTAAAACTCATTGTTGTGTAAATTCCCAGAACTGTATATATATCATGGAGTCAGACGTGTGAACGGTTTTAGATTTACGCATGATGTACATTATTTAACCCAACACTGTGTTAATGCTACACTGCAAAGCTTTAATTCAAAACTGTAGAATTTGTAGAAGAATGGAACCCTGTAAGAGTGTACAATGTAAAATGTGAATTAATGTGTGATTATATACCTATATATATAATCATGTGTTTGTGTGGTATAAATATATCAACATAAACAATTAATGTTTTTTTCATTTTTTCTGTCACTGATGTTATTTATTGCATTTCACTATTTCATATACATTTTAATGATCTTTTATTTCTTCCTGTATGTTATGATTCAAACTGTAAAACACTTTGAGCTCAAATTGCACTTGAAATTTGAATAAAGTTGCTATATAAATAGCCCCTATTCCAAAAAAGTTGGGATACCATGTAAATAAAAACTGAATGCAATGATTTGCATCTCATAAACCTGTATGTTATTCACAATAGAACATAGAAAACATATCACATATTTAAACTGAGGAAATGTACCATTTTAAGGAAAAAAAATAAGGTCATTTTGAATTTGATATTTGATATGTTTCTGTTCTATTGTGAATAACATATGGGTTTATGGGATTTGCAAGTGATTGCATTATGTTTTTATTTACATGGTATCCCAACTTTTTTGGAATTGGGGTTGAAAAGTATTGAACTGGGTTCCACTTACAAAGATTAAACATTAATCTAGATTAAATAAATGTTTATCTATCAATACAGGTGCATCTTGTTTTGAAGTAATTAAAATTGCTTAAAAAATAAATAAATAAATAAATCCATAATTTGAATTCTGGTTTGAGTTTTCAGTAAACTTGGATTCCTTAAATTTCAGATTTCATTTTAATCTGAGATGGACTAAATTTCCAAAATGGCATATTTTGGAGTTAAAGAAATGCAAGTTATGCCTGTTTAAAAAACAGAAAATTTTAAAGTTACCCATAATATTTGATCTTGTGTGTAGCATTGTTGCTGTTTACATGTTTAAGCTCATAATTCACGGTGGACCATCAGAATTAATCTAGTAGTGGAACTTAAAATGTCTGATGTTCTAGTAAGTAATTTCTTAAAATGTCTGATGTTCTAGTAAGAAATCTAACATTGTATTAATTCTAGTGTTTGAGACTCTAAAATTGGAAAACTGAATAAAATAGTTGATTCCTGTATGCATTATAAAATTCCTATAGTGATATAAATTGCCTTAAATAAATGGAAATAATGTCATGTTAATGCTGACATGGCAATGGTGGAAGTGTTTACAACTTTGTTTAGGCTACACACTGGTACACTGGTGTTTTCTTGGAGAAAAACTAAAGTTATATGTTAAAGTTATTGCAAAACCAGAAGGCTGGATCGTCCCCTGAGCTTCAGTCCCGCCTCAGTCCTTCACTTCACTGGTTCTGTGGCATATAAAATGGACCAACACCATAATTAAAGCTGTGCGTGAGACCCTGTTTAACACACACACACACACACACACACACACACAACGAACTGTGAGTGTGTGTATAAGCTTGTGTGTTTATAATTTACAATGGCTTGTGTGGAACCTGGAGAAAACAGCACACTTCAGTCTGAACAGCGGCAGGTGAGTAAAGTGTGTGTGTGTGTGTGTGTGTGTGTGTGTGTGTGTGTGTGTGTGTGTGTGTGTGTGTGTGATGAAAGCTGATGAAGCTTTTAAAGTTCTACATTTAGTGTCATTGTTTTCCTATATGAGGAAGGACAAACATGTTCATTTTTATCCAGCAGTCAGTTTCTAATACAGATATTTGCATTTAATTAATTACATTTTAATTTTACTATAAAAATAAAACAGTGAAATGAATTATTAATTAATATTAATTAAAATCATAATACTTAGAACACTAGTGTGTTGTGGTTCTATGTGGAATCCTACAAGAAAGTGTATTCCTATCAGAAATGGTTTTAAGAAGCTAAGAATCCTTAATTATCCAATGAACAATTAAAGAACCCTTTTCTCTAGAATCGTATCAGGGTTCTCACATTAATGAACTAATAACACAGGTTTAAGAGTGACTTCAATTTATGCTCAAAATATATGAACTATTGAGGAACTATGAAGATTAAATATTTAAACTTATTTTGCCATGTTTGGTGTTTGTATTGGTTTGTTTAGCATAAGTATGGTGGACTTCTACTATACTATACTGTGTATGTGTGTGTGTGTGTGTGTGTGTGTTTGTGTGTGCGTGTTTGTGTGTATGTGTGTGTGTGTGTATGTGTGTGTGTGTGTGTGTGTGTGTGTGTGTGTGTGTGTTTACTACTGGACCAGCTGATGTTCCCTTTAAACCAGTTCTGTGTAGTGTTATTGGTGCTGATGTCCAGTGGAGCAAATATATTTCATGACACTTCCTGTACACGTAATTTCCCAGAAGCATCACACCAGTAAATTCTCATTGCACTCCGAGCATGTGTCTGAAGAGACATTGGTAACACTAGTAAGAAAAGTGAAATTGGAAAGTAAAAAAAAAATCAGCATGTAAGATGAAAAGCAGATCAAACAAAGTTCTTTCAATTCAGATTCACAAACTCCATGTGAAGCTTTACTCAAATTGTAAAACCTCAAATTTACTCTGTGTGTGTGTGTGTGTGTGTGTGTGTGTGTGTGTGTGTGTGTGTGCTGTGTGTGTGTGTGTGTGTGTGTGTGTGTGTGTATGTGTGTGTGTGTGTGTGTGTGTGTGTGTGTGTGTGTGTGTGTGTGTGTGTGTGTGTGTTTAACCTTGTTGGACAGATGTTCGGCTGTACAGAACAGAGACAGTCTATGGAGTCCAGCAATAACCTCACACGTGAGTGTTTATCACTATGGTGTAAGAGGAATAAAACACTTGGGCATGTACAGTTATAGGAAAATAATCAGCTGAAGGGTGGTAACTAACTCTGCTTTAAAAAGAGTACAACTCTTTTTAAACATTAATGTAGAGTAGCAAAGGAACTGCTTTTATAAGATAGGAATTTTTTTGGTCAAATTAGATTTATCATAAAAGATTCTTCAGTTGCAGTCGAAGGCTAAATCTGCATTCATTTTTAGCGAAAAAAGTTAAAACTTTTAAGTAAAAAATAATGTAAGTTAAATGTGCTTGCTATTGAGTACATCTAATAAATGAGATGATTAAAAAAAGATAAAGTATGGACATGCAAGTTAGTAGACAAGAATATGTATATCACATTCAGAAACCTTTGAATTATTTTGGATTTTTTTATAAATATCTTAACTTGGATTATTTGTGGGTTTTTTTTGTTACTAATAATAAATTAAAACAATACAAATGAAAACCTATGAAACCAGATGAAATGTCTTGCATGCTATAAATTACTTTTATACATTTTTGTCTTGAGGGGATACAAACTTTTGCACTAATCTGTATAAAAAGTGAAAACAGTAGTGATTATAGCTGTTATAGATCATTCATAAAGGTGTGTTCAGAGAATATATGTGACACTGAACATTATGTATTATATTACATATAATGTGTATTATAATATATACTTTTATATTAAAGCAAACATAATTTCCAGATTTTCCATTTTTCTATATATTCTTGAGCTAAAATATCATGCCTGAAGTTGTACTTTTGCAAGCTGTCTCTTTTGGTGCATTATGGGTAATTTTGACAATGTTTGTGCAGGGAAATGGCGGTGGAAGACATTCCTGACTTGGCACATCGGTGAAGATTGGATCATCGTCATCCTGTTAGGAATCATCCCAGCCTTCTTCAGCTGGGCCATGGACTTTGGCATTGAATTCGGCCTTCACAGTGAGTGTGTGTGTGTGTGTGTGTGTGTGTGTGTGTGTGTGTGTGTGTGTGTGTAAATTCACTGAGTAGTGAGGAACAGATTAATCCCCAAATCATGACCAGAAATAAATGCAGTAATTACACAGCAGCAGTATGTATGTGAAATATGTTTTTGATTGGACATAATTTGTAGGAGGAGTAGCGAAAAAAAAACACCAGTATTTACAAAATCCATGATGGTCGACAGGAAGTACATTTGAATTTCAGATGTTGGTGTATGTTCACTTCAACATATTCCAGGGAATTACTGATAAATTTAGCACAAAATCATAACCATATGACTATTATGACCATAAACAAACTTCCAAATGAGGCCCAAATTTGACCTGATGGTGGCATTAGAGTATTGGCAGCACTTGGACCAAACTTGGTCAGAATGTTCCTTAGACCCTCTCCAATCAATGTGCCAAATTTCACAACTTTTTACCAGACAGTTCTATGGGCTGCCATAGACACCCTGACCAAAAGAAGAAGAAGAAGAAGAAGAAGAAGAAGAAGAAGAAGAAGAAGAAGAAGAAGTAGAGAAGAGAAGGAAAGGAAAAATAACAATAGGGTGCCTACACATCTTTGTTGCTTGGCCCCCTAATAATAATAAGTAAAGGTATAATAACAATATGGTGCTTACCCACCTTCAGTGCTTGGTCCCCAAATTAATCCAACAAAATATTCACTCAGATGTCTGTTGTCTTGTCTGGACATAACATGCATCTGAAAAAAAGTTTTATTCATTCATATTGTCATTTTTAATGGTTTTGGTGATGCTTGAATTTAAGATTCAGTAATAAAGCAGTTATAATTATAATTAATGCTTAATGATTAATTAATTAATGAAAAATTAATAAAGAATTATTGTGGGTTTAGGGTTTAAGAATGAATTTCATAGAATACATTAATATTTAGGTATAAGATTAAAACTTTTGTAAAAAAAAAAAAAAAAAGTAAAAAAATTGTATTATAAAGTATTTAATTTTTTATAAGATTAAAACTTTTGTAAAAAAAAAAAGTTAAAAAAATTGTATTATAAAGTATTTAATGTTAATTAAATACTTTATAATACAATTTTTTAAAAAAAACATTAAAAAATACAAAATACATTAAAAAAAAGTTTTTCACCCAAACCCTAATTGGATCTACATTGCTTGTAGTCACTGATCTGTGCGTGTGCGTGTGTGTGTGTGTGTCTTCATGTAGGTACAAGGGAGCTGTATGAGATGGCACACCATAACATCTTCCTGCAGTATCTGGCCTGGGTTTCTGTCCCCATACTGCTGATTTGCTTCGCCACAGGATTTACTCAACTCGTAGGACCACAAGCTGCAGGTACAGCACACACACACACACACACACACACACACACACACACACACACACACACACACACACACACACACTATAAACTCCATATATCTCTATAAAATAAGTGAACTTCATGTATATACATAAGGAATTATCTATAGCTTACAGTACATACAAAGTGATGGGAACATTTTGTTTGCGCGGTTGTCATGCTAACCTCCATATAATAGCAGTCATTTGATATGATGTTTGTGCATGTTTGTGTGTGTGCAAGATTAGCTGTTCTATTATCCAGTTCTGACTAAAATGCATGTAAAACCTCCAATAACACTGCCAAAGTGTGCTGATATCCAAAAATAAATTACTTTCCCTCTGCCTCGTTATTATTTTCTGACATTTGGTCTTTTTTGGATTTTTTTTGTAGCCATAGATTTTGGAGGTATACTTTTTTTGTAGTTATGCGGTGTGTTGTACACATCATTGTCTCCAGGATCCGGGATCCCAGAGATTAAGACCATTGTAAAAGGAGTGGAAGTTAAAGATCACCTGAGCCTCAACACTCTACTGGCCAAACTGGTGGGTTTGACCTGTGCCCTGGCCAGTGGCATGCCACTAGGAAAAGAGGTACACACATGAACAAAACAAATGCTACTACCACATGTAGTATATACAGGGTCCTCCACTAATATCTGCACCATTTGTAAATATGAGCAAAGAAAGCAGTGAAAAATTGTCTTTATTGTTTAACCTTTTGAACTTAAGTAATGAAACAAATCACAAAAATTCAATTGCGTGTAGCTGCACTAAAATTGTGTGTAGCTGCAGTATAATTGCGTACAGCTACAGTGTAATTGCGTGTAGCCAGAGTATAATTGCTTGTAGCCGGAGTATAATTGCTTGTAGCCGCACTGTAATTGCGTTTAGCTGCAGTATAATTGCGTGTAACCGGAGTATAATTGCGTGTAGCTGGAGTATAATTGCGTGTAGCCGGAGTATAATTGCGTGTAGCCGCAGTATAATTGCATGTAACTGGAGTATAATTGCATGTAACTGGAGTATAATTGCATGTAGCCGGAGTATAATTGCGTATAGATGCAGTGTAATTGCGTGTAGCCGCAGTATAATTGCATGTACGAGAGTATAATTACATGTAGCCGGAGTATAATTGCATGTGGCCGGAATATAATTGCGTGTAGCCGCAGTATAATTGCATGTTACCAGAGTATAATTGCATGTAACCAGAGTATAATTGCATGTAGCCGGAGTATAATTGCATGTAGCCGAAATATAATTGCGTATAGATGCGTGTAATTGCGTGTAGCCAGAGTATAATTGCATGTAACCGCAGTGTGTGTAGCTGCAGTGTAATTGCTTGTAACCAGAGTATAATTGCGTGTAACCGCAGTGTAATTGCGTGTAACTGCAGTGTAATTGCGTGTAGCTGCAGTGTAATTGCGTGTACAGTGCCTTGCGAAAGTATTCGGCCCCCTTGAACTTTTCAACCTTTTGCCACATTTCAGGCTTCAAACATAAAGATATAAAATTAAATTTTTTTGTGAAGAATCACCAACAAGTGGGACACAATTGTGAAGTGGAACGAAATCTATTGGATATTTTAAACTTTTTTAACAAATAAAAAACTGAAAAGTGGTGCATGCAAGATTATTCGGCCCCTTTACTTTCAGTGCAGCAAACTCACTCCAGAAGTTCAGCGAGGATCTCTGAATGATCCAATGTTGTCCTAAATGACTGATGGTGATAAATAGAATCCACCTGTGTGTAATCAAGTCTCTGTATAAATGCACCTGCTCTGTGATAGTCTCAGGGTTCTGTTGAAAGCGCAGAGAGCATCATGAAGACCAAGGAACACACCAGGCAGGTCCGTAATACCGTTGTGGAGAAGATTAAAGCCGGATTTGGATACAAAAAGATTTCCCAAGCTTTAAACATCCCAAGGAGCACTGTGCAAGCGATCATTTTCAAATGGAAGGAGTATCAGACCACTGCAAATCTACCAAGACCTGGCCGTCCCTCTAAACTTTCAGCTGTGTAGCTGTATGTAGTTGTAGCTGTATGTAGTTGTAGTGTAATTAGTCACATCTTGACTCTCTTTGTATATTTTTTGTCTCCAGAGTCCGTTTGTGCACATAGGAAGCATCTGTGCAGAGCAGCTCTGCCGGTTAAGGACATTCATCAGTGGTGTTAAAGCGGTAATCTGTCTCAAAATTATAAAACAAAATAAAATAATTTAAAACACACAATCAGACAAAAGAACAAACTTGTATTCATATTTAAATTACCAATGTATCTTTCATATAAGAAATGCTCAGAAATGTTCAATCTTAATTAATTAATATAGAATTCAAAAGAGAAATAGTTTGATTATAATTTTTTTTTACAGTTGATTGTAAATATTTGTACACTCTTAGAATTAAAATATATAAATATAATCATCTGTATCCTATAGCAGATCACATGACTTTATTATTATTATTATTATTATTATTATTATTATTATTATTATTATTATTATTATTATTATACACTATTGTTTATATTAGGCAGATGATGTCTGTGTGTATGTGTGTATAAAATCCAGAGCAAGTCTCAGGGCATCGAACTGCTTATTGCTGGATCTGCTGTTGGACTCGCCTGCTGCTTCAACTCGCCCTTGGGTGGTGAGAACAAACTTCAGAAGTGTGTGTGTTTTGTGTATCATTGTGAGTTAGAGATGTAAGAAATTGCTCATGGCTGTATATTTTTGTTGAAAATGTGTGTTGCAGGTATTCTGTATGGTATTGAAGTGGCCACTTCATTCGTCATGGTCCGGTGTTACTGGAAATCTTATGTTGCTGCTACCATCAGCGCATTTGTCTTCAGAATCCTGCCTGTGTGGAGTGGATATAACGGTGTGTGTGTGTGTGTGTGTGTGTGTGTGTGTGTGTGTGTGTGTGTGTGTGTGTGTGTTATTATTTATACCCCTTCTATTCTGTTCTCACTTTGTAGATTTTATACGAATATATAATTTAAAACATCTCTTTATTAATAAACTTCATTTCAATTATTTTCTGAATAAATAATATAAATATGAATCTGAGTGATAGTTTTTCAGAGAAACTAGTTTTTGGACAAATATATTTGATTACATTTTATTTTTCCAAATACTACTACTACTACTATTATTAATAATAATAATGATTGTTTCTTTACAGAAACTATTATACCTCTGTTTAAAACCTCTTTCCGTCTGGAATTTCCCTACGAACTCCATGAGTTGCTGGCCTTCACCATCCTTGGGTAAATCACCATGTGACATTTATGACCATGAGCTAAAATTAAGTTGGGAAAAAATGTATACAATAAATATTTAAAAATTAGATAATACCAGAGATGACAACAACAACAACAACAACAACAACAACAACAACAATAATAATAATAATAATAATAATACAACATCCAGTGCAACTAGATTTCTATTTTTCTCCCAAAAAATGTATTTATGTCAAATTTTATGGTTTATTATAAGAATAAAATGAACAATTACTAAATAAATGTTGTGCTTGTTGCCATAATATTTCCATTAGGATTGTTAATGCTAAAATAAATATAAGGTTATCCAATGTGTGTGTGTGTGTGTGTGTGTGTGTGTGTGTGTGTGTGTGTGTGTGTGTGTTTTAAAGCAAATGTTAATATTATTTTGGTATAAAATGTCATTTCTCCTGTTTGTCTGTAGGATTTTGAGTGGGCTTTTTGGAGCATTTTTTGTGTTCATGAATGGTGTGATGGTACGTTTCATCAGGAGCCCTCGACCCATCAGCAGGTTCCTCGCCAAGACGTGAGTGGTTTAGTGGAATTCCAATACTAACGGGAAAAAGATGTGGGGGAAAGATGTGGGGAAAGATTTTTCTAGAATTAAATATTTAGTTGTTTTTATCAATACTTGATAGGAATACCAATCTTGCCTTCAATAATACAGGGTGTGACTTATGGTGAGGATCGGAGTTGTGTTAAATGTGTGTGTGTGTGGTTTTATTCTACCATGTTTTAGGGGGTCAAGATATATACAGGAGCACACATAGTTTCTTTCTCTTGCATTCTAAAACTGAGATATATCCAATTTCCAACATATTCCAGTCAATTTGATACACACTGCCCTCCAATAATATTGGCACCCTTGGTAAATATGAACAAAGAAGGCTGTGAAAATTTGTCATTAAAGTTTAACCTTTTGATCTTTTCTTGCTAAAAGAAAATCATAAAAATACTTTGCTCTCATGGATATCAAACAATTGCAAACACAACACAGGTTTATCAAGGTTTTATACAATTTGTCAAATTATCGTTTTACTAAAATTATTTGTAATGAACCATAGTTTGCTAAACACCAATTATGTTTTTAAATGTCAATAATTTCAGAGTATTTCATTTTCCTACTGTACATTTATATATCACTGTTTTTTGGATTTGAAAATGGCATAAGTTCTCCTTCTGAAGTTTACATTCATGTCTTGTTCCTGAAGACCAATCTAACAAATTTTACTTTGGCTAATACACTATGACAAAGGTAAATGGAGAAAGAAATTCAGTGAGAGCATGTGTGTGTGTGTGTGTGTGTTTTTAGCCGCATACTGTACCCTGCTATTGTCACACTGATTACTGCCACTTTGACCTTTCCTCCTGGATTTGGACAGTTCATGGCAGGCAAGGTAACACACACACACACGCACACGCAGACAAACATAACCATCCATCCATCCATATTCTGTACCACTTATTCTACACAGGGTCCCGGGGGAGCCTGGGGCTCATCCCAGGGAACTCGGGGAACATCCTGGATGTGGTGCCAACCCATTACAGAGCACAATCACGCACACACACACATGCATAATGGACAGTTTGGAAATGCCAATCAACCTACAGCGCATGTTTTTAGACTGGGGAAGGAAACTGGAATACCCAGAGGAAACCCTAAGCACAGGGAGAACATGCAAACTCCGCTCACACAGGGCGGTGGCAGGATTTGAACCCCCAACCTCTTAGGTGCCAAACAAACAGGCTAACCACTACGACATCATACAGCATCACTTCCTGCTTGCCTCTCTTTACTTCCTGTACAGCTCACTCAGAGGGAAACACTACTTGCACTTTTTGACAACTACACCTGGTCGAAACATCTCGAAGGCGACCATTTTGATCACTCAGACAACTCTGTGGCGTGGAAACACCCCCAGGTCAGCGTCTTCGTCACGCTCACCGCGTCCTTAATCATGAAGGTCAGGATGAAAAACGCTTTTAAAATGAATATTTAAGTAATTCCAACAGATTTATTACTAGTTAGAGAATCCAGCTTAAAGGTTCAAGCTTAACATTTGTATACAGTTCTTCATGTCGGCAGTGGCCATCTCTATGCCAGTCCCCTGTGGAGCTTTTGTACCGGCTTTTGTTATCGGTGAGTGGATTTACGGCATGTGCATGTAGTCCATATATTTTTTTCTGTTCCGGCCAGATTTCTGTTTGTAGATGTGCTTAAGTTTAAGCTTGATTAACACAATTGGACAGATAGATCACTAGCTGTATTATTCGCTATGATGAAATTGTTAGTAAATTATAAAAAATATCTGAGAGTATAATAAAGTGATAAAGTGGACGTGTGTGTGTATGTGTGCATGTGTGTGTGTGTATGTGTGTGTGTGTGTGTGTGTGTGTGTGTGTGTGAGATTAGGTGCAGGTCTCGGCCGATTGGTTGGTGAGGTGGCAGCTGTTGTTTTACCTGAAGGAGTTCATTCAAACGGCACTGTTTACTCTTTAATACCTGGAAGCTATGCTGTAGCAGGTAACGCACCAAATAAAACACCATGCATGATCAAGTGGTCGAGGTTCCTATCTCTTGAACGGCAGCATTGTGTACTTTCTTTTGTTGGTGTGTAGGAGCAGCAGCAATGTCTGGTGCAGCCACTCACACCATCTCAACAGCCATGATTGTGTTCGAATTGACTGGGCAGATCAACTTCCTTTTCCCGATATTATTTTCTGTTATAGTGGCTAATATCGTAGCCCAAAGTTTGCAGCCGTCACTGTACGATTCGCTCATATGCATCCGGAAACTTCCGTATCCCGTAGACCTCAGCTGGGACCATGAGGAGTAAGTGTCCATCAGGATGTGTTCTTCTTTATTAGCTTTCATCTATTATGTTTATTTTTTTAGCATATGTAAATTACTATTTCAATTTATCTACGCCCACAAAAGTCCATAAAAGGCAAAGCTCATAGAAAGCTGAAAATGACAAAATGACGACTAAACATAAATATACTGTATCTAAATATAGTGGTGGATGCTTACAAATGTGTTTCTTTCAAGAGGAACTATATTATCAACCTTATGACATTCTTTCTGCTACAATTGTGCTGAAAGCAGAGTCTAGGTGGGTGGGGTCTATAGGAATGAAAATAAGAAAATGATTGTCCAATAAGGCAGCCTTCTTAAGGTTCTAGCTTTCTGAGAACATACAATCTGTTTGTCCCTGTTTAGAAACTCTAAAATCAGTGTAGAAGACATCATGGTGAAGGACGTGAAGTACATCACACTGAACTCGACTTACAGAGATCTGCAGAACTTCCTGCTCACAAAGCTCAGAACCATCCCCTTGGTGAAGTCTGAAGGTACCTCCTTCCATCCACCATGGACACGGATCTAATATACAGAGTCCTCCACTAATATTGGCACCCTTGCTAAATAAGAACAAAGAAGGAAAAATGTGAAAAAATTGTCTTCATTGTTGAAACTTTTGATCTTTTGTTAAAAAAAATCACAAAAATACTCTGCCCTCATAGATATCAAACAATTGGAAACAACATATAGGTTTATAAAAAAAGAAAAAAGAAAAATAAAAAATTGTTAAATATATGTGTGCCACAATTATGGCACCCTTTTGCCCTTATACTTTGTGCTACCTCCCTTTTCCAAGATTACAGCTCTGAGTCTCCTATAATGCCTGATGAGGTTGGAGAATACATGGCAAGGGATCTGAGACCATTCCTCTATACAGAATCTCTCCAGATTCTTCACATTTCGAGGTCCATTTCTGTGTTGATTTTGATGTGTTTTGGATCATTGTCCTGCTGGAAGATCCAATCACAGCCCATTTGAAGCTTTCTGACAGAGGCAGTGTGTCACAGTTCGCCTGGAGCAGTGGCGCGCAGCGAGCGCTACTGTGCATGCGCGGACACCTTCCGCGTTGCAACAGCCCTCCCGGAGCAGTGGCGTGCATCGAACGCCACTGCGCATGCGCGGACATTGTCCACGTTTACGTCATGCCTTCGTCCCGGCAGGTCATAGGGTCATGTGTGGGTGTGTGTGGGAATCACGCACAGCTGCAAGCTCATTTGGCTGATGACGGGAGATCTTTATATACCATGTGCTGTGCTTCACACGGCGCGGTTCATCTCTCTTGTTCCCGAGAATTACCGAAAATAAAGTTCACCGTTCTTTGCTGCATTGGCATCCTGAATGCCCCTGGCGCATCACAGTGTCAGGTTTTCATTTAATATCTGTTGATATTTGATAAGAGTCAATGATGCCATGTATCCTAACAAAATGTCCAGGTCCTCTTGTAGAAAAACAGCCCCAAAACATTAAAGAGCCACCACCATATTTAACCGTGGCCATGAGGTACTTTTCCTTGGTCTTACCCATTGTTATGAAAGACTAAGGGAATTTGGCCTATGTGTTACCTTCTATTTATACCCCTGTGAAACAGGAAGTAATGGATGAACAATTTCCTCTTCCTAATCACCCAGATGTACTAAAAGAATGTAAAATATTAAATGGTAATGTACTATATTAATTCAAATGGGTGCCATAAATTGTGGCTCACCTATATGTAACAAAGATGTATTTTAAGAAACCTGTTTTGTGTTTGCAATTGTTTGATATCCATGAGAGCAGAGTACTTTTGTGATTTTTTGTAACAAACAATCAAAAGGTTAGACAATAAAGAATTTTTGTTGCTCACATTTAACAAGGGTGCCAATATTAATGGAGGGCTTTGTACATCCTGCAATCACAGTTTAAAATCAGTGATGTCTTGATGGTTCTCAGATTTTCTCTTTGTGCCTTTCCCAGAATCAAAGATATTACTGGGGTGTATTGAGCAAGCTCAGTTGCAGGTGCTGCTGTCCCATCAGCTCAGTCGCACGCGGAGACTCCAACACCTCCATCAGCAAGCGCAGAACAACGATGAAAACGAGCTCAGTGCGGTAAGGGAGGCGGCTTGAACATAAACACAAAGTGCCTACACCTTCCATATGACATTCAGTGTGGGGTTTGTTTTCAGGTAGACCTGCCTTTGTTGTGTTTGTCCAGGAATAGTTAATCAAGGGGACTGGACTAGACAAATCTTTATATTTTTGTTCTTTAATGACTCTAGGATGTGAATTTGCTTAGACATATTACTAGAAATTCATTAGACAGGCTTCCACCACCTTAGGAAGTATGTCAATGATACAGTGCTGTGATTTCTTCTGTTTTTGTGTACCTCCCTCTAAAAAAGTTTTCTATCTTCAAAGGAAATACAACATAAACAAATTCAACCTGAGTAAACACACAAGACCGTTTTTATTTATTTTTATTGGGGGGAAAAAAGGATCCATACGGTATCACCTGTGTGGAAAAACTAATTGCCCCTTAAACTTAAAATCTGGTTGTTCCACCTTTAGAAACGGCAACTGCAACCAAACACTTCCAATAACTGGAGATCAGTCTTTCACAGCACTGTGATGGAATTTTGGCAGAGTTCAGCCAAACTGGAGTGTTTTCAAGACTGTTTATGGAATTTTATTAGGCCACTCTAAGGTGGACCTACTCCTATGATTTGGATCATTGTCTTGCTTCAAAATCCAGTTGTGCTTGAGATTCAACTTACGGACATTCTCCTTTAGGATTTTCTGGTAGAGAGCAGAATTCATGTTTCCCTCAATTACTGCAAGTTGCCCAGGCCCTGAAGCAACAGAGCATCCCCACACCATCACACTTCCACCACCATGCTTGACTATAGGTATTGTGTTCTTTTTATGGAATTCTGTGTTTGGTTTACGCCAGATGTAACGTGACCCCTGTCTTCCAAACAGTTCCACTTTCAACTCATCTATACACAGAACATTCTCCCAAATGGTTTGAGAATCCTCATGGTGTGTTTTGGTGAAATTCAGATGAGTCTTAATGTTCTTCTGGGTCAGCAGTGGTTTTCACTACACTTACATGGATGCCATTTTCCCCAAGAGTCTTTTTGATAGTGGAGTCATGAACAGTGACCTTTAGTGAGAGAGGCCTGTAGGTCCTTTGATGTTGTCCTTGGCACTTTTGCGACTTCCTGGATGAGTGTTCTTGAAGGAATTTTGGAAGGTCCAACACCTCTGGGAAGGTTCACTGCTGTGCCAAGGTTTTCCATTTGGAGATAATGGCTCTCACTGTGGTCCTTTTGAATCCCAGAGCCTTTGAAATAGGTTTGTAATCCTTCCCAGACTGATGTATTTCAATCACCTTCTTAGTCATCTTTTCTGTAATTTCTTTAAATTTTGGCATAGTGTGTTACTGGGTAAGACCTTTTAACCAACTTCATGCTAATAACATTACCATTTAAAAACGGTCTTGTGTTTACTCATGTTGCCTTGGTTTTGTCTGAGATTTTGTTTTAATTTCTGAATCAAATTAGTATGAGATACACAAAAACAGAAGAAATCAGGATACTCTTTCACATCACTGTGAGTTGGTATATTGATGTATGAAGGCTTGAAGGACTGTATGAATGACTTTTTGTTTATTTCCCAATTCTACCCCTTCCAAACAATTGTTTCTTTTCTGAAAGAAAAAACATGCTTTAGGTTTTCAAAAGCAAGAATCTGTCTCTAAAGTCTTCACATATATATTTGCCTTTACATTATCAACAACTGTTGTTGCCTGAGAAAGAAATTAAGTAAAAATAATTGAAAATAGCTGTTTGCTACTGAAACAATTAACGAAAGGTGTTTGTATCCACATTATAACTTTGCATGAACAAACTCATGCAGGAAACAAACAAAAAAAGAAAGTGCAGAATAAAAAGTTGAAAAATGCAAGATAAGGAGACTGATCTAAACTCCTAACATTTTGTGAATGTCTTTCAGACCTCTGTAGATGGACCATCCCACTTGTTACAGAGAGGTACAACACAAGACAGTGTCGCACATTCTACAGGCACAAACAAACCCATTAGTATGGGAAAAGTACATAAGGATTGTATATCTACTATACAATCATAACACAGCAATCGTACAAACTTTCTAAAGCTGATTCATCTCTCTCGTATTGACACAAGTACTACTGGCAGTTGCTCAAGCTAGAGCACGATTGCTCCATGAATCCGGGTTCCACGGCCACCAATGAAAGGGGTACATCAAAGCATAGCAGAGATTGGCTGGTGCTTGGGGCTTTTTGCTGGCAAGTTCTCTTTTGATCATTGCTTTGGACTCATTGTGCTTCCTAACCTTTATGTACAGTAGGGTTTGTCTTGTGCACCATGTTTGGAGTATTGTTAAGGTAGTAGTTCCCAATCCTCTAAAATGTACTTCCAACCTGAAGCAAGTTTGGTATACTGTGAAGACAGAAGTGTCCAAACAGCTCCTGGTCTCCAATGTGTAGTTCTAAGCTGACGCTACTTTGGGGTTCTGTTCAGCCAAATGGAGAACTGTTGGCTTAAAATTTGTTGGCCCAATCTAAATCTAGTGCACCTTGTATGAGAGATCTTCAAGGATAAAGGCTGTTTTTTGTCTCTGTAAATCTGAGCTGCATGCCAGAAAGAAACTTGATGCTCAGGAGAACCTTGAAGTAAGAAATCATGACAGTGTTCCTTTTTTTTTTTTGCCTTTCTTGAGCCTTTCCACTTCATTCCTAGTCCATCTACGTGGGTGTTGGATGATGGTACTGATTGCCATGCAGCTGGTGTAAATTCTTTAGCAAGTTGTTTTTCTCAAATCAGTCATGATAATGATTATATCCAGTGACCTCCAAATCATGTAACTACCATTTCTAATGTCTTGCTCAGGTTACCAAGATTCAGAAATTACCTTTAAGAGCCTCTTCTGTGCCCATTCTAGAGTGGACATAGAGGTAAGACAGCTCACAAGTCCAGCTCAAATTTCCTTTAGCCGGTCACATTACATTTAATCTTTTCTGATTGATTTCCAAATGTTATGAAAAACCAGGAATACCAATGGTTTCTTTCCATCTAGGAGGATCCAGAGGTAGAAGACACCATGACCATGCCAGAGGTGACAACTCAATGCATGCCATGTACACACCTTTATGTACACACCGAGGAAAGTTAGCACATTCAGAGCTGTACATTTTAATTAACTGCTTAGTACTTTGTACCAAATGTAGCCGTTGTTACTAAGCAGAAGTGACTAGTTGAGATTACAAGAATAAGAATATAAAAGCAACAATTAAAAAAAAGAATAATAAGGAACGATTAAAAAAAAAATCACCCATGTGTATATCCCTGTGACTGGGTAAAGATCATCCGGTGGGAAGAGCAACAGCTTGATGAAAAAGTCAACTTCAACCTCTGCAAGATTGACCCTGCATCTGTACAGATAGTAGAACGAACCTCACTGCAAAAGGTGTGTGGAAAATCAGTGGACTAATAAACATCTGCATCAGTCATTTCACTTTGAAGATCACATCTTTATTCCTCCATCTTTAGACCCATAACATCTTGTCCATGATGGGATTGGACCACGCTTACGTCACCAACGTTGGGAGACTCGTAGGAGTAGTGTCACGTCAGGAGGTGAGAAAACAGCATATCTGGGTTTCTGGGAATTGCTTATCTTAGATATGTGAGGGACTTTGCCAGTTCCAGACCCTTGTAGTTTTTGAGACCAGGTAGAACCTGCTGTTCAAGTATCCAAAAGACTTTTTCGATAACTCCAAGGTCATGCCAAAGTGTCATGACTTCACAGTGTTTTCTCTGCTGTGTCATAGCTACGGAAGGGCTTTGAGATTTCGGTGAAGAAGCGCGGAGCCAAAACACACCCCCCAATGTCCACCTTCAGAGAGAGCAGCACCAGATTCAGGAAGACGGCAACACCAGAGGCCACGGAGCTCCACAAACTTCTGGGCAGCCAAAACAGCCTGAACCAGATGAGTTCAATGTGAAGGAGGTTCACGTGGGGATCGATCGGCAAACACAAAAAGGCCAGACTGTTAGATAAAGACGGCCACTAGGGCTGCATGCTGGACAAAAGATGCTATACAAGTATTTTACTGTTTGAATGTGATACTAAACCTGAAAACCAAACATTTTTGCTATTTTTAGGTTTATTCAACAACAGATAACATTAATTTTCGCTAAGTGCAAGAACCATCATCAAGATTCCATCATTCTCACATTTTAAAGATGGAATTTTTTCTTTATGCCCAACTAACACAATTAGTCTGAATCCCAGACGACCTCCTATTCACTAGCTAGGATAGAACAGAATTGGGCTGTATATTCGACATAGTACATGTAGCAGCAAAAATACATTTCAGGCTTTATATATTTACTACAAAAGTAATAAATAATACAAAAAAAAAAAAAAATACAAAAGTAGAAACTGATCGTACAGGTACAATTTGTTTAAAAACTTACTAAATGCAATGGGGTCATGCTACATGACATAATTACAGATGTTAAAAATCTTATAAAATCATGCAGCCCTAGGGCCAACTTTAGCATGTGTGTAAAAAAAACAATAAAATGCTTTTGTTGTTCATAATTTGTATTTGATCTGAGCAAGAAAACACAATACTTACCCATTACTTCCGAATCAGGATTTTTAGCATTCAGAGGGAAGTCAATTTGACATTCTTCAGTCTGTATGGGATTTTGCTGAGTTTTTTTGTGACTGTTGCATCCAGAAATGCTCAATTTTGCTGCGGGGTTTTTCATAATTTGCAATTTACAGTTGCTTTTTTTTTTTTATAGTGCTTTTCTAGACACTCAAAGCTCTTTAAATTTTGTGTGTGTGTGTGTGTGGGGGGGGGGGGGTAATCTCAACTACCACTACTGTGTAGCATCCACCTGGATGATGCAATGGCAGCCATAGTGCACCAGAACTGCCACCACACACCAGCTACTAGTGGAGAAGAGAGAGTGATGTAGCCAATTCAGAGATGGAGATTATTAGGAGGCCATGACAGAGAAGGGCCAATGGGGGAATTTCACCAGGACACCGGGGTTATATCCCTACCAAAGAGTAGTGTTAAATGTATCCTAGGATTTTTATCATGAACACAGAGAACCAGGACCTCGATTTAACGTCTCATACTTGTTTTTACAGTATAGTGTCCCTGTCACTTGATTTTTTTTTCTGGTGATGCAATCTGTGGAGTTTTTTTTGCGGAAAACTACTGGAATTGGCAAATTTGCAACTGCATGAACTTGTTTTTCGTACAATCTTTTGCAGTGATGTTTTTTGGTAAACGAGACCTTTTAGCCATACTCATGTTGATACTTGAATGGAAGAGGACTTTGGCTGAATGCACTTCGTCATAAAGTCACATGGTGCGTTTTGGCCCAAATATGCTGAAAATCTGTTGTAATTTTGATCATTGAAAAGCTCCTCAGAATATTGTGGAGTTTTCTTGATTTTGCGTTCATTTCTGAGATTGTAAAATCCTGGAGGGACTGATTATTGCAAGTGATGATCCAATTGAACAATAAATACTCATGCGCCTACCTTAACGCTCGTGTCCTGTTCTTCTTTCCAAGGGTCCCATATTTGGACCAACCAAATAAATCACAACAAGAGTTTCCAATCAGCAGTTTCCAATTATTTAAAATTATTTTAAAAAACACGGTCTTTTTGATGAAAAGAAAAACCAAAGTGCAAAATATATTGGGGGGAAAAATGTCAACATGTGATCAATGTTATAGAGTTTAAGACATGAAAAGAGGACCTCAATTCTTGTAATTACAGTTGTGCCGAAAAGTTTACATACCCTTTGTAAAACCTGCAAAATCTTAAAACCTTTAACAAAATAGGAGGGACATGAATGTCCCATGTTGTTTTTTTTTTATTTAGTTATGTCCTGAATAAACTATATCACATAACAGGTGTTTACATATGGTCTACATACAGATTATAGCTGAATTCATTAAAATTACCGTTCAAAAATTTACATACCCTTGATTAGTAATATTGTGTCGTTACCTGCATGTTTTGTTTTTTTTTTTTTTTTTTTTTAGAGTTTTTTGTTTTTGTTTTTTTTTTTTTGTTGTCTTTTTTTTTTCCTCTTCCACAACCCCCTCTCCCCCCCCTTCGCTTCTTTACTTTTCCAGCATCTTCTGCATATTTGACTCCTATCCAAAAGCGACTGTATGATGCTGAGATCCATCTTTTCACATCGAGGGACTCGTACATGACTATTACAAAAGGTGCAAACGTTCACTGATGCTCAAAAAAGAACCACGATACATTAAGAGCCAGGGAAGGGGAGTAAACTTTTGAACAGGATGATCGGTGAATATTGTTCGTTATTCTGTTTAAAAGATCAAAATATTTTTCTTCATTTAGTACTCCCCTTCAGAAGCTACACAAGATATTTACATGTTTCCCAGGAGACAAAATAATAAAGATTTTTATGATCCCTCTTATTTTGTTAAAAGTATTCCGAATTTGCAGATTCTACAAGGTGGTTTGTAAACTTTTAGGCACAGCTGTAAATATTTTATAAAAGCAAAAGTGAAATGTTTTCAAAAAGGCTGTAATCAATAAACTTGACACTAAATACAGGAACTGACCGAGGATAAAAAAAACCCAAAATGAAACATAATTCAAATTAGCATTTTTTTTTTTATTATTGAAAAGTTTAAACAAAAACAATCAAAAAAACTAAATATTTACAGGACTCTCCTGAAATGTGTTATGGTAGCCAGAAACAGATTTTAACGCCGTTTATACTGTTTTTGTCTTCATTAAAAAAAAAAATTTATTTATTTAACACTTGTGCATCTTTTACGGTCAATCAGTTTTTTTCTGTTTTAGTATTGATTGTACTTTATAAAATGCACTACATGATTCACACACATTCAGTAAACCAGCTTTTTTTTTTTTTTTTTTTTAAACAAGTGGACAAAAGTTAAATCAGACAAGTTCAGGGTGGTGGTTAGTGTAACTTCACCCCCTCAGCAGTAGCAGCAAAAAAAGGTCAAAGTTCACCCTCCAGCTCCTTTCTTTTTTTTTTTTTGCATCACGCAGAGCTGTCGGGAAGCAGTTCGTTCCCCCACGTTTTAAACCCCACAATCACAGCTCTAGATTTTGCTTTTTTTTTCCTGTTTAACAAAATCAAGTGGGGGGCGCTTCTTTTTGTAAATCAACACAGCACTTCATTCTCCAAGGCAGAGTAGAGTTTCTCTCAACCTGACATTCGAAGAGTTTCAAAAAATATAGAGCTCTGAGCAGCTTTTGATAAATCATGCTGTTGTAGCAACACATGCTAAGAGTGTGAGATGCTAAGAGTGTGAGATTTAGTGACACCAAGTTGATTTCAAAAACTACTGAAGCAATAACGGAATAAGATCGCCACACTTCTTTATCCTCTCTGTGAATTTTTTTTATAAACAGCTTCGGCTCAAAAAACATTCGTTAGCATAAAACCAGGAAGAAAAAAAGAAGAAAGAAAGAAAGAAAGAAAGAAAAAGAAAAGAAAAAAAAACACGAATTTTTTGCACTTTCAAAACTGCATCGTTTCAACTTCAGGAAGATTGTAAAATGGTGAAAGGAGCCAAAGCTTTAGCTGTGGTCTGATTCGTCCTCGGCCTCGCGGAGCCAAGTGAAAAAGGCGGTGACTGATTTGAGGGCGACGCCCTTTCCCTTTTGCTCGACTGGATCTTTGCTTGACTCCCACTTGTAGAAGCCGTCTTCCTTAATGATGTCCTCATCGTAGAGCACGTCGAAAAACATCCGCAACAAGTCTAAACATGCATGCAAAAAAAAAACAAAAAAAAAAAAACCCCAAAACATTAGCTAGTTAACAAGCAAGTTAATCCAACATTCCTCCCTTGACTAAACTTTAACAATGTAAAAAAATCCTTACATATATTATACAGATTTAAAGAGGGTGGGACCAACATTGGATAATGCATGTATAAGCTCCTCCCTCCATAATCTGATGTCAGTCATTCCATGTCCACACACACGCGCGCTACACTGGTCTGTTCAGATCTAATGTTGCATCCATGTGGACAGGAAAACGTCCTGTTATTCCGACTCAAGTGTTCAAACATGACCTTTTTGGAATTTTTATTTGTTTTACTAAATTCTAAAAGTGGCAGTAGAAGCTAGGATTAGCAGGTAGTTGCATTCAAGTTAAACCTTAGAATGATGTCTTTCTTGAAAACAATACAACTGAAGTGGGTGAAATTTGTCATCAGGTGGGAGTACAAATTGGGAAGATAAACTAGAATTCTTATTCCCTCCTTATATTTCTGGCTTCCTTGGAAACAAAGCTATTTATTTATTTATTTTAAATGCATGCAGTCGCCTCACTTCTAGGTTTGGTTGGAAAAAATTCCAAAGCCCCCAAAATTCCCACTTGTCCAAATGTGAATGTCAATCGAGTGTACTCATTACAGTATTAGGCCATAACGCCCATTAGGTGTTGCGTGCATTTCCACACGCTGTACAGAGACACACTCACTCGGCGGCTGCTCCATCTGAACCATGAGGCTCTGTAACGCGTAGAGTGCCTGCAGCTCCTTCTGCTCGTCCTTAATGTAGCGCTGGAGCAGCTTGGCCCTCTGGGAAATCTCTTTCGAGTCCACTTTATACGGGGTCTCGTCTGTTTGCAGGAAGAGAGAGAGAGCGAGAGCGAGATACATGTAAAAATGCTAAATTCGTAACAGTCTGGAGCTCGGTGTGTATTACTAAACAGGCTAGAAAAGAAGGATTTATTACACGACTCACAAATGATAGCAGCCTGACACACGGAGGTCATCAGAGCTCGCACAAAGGTGTTCGATGAAGCCTGCTGCTCGTCCAGGTTCCCCTGATAGAGAGCAAAGTGACATCAGTCCTTCTATACACGCACACATGCACACGTACACACACACATACGTACCTCCACCCAGTTGTATATGCGGTTGTTGTCAGATTTGTCCAGCAGCAGTTGGCCCAACTGTTTGGAGATCTCTTCCATGCTCAGAGATTTCCTACTGCTACTAACTTTCACACACTCCTCACCCAGTGTGTAGTCCACTCCCTACACACACACACACACACAACTTTAAAAGTTTTAGTTTTTCAGGTTTTCCACTTGAACATTATAGGTTTGAAGATATGAGGATGTAAAGAACGATAGAACAACAGAAGACGTGAAGGGATGGCGGCGCGCACAGTTGCGGCGGCTCACGGCTCTCCTTTTCAGTGCTTTTTCTTGCTGTTTTTGTATTATTTTCTTATTACTTGTCTGTGTATTATCGGTTCTGCGAACATTCGCTACACAGGCCAGAACCTCATGGATATCGGGAACCAGCATCAGATACCCATTACGAGACTCTTTCATCACACGCACAACATCCCAGACGACATAGCGAGATTACCGGGCTCTCCGTGGATTGTTGTCGGGTCCAGGAGGCGACGGAGACGGAGGAGGGAGAGGAAGCAGAAGCGGGGATGCAGGTCCGGCGTTATGCTCAGGCTAAGAAAACAACCACACAAGCCACCTTTACCGAGACTGTATCTCTCCAATGCCAGATCTCTAGTGCATAAAATCCATGACCTGGAATTACAACTAGCTGGATATCGCTACGTTCGTGATTGTTGTGTTTTTATTATCACTGAAACCTGGCTTCATCCGAGGGTACCCGACACTAGCATGCTGCTAGCAGGCCGTGCTCTGCTCCGCTGAGACAGGACTGAGGACTCCGGTAAGAGCAGAGGGGGAGGGCTCTGTATGTATGTGCATGAGAACTGGTGTAATAACGGAACAGTGATGGATAAACATTGTTCTCCTGACCTCGAGTACATGTCTGTAAGATGTCGACCCTTTTATCTACCAAGAGAGCTAACAGTAGTGATTATCACGGCTGTGTATATTCCACCCGACGCCAATGTGAACACGGCGCTCTCTCTCCTGCTGAACACCATAAACGAACAGCAGCGGGCTTACCCCGAAGGTGTTCAGATAATTGCAGGAGACTTTAATAAGGCGAACTTAAGACTGTACTCCTGAAATTCTATCAACATGTGAAGTGTTTTACTAGAGGTGAGAACACCCTGGATCATGTTTACACCAACATTAAGCATGCGTATAGATCAGACCATATCTCCCTCCTGCTCTCCCCTGCCTACACCCCCCCCCCTCAGACGCAGTGTCACGCCCACTACAAAAATTACCCCAAATTACAGGACTGCTTCGAACAGACAGACTAGGACTTATTTGAACACCAGGAACTGGAAACATTTACAGGAACGGTACTGGACTATATCAAGTTCTGTATCGGAAATGTGACTGTGGTCAAAAACATCCGGGTTTTCCCTAACCAGAAACCTTGGATGACCAACCAGGTCCGCACACTCCTCAGAGCCCGCGACGCTGCCTTCAGGTCTGGTAATAAAGCTCTTTATAGAGCCGCTCGTGCCAACCTGAAAGGTGGTATTAAAGAAGCTAAGGCGGACCATAAGAGGAGCAGAGTCCCACCTGTCCAGCAAAAATAAACGGGAGATGTAGCAAGGCATACAAGCCATCACAAACTACAGAGGCCGTGACGCAACAACTGGAGACCTGAGTGCGAGGCTGGCAGAAGAGCTAAATTGCTTCTTTGCTCGCTTTGAAACATCTCAACAACAGCACTCATCTGCTCTAGTCTTGCCTCCATCCCCTTCTGGTTTCTGCTCCACTCTACTAACTATGAGTGAACAAGAAGTTAGACGGATGTTTCTGACCGTGAACCCCAGGAAGGCTGCTGGCCCAGACGGAGTACCAGGCAAGGTGCTTAGATCGTGTGCCCACCAGCTTGCCCACATCTTTACCAGGATATTCAATCTCCCCCTGGCCCAAGCGATTATCCCACCCTGCCTAAAATCAGCCACAATCGTTCTTGTGCCACCACTAGCCTAAACGATTGTGCCACCACTAGCCTAAATGATTATCGTCCTGTGGCCCTCACCCCAGTTATCATGAAGGGCTTTGAGAGTTCGGTCCTTCAGCACATCAAGGACTACCTCCCCCCAGACTTCGATCCTTTCCAGTTTGCATATCGCGCAAACAGATCCACAGAGGATGCTATCGCCGTAGCTCTCCACTCAGTGTTGAGGCATCTAGAGCACCAACAGAGGTACATCCGGATGCTTTTCGTGGATTATAGTTGGGCCTTTAATACAATCATTCCAGATATTATATTCAAAAAATTGGTCACTCTTGGCCTCCCTCCCCTCACATGTGCCTGGATAAATAACTCTCACTAACCGGTCTCAGACAGTGAGACTCGGACACCACCTCTCCTCCACTCGCACGCTGAGCACCGGTTCACCACAGGGCTGAGTGCTAAGCCCCCTCCTGTACTGTCTCTACACCTACGATTGCAGTCTGGTCCACAATAACAACATTATCGTCAAGTTTGCTGACGTCACCACGGTGGTCGGACTCCTCTCAAAGGGAAGTGAGGTAGCCTACAGAGAGGAGGTTTTGAACTTGGTAGCCTGGTGGTCAGAGAACAATCTGGCTCTGAACACTAAGAAAACCAAGGAGATCATTGTCAATTTCAGGTAGCACAAACTGAGCTAGCCCCCCTGTTCATAAACGATGAGTGTGTGGAAAGGGTCCACACCTTCCGGTTTCTGGGCCTTATCTCCGCTGACATCTCCTGGACAGACAACGTCACAGCGGTTATTAAGAAGGCTCAAAAGCGTTCTCCGGAAGTACAATCTGGACCCCAAGCTGCTGCTGAACTTCTACCGCTTGTCTGTCGAGAGCCTGCTGACATACTGTACTACGGTATGGTGCGGTAGCTGCACCGCGGTAGACAGGGAGAGGCTTCAAAGAGTAATAAGGACAGCACAGAAGATCATTGGCTGCCCTCTCCCGTCCCTGATGGACATTTACACCTCCCGTTGCCTCAGCAGAGGAAAAACGATCATTAAGGACAGCGCTCACCCTGGCTCTGACCTGTTTAATCTGTTGCCCTCAGGGAGACGTTACAGGAGCATCAGAACAAGGACAAACAGGCTCAAGAATAGTTTTTTCCCCAAAAGCTATAAACATTATAAATACACACATGTAGATACACACTTACACAGTACATTTTTTTTTATTCTGTGGTGCTGTATATATCTATTTTATAAAAAAAATTTTGTATGTGTGTTTTTGTATATGCGTATGAATATGTATGTGTATATGTATGTGTGTGTGTATATATGTATAAATGTATGTGAATATATATACACATTTTTTAAATCTTATTCATTCTATGTATATGCTGGCATGAAATTAAGGAGTGGCTCTTAATTTCACTGTGTATTTGCATAGTGACAATAAAGGCATTCATTCATTCATGAGAAGAGAGAGGGAACAAGGGAGGTAAGCAATTAAAATTTTTTTTTTTAATCAAACCTTCTCGGTCACAAACTTGTTGACATCTTCATCCTCAGACAGGAAATCCTTCCAGCTAAGCCCTGCCTCCCTCCACATAGCTCCGACCTTCTTATGGCTCTGCACACATATAGAGAAGTGTTTAAATTGTTGCTATACCCCTCTATTCACTGACACACACACACGGGACGTACCATTCCTTTGCAGAGCAGGGTGAGTATGTGTGCTAGAAGAGCTCCAGCTTGGCCGATAGGTACCAGAGGCTTAGACACTTCCCTGTGGGTCAAAAGTCACAATGAACATAATGTAGTTAATTGTCATGCTGCATGCTCATTTACTCGGTTATTCAGTTCTGTGAAGACAGGTGGTGCTGCGTGACTCACCTAAAGAGTGGGCCCATGGGAATCCCACCCTCATGCAGTATGGGAGTGATCAGCTCAGCCAGGTAAACCCAGATATGAGGCACGTCAATGGCCATGTCCTCAGCCACCTCTAGCACCTCCATCAGCCTGAACGAACACATACACAGACATTAATTAACAAAGTAAACTTTGACCATCGACATCATTAACACTCTCTACAAAAGCTACATCTACATCATTAAGCTCTACAAAAGACTGCATATATGCATTACACTTTCTTTTTTCCCCCCACACACATTCTGATTCTGATGTACTTCTGAGGACCTGCGAGGATTACAATTGCCTCTAAAACACACACATGAGAAGACCATAAACTTACTTCTGGGGACTTTTGAGGTCTCTAAAATATAAAAACATGCGAAAACTCCACGAATCACTAATCACACACACACACTTTATGTTCTTGTAATCCTTCTGAGGACCTTCCATTGAAAATTACTATCTAAATATTACTACGCTACAGCTCCATTTCTACCATAACCGTAACCTCAATGAGAAAAATGGAAATCTTTTGGCTCTTTTAGCTTTCTAAATAAAAGCTGCATTTTTTGGGGTAAAAATCCAGCAGACCAGCCAAAGGTCCCATTCCTATCCTTGGGAAATTGGTTCCTGACTAAGATATAAAACCATGTCCCCACACAGACAGACAGATAGACAGACAGACACACACACACACCCTTTGTAGTACTGCTGTGCGGACAGCGTTCCAGCTTTGACCAGTTGGTGCAGTAGTAAGCCCATATGCTCTCTGGCGATGGTGCTGCGTTCCAGAGTCGACTCGATTCCTGTCCTCACAAACACATCGAGCAGCGAAGCGGAGTTCAGCTCGCTCACACACTGTAGTGCCTCCTGCAAGACAGCACCACACGCGGGCACACACACTGTGTTAGGGTTCCAGCCTTCATGCAACACTTCAGAAATGGAAAAGCGTGTGTACTTTTTTTTTTTTCTTCTTAAAACATTTCGGCCATAGCTGCTGTAGTGAAATTGTCATCTTTTGAATAATATCTGTATAATAGTAGCATTTTACGTTGCCGTTTGAGCTCGCTGCATCTTTTTTTTTTCTAAATTAGTCTCTACCTCTATTAAAAGTACCATCTACCCTAATATCTAGTAACATCAACAGTCATCAAAACACAATGCAACGACTGAAAAATATCTATAGGTAGAGCTGTCTAGTTCATTTAACATTTAAGATCATGTTTATTTGCATTGTCTAACTGGTTAATGCTAGCTAACAAACTGGTCTGGCATTGCATTTGTTTTTAATACTACACCATGCTTGCTTTTGTGTTGCAAAACAGTAGCAAGCTGCAAAACAACGACACAAAATAAAACCGTTGTTAGCGGATTCATTGGGTTTATTTAAAGCCTAACATGTAACGAATCCGCTAACAACGGATTCGTTACATGTTAGGCTTTAAATAAACCCAATGCACCTCCAGAGACCAATTTTGATCAAAGAAAAACCCTGGTGTGTGTGTGCGCACATGTGTGTGTACCTTCATGTCATTGATGTGCAAGTACTCCTCGATGATGGCAGTGGCTTTTTTCTCGAGCTCCTCAGGGCTTAGAGCCGGTGTAGATGGCGCAGATGGTGGTGTGGAGACAGGTTCTCTTTTCACTACACACACACACACACACACACAGTTTAATCTTTTATATGATGTATAAGTGAATAAAGTGCTGACTGTGGTGAGTGTACGAACCACTGTCTTTGCTGGGTGCCCGTTCTCGCTCCCGCTCACGTTCACGCTCTCTCGCTCGTTCATCAGTCATGCTGGCGACTCGACGCACCATCTCAGTCGGTCTCTTCTCCCTCTCGTCTTTCTCTCGGCTGAAGCTGCGCTTACTGATGGCGGGTCGGTTTCGGTCTGAACTGCGGTCACCACGCTCTCGACTCGAGCCGCTCCTGTTCACGTGTGTCAGAGAGAAAAGAAAGGTTGATTAAAGAAATAGAAACAGAGAAATAAAAACGCCCTCATATCACTGAGCTACTCCTTTAACGGAACGTGAAAAGTATGAGAGAAGATATGGAGGGTAAAGGAAAAGCGTGCCCTCCAACCTTTGTGGAACTCTCCTGTCTGTGTCCATGTTGGAGGAAGATGAGGAGGAGGAGGAAGGAGGCTGCTGGAGGGCAGAGAAGCGATTCAGTGTGCTCGGACGGCTTGAGTCTTGAGCTGCAAACACACACACACAGACAGTGTATATAGTAATTGCATAGAAAGAGTTTCGTAGCTGCTATGCTATGTTTTTAATTTGTGAATTAGCAAACAGAATCAAGTTATGTAGTTGCAGTTAAAAAAAATTATTCTTGTTTGTTTATCGTTGTGACTTCTGTAATAAATAGAACTCTCAAACTTTTTCATCAACTGTCAGCTACATAAACCTCAACTGAGATAAAAAGATAAGATAAAGATAAAAGATAAAAAACACACAATGAGTAGAGCAGGGGTCTTAAAATGAAACTTTGTGGAACTAATCAACTGAGTCAACAATCATCCACTCAGTTACTGAGTTAAAATACAAAATATTTTACATGCATTAGCACTGTGCCCCAGTCTCAGTGGAGATGCAATTAAAAACACATATCTAGTGCTCAACATGCCATTAACACACACACACACACACACACACACACACACACACACACACAGAGAGAGAACTCACCACCATCACTGGGTTTAGTCCCTGAGCCTCCACTGCTCCCTCTTCCCCAGCTGCCCCATGTTCCTTTGCCACCGGGGGCAAGTAGCTGGTTGTTAAAGTCCAGGGCTCCTGGCTGTGAAATCACAGAGAAAAAGAATAAAAGCAAGAAGTAAGTTTGTAATCTACAGTGGCTTGGTGTTTTTCCCATTATGTCGCATTACCTGGAATTAAAATGGATTTTTATTCAGATTTGATGTCATGAACCTAACAAAGCTGTCCAAATTGCTGAAGTGGAATGAAAAAACCCCCCAAAAAACAAAAAACAATCTGAAACATTGCGTGTGCATATGTATTCACCTAAACAGGTGCACATGCTCTCCAAACAGGTAAGAGTCAATGTTGTGGAGAAGTATAAATCAGGGTTGGGTTCTAAAAAAACGACCCCCAACTTTTAAAATCCCATGGAGCACCATTAAATTATTCATTATAACAAAATGGAAAGAATATGGCACCACTAGAAGGAAGGCCCAAGCTCACAGACCAGGCAGAGATGGGAAATTCTGTCCATAGGACCACTTTAAGCCTTACACTCCATAGAGCAGGGCTTTAAGGAAGAGAGGGCAGAAAAAAAAAACCCATTCGTTTCAGAAAAAAAAAATGCATGTGGCAGATTCACCAAACACATGGAAGAAGGTTCTCAGATGAAAATAAAATTAAACTTCTTGGTCATAGTGCGAAACACCATGTGTGGCACAATCTCAACACCTCCCATCACAGTTCCCATAATGAAGCATGGTGGAGGAAGTATTGTGCTGTGGGGATGCCTTTCAACAGCAGGGATGAATGAAGAAAAGATGACTGGCACTAAATACAGGGCAATTTGTAAAAACCAGCCAGAGAAACCTACTAACCTGTCAGTCTGCCAAACATCTGAGACTGGGATGAAGGTTCAACTTCAAGCACGACAATCACCCTAAACTGAATACTTATGCACACTCAAGATCTTGTTTTAATTTTTGTCTTAATTAGTGACTGTTACAAAGCACGGATATTGGAGACTCCTTCCATAAATTTCAAATAAACTTTTTCTTAATCCGTTTATTATTAGTGGAGCATCTGCTCGACAAGTAACTGTGTATGAGCTGTTGCTATAGTAAAGATAAGGCATTAGAACGAGTGCATTAATATAAACCTGTGATTATCACCAGAGCTGCTGTTATTAAAAAAATTATTATCAGTACTTTCTGACCAATCAGGATGGCATTGATGGACAATAAAGATCACCACAAAAAAGATGAAGTTGTTCTTACTAGGAAAGGTCCGAATGGCTTCAATAATCCAATCACATGATTCATTATTTATTTATACTAGTTAAATCGAGATGATACCTTGGTGATCTTGCTGAGGCGACTGGGGTCGATGGGACGGTTCTTGGTGGAGATGGGCACCGTGTTCCAGCCATCGTCTGGTGGTGGGTTGCCACGGTGTGAGGCCGGGCCAACACCCCGAGGGCCCAGGATCACACCTCCTCCTCCTCCTCCTCGTCCTTCCTTCTTGAAGAGGAGCTGCTGCTGGACTTTTATCTGCTCTCGCTGCGCCTCCATCTCGGCATCCTTGTGGATCTGCTCGATCGTCTTGGGGCCCTGATCTCCTCGCCTAGGCACCCAGTTATTCTAAAATAATGGACAAATAATCATGAACAAGGAAGATAATTTTTTTGTAGATTTGCAGAAGCCAGAAATATAAATTTACCAGTCCGTTCGTACTATTTACGGTAGTTAAGCTACTTCTGGGTTTATGGTAATGTTAAGCATAATTATGCTGCTAAAGCTCCGAAGTACGAAATTCTTCTAGTCTTCTGACTAGAAAAGACAAAAAAATAAAAAATATAAGAAAAAAAACACCCCTCGACTCAGAAGTCGTACCCTGAAAGTCAAGAAGGCTTTCAGAAGGGTTAGGAATAGAAGGCTAATCAACATGGCTGCTGGCAGCATCAACAGTAAACAAAACTGATCATACAGCACACAACCACTGAGGCAAGCATATCATTCCAAAGCTAAAAAGTTAAAGCTAAAAAAAAAAACTGCTAAAAAGCAGTTCAGAACTGCCATATTGAATTACAATTATAAACAATGTGGTCATTTCCTGGTCCTAAATGAAAAAAATGTACTGAAAATCCCAAAAGGCACGCTACTTGCAAACACAATTCAGGAGGATTTGTCATGGGAAGAACCATTTTTTCCCCCAGAAAATAGGGTGCGTAAAGAAAACTGAATAAGTGGGAGTCTGGCTGAGCATGTAAGTGAGAAGGCACGCATGGAGTGAGCTCCCGAGCATTTCATCTTTTAATTGTGCTTTTCAGGCAACCTGAATCTTTAAGACATTTGGTGTGTTCAATTACTCGATTTACAATTATTACTAGAAAGGAGTATTAGCTTCTGAAAGACTACGGAAACCTAAATCTTCACCGAGCATGACGATTCATGGCGACAAGCTACCGCTGGACTTGGAAAACCTCCGCATCACTTTAATCATGGAGCGAACATCTACCATCGCAGTACAGGTGAAAGCAGCATGACTCTGCTCTGGCCCCAGTTGTTGCGTCTTTTGATAGTTTTAAATCGGGCATTGAATCAAAAGGACGCCGTATTGACGAGCTTGACCAGCACCTGAACGATTACAGTGACCACGTTGTAGCACTGGAACAGATGGTGCTAAAGCTGAATTCAACAAACAGCTCATCGATAAAGTGGAGGACCTGGAGTCCCATTCACGGTGCTGCAATCTCCTGGTCATCGGTATTCCAGAACGAGAAGAAGGGAGCGATCCAGTAACGTTTATTTCAAAATTTTTCCAGGATGTCCTCGGATCATAAATCGTCCCAACCGCTCCTTTGCTGGATAAAGTGCACCGCACCGTATAGGCCCCACGCCCTCGGAGGAGCGAGAGAATCAAAGGCCCAGAGTGATGATTGTGCGGTTTCACTACTCTCACCACACAGAAAAAGTTGTTCGATGCCGGAATTGCAATAAACTTTTCCATCAGGGCTGTAAGGTCTTCATCTTCCCTGACTTCAACTCTAGTGTTGCTAAGAGGAGGGCGGCCTTCGCTACAGTGAGAAACGGCTTGCTTGAGAGAAACGTGCGGTTTTCTCTCAGATACCCTGCTCGCCTTCGGATAGACCTCAGTGGTGAGAGGCTGCAATTCGACCCCAAAAAGCACAATGATGGTTTAATGAACGGTATCCTCCATCTTAAGCTGTCTACATAACAGTTAACCAATTTATTAATACCCGTCATGTGACTGTAAAACTACTCGGCTATATCAGTTTCCATGTAAATTTATAGGTTGCCTGAGATACATGGTCACTGTGGCACCTTTAATGCTCAGGAGTGAATTCACACAACAAGAATAGGTACGGGTCACAAGTATCGGATGTTCCAGTGTTGTAGGGCTCTGCCTCCATTGTTTGGGAATGGAGAGAAGTTAAATGATGTTCAGAGTAGGGTGGGTAGGCGGGGAGGGCTGCTGTGTTGTTGTGTTTTTGTTTTGTTTTCTTCCTTTTTTTCCTCCTTTCCTATTGATATCAACCTCTGTACTCCATTTTGTATTAATCTAAATTGATGGAAAATGCCCAAAGCTCGTTCAGATTCCTAAGGTGGAATGTGAAAGGTCTGAATGGTCACATTAAAATATCCAAAGTTTTGACATATTTAATATATATATATATATATATATATACACACATATACACACACACACACACACACACACAAACACACACACACACCTGACATTTCTTACACTTCTTAGTACATTTCTTCAGGAAACCCATCTCCGTCTCAGGGGTCAATGCAGACTCCAAGCTCGCTGGTTATCACATTCCACTCCAGTTTTGATTCCAGGTCCAGGGGAGTTTCTATTTTGATAGGTAAGAGTGTGCCCTTTTCTTTTGCTAAAGTTATTTCTGATGTAAATGGTAGACTTGTGATTGTGGAAGGGAAACTTTCCCTAATGTATTAATGTATTTGCCCCAAATTTTGATAATGCTCCTTTTGCTCAGAATTTGTTGTCAAATATTCCTGCTTTGAACACACATCTCTTGATATTTGGGGGAGATTTAAACTGTGTTATTGACCCAGTTTTAGACAAATCTAGCAGTGTTACAAAGGCTCCCTCTGCAATGGCAAAGTTATTCTCTGGGTTTATGGTTCAGAATGGTTACATTGGTCTGTGGAGGTATTTTAACCCCACAGTGAGAAAATATTTTTTTTCCTCACGTACATAAATCTTTTTCTTTGAATATCTACCAATTGTTATTTCAGACCACGCTCCTTTAAGTCTTGACATTCTTCTACCCTCAGATCGCGCCTTTCATCCATCATGGAGGCTTAATTCTCTACTTTTATCTGATTCAGCATTTTGCAAGTACATCTCTACTTCGATAGATGATTTTCTTCTTACCAATCAAACTAATTCAATCTCTTACTCTTTACTTTGGGAAACTCTAAAGGCCTTCTTTAGACAGATAATCTCTTATTCTGCTCATGCCAATAAGCAACGCAAGAATAAGAAAAAAGATATCTGATAACAGTCGAGGTATTGACAACCAATATGCTGCGCTCAACCCGACCCCTGAGCTGTATAAGCAAAGGCTTAATTTGCAGGCGGAGTTCGACAGGTGAGGCAGAGAGGCTTTTGTTACATACGAGTGGCAATTATCATGTGTATGGGGATAAGTTCTGTCAGTTGTTGGTTCACCAACTGTGTAACCGAACGGCTTTGTGCCCTATTACTCAGATTATGCAGCCCAGTGGTGCATTAACCTCTGATCCAGTAGAAATTAATTAAACTTTTAAAAGTTTATACTCGTCGTCTTTATACACAGCTGGAGCTCCTGACAATTCAGGTAACATTGACCATTTCTTAGAAATATTGATTTACTTGACAGGCCCATCACCTTAAATGAGATCATTAAGTCAATCAATTCATTGCAATCTAAGAAATCACCTGGCCCGGATGGGTTTCCTTCCGAATTTTATAAGAAATTTCATGTTACATTGGCCCCATTACTTCTGGCTATATTCGAGGAATAGACCTATCAGCCTCTCCTCAATGTTGATGTCAAGATTTTAGCCAAACTTTTGGCCTCTCGTTTAGAGGGGATTCTCCCTTATTCAGAGGAGCAAACCGAATTTATAAAAGGACGGCATTCCTTTTCTAATATTCGTATTCTTCTTCGTATTTTGTATTCAAAACAAAACAGCGACTCCTCTAAAGTGGTAACTTTAAAAAGTTTTGTAACTTTTTTGGACGCAGAAATGGCGTTTGATAGGATAGAACGGGGATATCTTTTTATGGTGCTAAAGAGGTACGGCTTTGTGGATGGACTGATATCATGGATCCGTTTATTATATGTGGAACCGCAAGCTTCCACATATACCAACGTTGCTAAATTTGACTATTTTACTTTGTCACGGGGTACGCTCCAGGGATGTCCTCTGTCTCCCTTACTTTTTGCCATAGCAATTGAGCCTCTCTCGATAACACTTAGAACTCTTCCTGTATTCAGGGTATAATTTGCAAAGGAATTGAACATAAACTAGCCCTATATGCTGATCATGACTTACTTTGTTACAGATAGAATTGTATCTATTCCAGGAGATAATATGCGTAATAAATGACTTTGGGTAATTTTCTGGGTATAAACTGAACCTACAGATGAGTGAATGCTTACCCATAAACCAATCTGGCCAAAAAAATAAAACAGACTGAAATCCCTTTTCATTTTGAGGATTCAAAATTCAAATATCTGAGAGTTAACGTCACCTGTTCCTATTCTGCATTAATGGCAGTGATTTTTACACCCTTATTTTCATACATGAAGTCAGCCTTTCAAAGGTGAGCAGCTCTACCATTATCCCCTCTTGGTAGAATAAACATGATAAAAATGAACATTCTTCTAAAATTCCTCTACCTTTTCCAGTCCATTCATTTGTTTTTACCCAAATCTATCTTCAAGAATATAGACAAATTAATCTCCTCCTTCATATGGGCAGGAAAAACTCCCAGGGTTTCCAAATTTTCACTTCAAACGAGTCGACTAAGTGGTGGCCTCTCCTCGCCCAATTTCATGTATTATTGGGGGGCTAATATTCAGAAACTGGTGCTCTGGGTGCAGGCCCCCTCCATTCCATGGTGCCACTTAAAAGCAAAGTCTTGTATTTCAACCTCCCTCCCTGCTCTGGTTTTCTCCTCCCTTCCTATACCCCTTTCACGATACACAGATTATCCAATAGTATGTACCTCTCTAAAAATTTTTTATCAGTTTCGTCA
>CM022759.1:7701110-7988610 GCA_012411365.1 Ameiurus melas
AGCGACGACAGGAGTGGGCGTCAGCTTAAAAGCTGGCGTTTCTTTGACACTCAGGACACAAGATTCCTTGACGGCTGGAAGTGGCGCCGTCTTGCAGATGACCTGAGCGAGGGTTTCCTTGACAACAGGAGGAGCAGTTTTGGTAGTCCATGTTGAGCATTCCTCGGTCACGGGTGGAGCCTCTTTGTTGACGTCAGGCTCGGCAAGAGGGCTGACGTCTCTGTTGGCATCTGCAGTTAAACCGTTTACAAGTTGCAGCTCCTCTGGTTGCGCGATTGGAGACTCCAGTGCTGGCTCCACCCCTAAAACAGGAAGATGAATAGACACTGCTGCTGGCCCCACCCCATTCTCAGTAGAACCGTTAATGTTTGAAGGAACCTCTCCTGATGAGGACCTTGGCTCCTGCTGGTTTGCGTCTTTGGGTTGCGTGGCTTCTTCCATGGCAGGAGGCAGGGCATCAACAGTGTCACTGATTGGGCTAGTAGGAGGCGGAGTGGGCGGAGCATCTGGGATAGGGCTTTCCCCTGGGGGAACAGGGAATTCTAGGGACACTACAGGCTGTACCCTGTCATCTATAAAGACACAAAACAGCCAAAAACGGACTGAATGTCAAAGCAAGCGAGTGTTTCTCCACCAAATTGTAAAGAAATAAGAGAACAATGTGGTAGAAGCATCGTTTTTGGGGACACGGGCAACGAGAATTGTCTTCTGCAAAGAGCCCTGGAGATCTAAGGCAAAGAAAAGCAGCTGTCTTTATACCATGCACTGGCATGAACCATACCATGTTCGTTTGTTTATTTATTTATTTCACTGTCCCTAATATTTGAGATTGACCTGGCAAATACATTTCTTATAGGAGCCATATTATTGTGTTTACATTTCGTCATTGCCCTCCTACACAAACATGATGGACGGTAAACTCTATTCAGGGATCTGCTGAGCAATCTCAGCTTGCGAGATCGTTGGCTTTTGCTCAATTCTCCTTCGGTGCTACGCGTCATTAGTTTCAACACAAATTTCAAACATGTTCAAAAACCCAATCGGCCTCTGTGACCGCTTGGCAGATGAAGAAAAGAACGTCCGGACTAAAAATCATATAGAGTTCATTCGAATAAAGAAAGGAAGAAAGACACGCCGGCTGAAACTGAATAACGAGAGATACGATTAAAGCAAAAACTGAAACTAAAAGCAGATGGTAGTGAGAGTACGTGGCACAAGAGTGAGAAAACTACCAGCTGGACACCAAATAGCATGTGAGAGTGTGCTTGATCATTACCAAAAGGTAGAAAAAAAAAAAGGTGTATCCACGCCTAGATACTCTTCTTACCTGCTCTGGCTGCTGTGACAGAAGGTGTGGCTTTCTCACCGTTAGATTGTGTGACGGCTCCGCCCTCTGACATTGGCAGAGCCGACTGGATAAGAGGAGAAAATGATCAATCAAAAGACGATGGATGTGTATGTGTCCATTTTGTGGATGACAGTGAATGACGAATGACAGTGTGAAAACATTTCAGTGGCTCTTGAGGAAAAAAAGGCGTTAATTAAAAAACCCTTTTTTTTCATGGAAATTTCATAGTAAATAAAGAGTGCTGTTACCTGCGGAGGCGTAGGTGTGGAGGCGCTGCGGCCCCCGGACATTATCTCCTCCGTGATGTCTCTGCCTCCTTGATTAGGGTCTCGTATCCTTATCTGAGTGAAAACAAAATTGCATTAACGTTTCTCACATGCATGCTTTAAAACAAGGGGAAAAAAATAGAGTGAGAGTGATAGTTAAGAAAGAAAAAAAAGAGGTGGTGAAGGAATGCTGAGGAGTTGAGCAACTCCAGTCGCATTCTCTCTCTCACACATACACACCCTTTAGCCTTTTCTCAGACTGTAGGTAGAACTAAACACACACACAGACAGTGAAATCCAGCAGCTGTTTGTCCATCTTACCTATCTCCAGTGTGTGAAAAGCTTGATGCAATGGAGTTCACACACACACACACACACAAGCCAGCACATTTGCTAGCAGCGCTAAAGGCCCGAAGGCCCGTCTAGTCCTGGAGCCCGAGTCCAAACCCAGTCTGTACACTCTGTACACGCACACGCCCACACCAACACCTAAATGCGAACACACACCCTAGGCCTTGTAGCTCTCTCACATGCGTGCACACACACACACATGCACGTATAGAAAAAGTGTGTAGAGAGAGTGTAAGAGGGGGGGGAGAGAGAGAGAGAGAGAGAGGCCTGTGAAATGAGTGCAGTGGAATGTGTACACACCCACTGAGCGAGAGACAGACACAGACAGGGAGAAAAAGAAAGAGAGAGACAAATATGGGGAGGATATTCCCCTTCCGGGACTGAGAGGGGGCGGGAAAGGGAGTCGAGCCACGTGGAGCTGCTGAGTTGTGCTGACTGACTTCTCTCTCTCTCACACACACACACACTCACACCACAGATAGCAAAGCCTAGAATGGCAGAATGACTGTGCAGTATCATGACGGCTAACAGCTAAAGGTGTGTGTGCGCATTGTTCATAAAGTTAACTAAACCACACACACACACACACACACACACACACACACACACACACACACACTGTTGCTCACTCTTTTTGCCCCAGTCCTCCTCCCTGCTCTGTCATTCCTCTTCCTTCCTTCTCCTTCGTCGTGTTCTGCTGCGTTAGCTAAAAGACTTGCTAACACACTATGTGCAGTGTGCGGGGGGGGGGGGGTTGGCTTGCAGTACTGTGAGCGTCCAGCGTGTCAAAGTTCACCCCGTTAAACGTCTACCAGCTGCACGCCCCCATAAACACCAGACTCATATGACTAACAGAACTAGAGCTGCGTTTTACTCTAGAATTTAACAAAATGACATCGGAGACTTAGAATTTTCAGCAAAGAAACAGCAATCATGCAGAAAATGTATTAAACTATATTGGCAAAACATTATGATAGAAATGAGCAAACCACAGATTTGCCCTCCAGAGCAGTAAGGGTACTATTAAGATCAAAGACAAGAGCAGAAATATTATTATAGATCAAAGAAGAAAGCAGTAAAAAGACATCAAAGACTAGACTAGTACTATTGCTATACACGAAGACTCCGGTAGTAAAATTACAAGAGATCAAACATGATGGCAGTAAAATGATGAGATCTACTCTAGAGCAGTAATATTGGCCCAGACCAAAGACTAGAGCAATAATATTGGCTCAGACCAAAGACTAGAGCATTAATATTGGCCCAGACCAAAGGCTAGAGCTTTAATATTACTTCATATTATTTTCATGTCCTTCCAATTGTAGCACAGAATTCAGCTCCTCTCCTGTGCCCAATTTAACCTTAATCACAACACAACCACACCACTGTCTACATCAATCACATTCCTGACTGCAAAACTTTGAGAAATAAAAAACAAAAGATATTTTAACACGTGCAGTACGTGTTTCTATGAAATACTACCATTTCTCTTTAGCATAACAGCAGATGATGAGGAGCGCTCACCTGTTTGCGTTCTCGTTTGGTCGGTGCTGCGTGCTGTGGAGGAGGCGGGGCTTGCTGTTGCTGGGGGGCAGGGTTCATTAGGACAGGTGCCGGGGCTACAGGAGGTGTGAATTGGGGCTGGGCGGGGTAGTACGCTCCAGCTACAACACAACGCACACAGACTTTATTTATATAAAAAAACAAACAAAAAAACAAACAAACAAACAAACAAAAAAACGTAAAAGGATCAAATTTATTTCATCAGGGGTCCATTAAAAAGGTTCAAAAAGGTTCATCAAGTGCCAGTAAAGTCAAAGATATATTTTAAATCAGACAGCAGCCACGTCAGCGACAAGGAAAAAGTTCTACATGGTACCTTTGTTTCTGAGAGTTTAATGATCAAGCAGTGCTCACTCAATGCCATAAAACATTTTGTTTGCCTTTAAGAATCTGTCCGCACATTTAACAAGAAATGTACATATTACATATTTAAATGTACATGTTAAGGTCAAGTTTCATTTGGCTTTGATATCTGTTGAACAGGGAATCAGAGTTTATGGGAAATAAATATCAGTCTGTAAATACAGTCCATGCGAAATTAGACTCAAGCGTGATGCATACTGATGCTGTGAAATTTATAAAACATAGTGTGATCTAAATATTTGTCCGTTCGCCCATTATTATTGTGAAGAATTTTTTTTTTCCAAATTCAACTTATGAAGGTGTCTCTGCATTTCTGTATTTTCTCCGTCTCATACACACTCATGACCTGCTGCTGTGGAGGAGCGAGAACTCAAGACTAAATATAGTCATAATCTCACACGGAACGAAGGAGAGAGAAAGAGGGAGGGAGAGAGAGTGTGAAAAACACAGAGAGAGAGAGAGAGAGAGAGAGAGAGAGAGAGAGAGAGAGAGAAAAACAAAGACCAAGAGAGACAGACAGGGACAGAGAGATAGAGAGAGAAAGAAAGAGAAATTTTTGGGAGGAGTGACCTAGAGTCAGAGAAAAGAGGGAGCAGACGAAGTGACCGGACAAGTGAACAAGTAGAAAACTTATACACATGGGGGGACATACCATCAGTACTGCTGCTGGACGCTCTATTCCCCATTGTCCCTCCTCTCCTCTCTTCTCCTGTCCTTCCCTCACTCCTCTCACTTTTTTTCTTATTTCCACAGCTAGTCTAATTTTTCCCTCTCTGCCTCAGTTAGTCCTGAGTGATCCACCAGGAGTGAGATTTGATCTACACGGATGAGTGGGCTGGCATTTTTTGCAGTGTGTGTGTGTGTGTGTGTTTGTCCCTCAGCAACATGATAAAAATAACTCCACGTGAATGTGTGCACACATTTACATGCTCATCATACCGACTCCCTTTTGACTGACAAGCTTTAATTTAATCTTGAGAATCTGAAAAATGGCAGAGCACAGCACCCCCTGGTGGCCTGGAGGGTAGTGCAATTCACACAATCATACAAATAATCTCCCTCCACATAAACACACAAATCTATAAGAATAATTAACATCCAGGTACTCTACTTCTTGGCATGCTTTACCTAGGTTTAACCTATAATAATAATAATAATAATAATAATAATAATAATAATAATCTTTATTTTATAGAGTGCTTTTAAAAGCAGCGCCTCAAAGCGCTATACACAAAATAAGCAGTACACAGTAAAAAATTTAAGTAAGTTGAGTTGAGTTGAGCTTTAAAAAGGTCATAGGTTAAAGAGGAAGAGGGTAGGCGCATAAACAGATAAAGCCCTGTCACCCATAGACTGGGAATGATTAGTCAAATATGATTTAAACCAGTTTAAAACTGTCCCCGACACAACAAATACACTTTCAAGGTGGGTAAGGAAAAGACTGTGATCCACTGTATAGAAGGCGTCTCTAAGATCAAGAAGAAAGAGAATGAAAGTAGCTTCAGAATCAGAGGCCATCAACAAGTCATTGGTAACTTAGACCAACGCAACGAAAACCTGACTGAAGAGCTTCAAAGATTAATTGATTAATGGTTATGAATTGTAAGATGACTACACAATTAAGAGGCAACAATACGCTCAAGTATTTTTGCCAAAAACAGAAGATTTGAGATGGGATGAAAATTGTTAAAATAACCCAGGGCAGTATTTTCGTTTTTTTTGTTACAACAGCAACCTTTAGTGCTGCTGGTATGACCCCAGTCTCCAGTGATTCACTTATAATGCTGAAGATAGCAGGGCACCGAACATCGAAGCACGATTTAAATAGGTTCGTGGGAAATGGATCCAGCAAGCAAGTGGTTGATTTCAAGCTGGATACCTCCCTTGTGAGAGCCTCGGAATCAAGCAGTGAGAAATGAGCGAAAAACACCAGTGAACCCAAATGAATGAAGGAGTGAAGAGGCAGAATCAGGTGTGACAGAAATTTCTTTGCGAACATTATCAATCTTAGAATTAAAAAACTGAAGGAAAGAATCACAGAGCTGCTGAGAAACAGGCAAGGTGGTAACAGTATTGACCTAAAGCAATCTGTTTATGGGTTGGAACTTGTGTATGGGATTATTTTGATTGTTTACAATAGCCTGAGAGAAGCAAGATGATCTTTCAGTCTCCAGTAGTGCACGATAATCAACCAGAAGATCCTTCTACGCTTGACTATAGACAATCAAGTGAGTAAGGTGCCATTTACGCTCCATTTTCCAACAAGCAGCCTTTCTAGAGCGCAGATGGTCATCATACCAGGGAGCAGAGAGGGCGAATGTGACCTTACAAGACCTTAGGGGAGCAAAAAAGAGTCAAGATTAGCAGCAAGAGCAGAATTTAACTGCAGAACTTTACAATAACCGAATTGGAGAAAGCTGATCAATAGACTGGAGAAGTCTGATCAATAGACTGGAGAAGTCTGATCAATAGACTGGAGAAGTCTGATCAATAGACTTCCACTTCTGGAAGGTTATTGTTCGGATGGTAGACTCACTTGGACGATACAGTTCCAGGTTAAAGAAGACAGCTGAATGATCTGACAGTCCAATGTCAACAAATGAAAACTGTGATACCAACAAGCCATTTGCAACCACGAGATCTACAAACATCAATTAGCGACAACAATAAAACAATCAGGTAGAGACAGAAATTCCTTATCCACCACAGAGTCACTCTGGTCCACATGAATGTTAAAGTCTCCCACAACTAGAATTCTGTCAAACTTCATTCTCATCATTGACAGGAAGTCAGCAAACTCTGACATAAAAGCTGAATGTGTCTTAGCCTTAGGTGGCTTATAGACTGTAGCGATGATGGTAGATATAGGAGCAGAAATACTCAAGAAAAGGCATTCAAATGATTAAAACTGGGGAACGGACACAGAGTTTATGTTGAACTTCAGGTTGTAAACAACAATAATGCCAGATAACCTCAGGAGGTCAAATACTCCAAAGCTCGCTTTTTAATCTGTAAGAAAATCTGATAAAAGCAGCTCCTTATTCACGTAGTGGGCATTAACTAATGCAGTATTTGAATGGCTCTGAAGTGGAGACGACAGAGGATGAGACAGCAAAACTGCGCCTCAAACCCCGATGGACATATGGTTTAGGACGTAACAATCCAGCGTCTCGACAGGGTTTGTAAGATTCTTTAGCTATACAATAAGAGCTCTGTTTTATATTCAGAAGCTGGCGTGTAGTGTACTTTAGAGCCATGGTCAGTAAGGGCACATACACAGCTGATCCAAAGTGCTGATTTCCCAAAGCGCACTGTGAGCTCAAAATCATAAAATCCACATGCGTAGTCGGACAGAGACCTTGATTCCCTGTTGCATGCTGCAGGTTATTCCGGGTGGAGCACAGAAGTAATTTTTTAGTAATTTTCAATCTCTGCAGTGAATAAAACACTAAAATGCCTACTATTCAAAATAATATTCAAAAATAACTTAATTGATTCTTTAATACAACCAAAAACCGCCTTAATACAAAAAAAAACCGCCTTGTCGCAATGCAAAGACTCAAATGCATGCTAACGCAGAATTGGCCTCAACACTAAGCACGCTGTGTGTGTGTGTGTGTGTGTGTGTGTGTGTTTGTGTATGCACCGTATTCAGCAGGACTGCTTCCAGGATAAAAGTTTGGAGAACCAGCGACCTGGTACTGCTGAGGAGACACGTACGAGGGGCGGTACTGAAAGAAAAAGAAAGGGGGGAAAAAAGATAAGAAGATTTGATTTAATAGCACCAGAAAAGAATCTCTCTGTTTTCAGATGTTTCATAAAAAGCCTCACCTGCAGAAGACGAGCACCTCGTTTAGTTAATTTTATTTCACAACTTCATTATACAGTTTTTTCTATAGGTTCTATAGAAACCTATAGGTTCTGCATGCTAGATAAGATAGCTCCACAGAAAAAAAAAATTCTGAGAGAGAAAAGGCTAACACCCTGGTATAACGATCACACACACACCTTAAAACAGAGCACTCCACAAATAAGTAGTATTTCAAACAGCTTGGAAGGAGAGCCTGCTGAACTATATAAAATCTCTCAGTGCTGCTACATCAGTCTGTTTCTCCACTTTAACTGAAGATAACAAAAACAAACCTAGGATCTCATTTAATACTGTAGCAAAATTAAGTAGGAATAAAATTTAAATGTATCAATTTTTACCTCATCATAGCACAGAGACAGTACTGGTTAAAGTAGTAAATGACCTACTACTGACCTCTGATCCGGGTTGTGTCTCGCCGCTTGTGTTACTCGACCTTAGTGCAGTTTTTGATACTAGAGATCACACTATTCTCCTTGATAGATTATAAAATGTTTTGGGCATTAAGCGAACAGTCCTCTCCTGGCTCAGGTCTTATCTGACCAATCGTTATCAGTTCGTAGATGTAAATGGAGACTTCTCCAGGCATACCGAGGTAAAGTTTGGAGTTCCTCAAGGTTCTGTTTTAGGCCCACTGCTTTTTACTTTATATACGCTACCTCTAGGACAAATTATGTGTAAACATGGAATTAGCTTCCACTGTTATGCTGATGATATACAGTTGTATGTTTCAGTGAAGCCAGAGGACAGACAGAAGCTTAGTAAAGTAGGATTGTGTAAAGGACATTAGACGTTGGATGCTTATTAACTTCCTCTTACTTAATTCTGATAAAACATAAATACTTTTATTAGGATCACGTGTAGCTAGAAGTAATCTTTCTGATCACATGGTTACTCTGGATGGACTTTCTGTTTCAACATGTGAAGCAGTTAAATACCTTGGAGTGATTATTGACTCCAGTCTTTCATTTGATGCTCATGTAGATAATATTACTAGGATAGCCTTCTTTCATCTCAGAAATATTTCTAAAATAAGAAATATATTGTCACTACATGATGCAGAAATATTAGTTCATGCATTAGTCACCTCTAGATTAGATTACTGTAATGCCTTACTGTCTGGATGTTCAAGTAGGAACATAAACTCCAGTTAGTCCAGAATGCAGCTAGAGTCCTAACTAGAACCAGAAGATACAACCGCATCACCCCAATCTTATCCACACTGCATTGTCTCCCAGTGAAATCTCGCATTGATTATAAAATACTACTATTGACCTAAAAAGCACTGAATAGTTGGCCACAGCACCTGAGTGAACTTTTATGATCCGCCACGCCTACTTCCATCAAAAGGTGCAGGCTATTTGCTGGTACATGTAATAGTGAAGGCTACAGCAGGGGGAAGAGCTTTCTCTTATAAAGCCCCACAGTTATGGAACAGTCTTCCAAATAGTGTATGGTACGAAGACTCTCTCAATGTTTAAGTACAGGCTGAAAACATATTTATTTAGTTGAGCCTTTTGTGAATAGCTGTTTTCTTAGGTAAAGGAGCAGATCTAGAAGGCTCACAGGCATAGAGTGTTCACCCAGGTTTGTTGATGGTGGAGCTTATTTCCCAGGGAGCTCTCATGTGTGTGCTACCTCCTGGCTCTCCAGTTTAGTTGTGCTGTCATAGCTCGTCTTGCCGGAATCCCTGATTTCACTCAGGCAAAGTGCGCTGTCCTTATCCATTACGGGACAACAACCATACCTAATAATATCTCTCTCTCTCCCTCTTTCTGTCGAGCTACACATGACACTCCTGAGATACCAGCGATTCTGACCCTTTCTCTCTGGACCTGCCTGGTCTGTCCTGATGACGTACTTCTGGTTGCAGTTCTTATCTATTAGAAGTCACATGATCCTGCTGCGGATGTCCCCACATGGTGCAGTCTAAAGATCACGGAGATTATTGAGGATGGTTCCACTTAAAACCATAAAGATGGGTTTGGACCTCAATTCATATGAGCAGATATGCTGTGATGGCTTTAGGACTGTAATTGCCACAAACAGTTTTGCATTCACTTGTTACACAACTGCACTATTTGAGCATGTAGTATTATCACATTTATAGAAGGGATTTATTTATAATCGTACGATTTGGTGTTACCAAGATGAGTTCCTCAAGGTTTCCTCTTCACATAGTCTCCAGGGGTTTTGGCTGCTCATTAGGGACAAATTCACACATTTAAAATCTATATTCTGAATTTATATATTTCTGTAAAGCTCCTTTGGGACAATGTCCATTCTTAAAAGCTCCATACTAATAAAACTGAATTTAATTGAATATTAGACTTCTAATCTTGATTGGACCTAGAGTTTATCCTTGAGGCACTCCTCATTTTAAAGAAATAACAATTGCAAATAAATAAATAAATCTAAGAATATAAACTAGTCTCAGCTCAGTATTATGATAGCGGACACAATGAAACGGTATTAGCGTTAAACACAGGGATTAAGATCAGGACTCACCTGACCAGGAATGTAGTAGGCGGGTCCCTGTGAGTTGGGAAAGCTGATTGTCTGCGAGGGGATCATCATCATCTGGGAACCTGGCTGGAAGACGTGAGGGGTGTGTGTCCCGTGTGGTGGAGGGATGGGCCGGGGGGTGGAGCTCGCCTGAACTCGAGCCGCGTTTGTGGGTAATGCAGGCCGAACTGGGTAGTACGGCTAAAAAGAGAGATATTATACCTTTTAGAATCAATTTGCACTACCAATCAAGAACATCCAAGTTGTTCTGTATTCATCTAAAAGAACACTGAAACCAACACAAGGCTGAATTCACAAGAACATGCATCCATCAGATGGAGCATAATGTTCGTGGAGAAGTGCGTGTTATCTGCCAACACCAAGGAACAAGTACTGTTTAACATAGTCACCAATTCTTTGATTGAATCTTGAATAAATCTGATTCTTGATCCTTTAATGTGCTTGGTGCTTTAACTGATTCTTTAACACACCTGATACTTTAATGTACCTGAATCTTTAATTGATTATTTAATGCATCTGATTCTTAACTGATTCTTTAGTGCATCTGATTCTTTAATGAGCTAGATATTTTAACCCATTCATTAATGCACCGTTTAATTCTTGAATGCACTGTACTCAGTAATAGATCTGATACTTCAATTGATTTGTTACTGCCTCTGATTATTTAATGTACCTGGTACCTTAACTGGTTCTTTAATGTGACTGACTCTTTACTGAGTCTGATTCTTTAATGCACCAGACACTCTAATTCAGTCTTTGATGCAACTGATTCTTCAATTGATGCCTTAATGCAAACAATTCTTAAATTGATTATTTTCTGCTCCTGATTCTTTAATTAACACACCTGCTTCTTTAACTGATTCTTTAATGCATTTCAATCTTTAATTGATTCCTTAATTTATCTGATTATTTAATGCTACAGATAATTTACCTGATTAATTACTGCACCTTATTTCCTAATAAATTCCTTAATGCACCTTATTCTCTAACTGAATCGTTAATGCAACCGACACTAATTGATTCTTTAACGCACCTGATACTTTAACTGATTCATTTCCGCTCCTGATTCATTAATTAACGCACCTTTAACTGATTCGATAACTGACTCTTTAATGCCCCTGTACGGTGACATACCTGTCGGGTAGGGGCCATGGGGTTCATTGGAGGAGGAGTGGGCGTGGCAAAAACCATAGATGGGGGTGGAGTGGGTGAGAAGTGTGGCTAGAGATGAGAAATAGGAAGTGGATTAGACTGCAGTATGGGTGAATCTATTTAAAACTGATCGATGTTAGATGCATTCGGTCATAAGAAGATAATACATGTAACCTCACAGGTATCTTCTTTACCTGGGTCAGGTTAGGGGAGGGTGCAGGGAGGGGGGAGGAGGACGGGGGTACTGGTACTTTATTCATTTCATCTGGATCCACGTCCAGGTCAGGCTCAGTCTTCTACTGAGAAATTCTAGAGAGATAGAAATTAAATACAAAAATATTAAACACAAACATTAATGGTAACAGGTGTATATCTGAGCCATCTGGACACAGTCATCATTTTCTTCCAATGTATTTGTAGCAAAATGACAGTAAAAGGTGTCTAAACACACAGGTCTTAAGGTTGTGTCGGGATTAGTGCAATTACATGACGACAACTCTGTTTCATTAGATCAGATTGAGAAATGATCCGAGTACATCAGCAGCCATCTGAGAATTGCATAATGTCGAAATATACTTAGGGACCTCGTCCACACACACAAGATTCAAATCACATGTGGCCCTGTTTGGGAACTGGAAGATGAACGCTGCATGCTCTGTCGAGACCTTTGGCTCCACAGCCATGACATATCAGCATGAGCGTGAACTCAGGAGGGGAGTTTGTCTATCATGTGTCAGTAATCAGTTATAAACACTAACACGAACACCGCATCTGCAACACAATCAACTTATTCTGTTTACCGCATGATAAACGGTTAGAGGTGGGTTTTTTTTAACTTTGTTTACCTTTTCTCCCCCGCCCCCCAACTATTTACATGCAAAACTAACAATTACGATAATGATGATAATCCAATAAAGAAAAGAAGAAAAAAAAACAACTATTTAACTTGTTTTACTCGTTTAATTAAACATTGTGTCCCAGTGCTCGCAGAACTGAAGTGCACAAGCCTATTAGATACAACAGAAAACAAAGTATCAAGACGTGTTTATTGGAGTCGTGATGCAGAGAGGGGGATAAGTGTGATGCTCCTCCAAAATACTAACAGCACGATGTGCGTTTCTACATGTCCGGATCAGAACCCGGAAACACGACAACACACCGTGACCCTGTCTTCATGTTTTACCACAGCACAATACTACTAATATTAACCTTTAATCTATAACAAGCATCTGAAAAGTTCACAGACAGAAAAGAAAGAAGTGTAGAGCTGTAGCTCTTCATCACTAGACATGAAGTGCAGCTCACAGAAATATTTTGATTAATTATATAACTAGAAATTTATAAACAATGCTTTGGCTCATACTGGCACCTTGTGCCCGATGCTCCCTGGGATAGGCTCCAGGTTCCCCGTGACTCTGAACAAGGAGTAAGCGGTAGAAGATGGATGGATGGACTGATGGCTTCGGCTCATGTTAACGAGCTAGACAAAGTGTTGGAGTGGTTAGCATGACTGTAGGCCATTCACAATAATTACATTATCGACTTATCATACGATATGGGGATATGACCTCATTTTAGATGACCTCAATATCGCCCGTTGCATCGCCAACATATATTTAATAAATAACAAATTACTTTGCTGTATGGACGTAACTGCAAGTACGGCCTAAAGTATAATCCACACACAATGTGATTCAGAAAAGGAAAAGAAAAAAAAGGAAAAAAAAAAGAAAAAAAAGGGTGACCAGAGAGAATAAAGAGAATGACAGGACAGTGTAAAACATCATATAATAAAAAAAAGAAAAAGAAAGAAAAACCAAGAAGGAAGGCCGGATGAAAGAAAGGAAGTAGCAGACATAAACCCAAATGAGACCCAAAAAAATGGTAGACTGGTTTAGAGAGACAGAATTAAAATGAAAATCATGCTGACAGGGTTATAAAGAGAAATAAAGATAAAAGGAATAAAGGAGAAGAAAGAGATGAGCACGTGACTAGCCTCATGCTCAGCTAAACCAAACACAGGATGACAGCCGGCAGCGTCCCCGAGCCGACCGATTCAATTTTGTGAACCAACTCTCTGAAATGAATCACCCATATCCGATTCACCGTTGTAATGTAAATGGGATTTCTGTGTTGCGCTATTGCATTTTCTAGTTTTATGCTTTTATGCTATAAACACATGATATGGGCTGCTCAAGGTAAACAGCAGATTTCTAACATTTGAGTCTGGTCACAAATCACTTATCAGGCTCAACCAAAGAATACACACTGTATACACACACTGACTACGTTTACACGGACAGCAGTAATCTAATTATTGACCTTACTCTGAGTAAGATAATAGTGTGATTAAGGCATTTACAGGAGTCGCTTTTAGAATACTCCTTTCATGTACCCGTTTTACATGTTTTAGAACATAATTAGATTAACAACCCGCGTCATTACATCACCACGACAGACCGCCCAACGTCCCTCCAGAATTTCACGTCTCAACATACAGTTGGTCTTCGTCATGGTACCGTTTTTATTAAATTTTTTTACAAACGCTTTAAGGAGTAAGCAGTAGAAGATGGATGGATGGATGGACGAACGCTTTAAGAGCAGTTAATTATTATTATTTGCCATGCTGTATGTGCTAATAGACGACTGCTTGAAGCCGTGGGCTGTCTCCCAAACCGCGTACTCACAGTCTATATAGTAGTCGAGGTACATGTATTTTTCCCCACTACAGGCCTATAGTACGCAAGTATGCGGTTTGGGACGCAGCCCTGTTCTCTTGTTTGCCGTCAAATGGTTGAGCTCTGCCGTGTGTGATCGTGTCCTGTCACACAATGTGGTGAAAACTCTCACACGACGTTCATAATGTGATTAAGGTGTGTATATATCTGTAATACACGTCCACAATGCGACTAAAAACAGGAGTACTCCACCTGTCTTAATTCGATTAGAGCTTAATTCGATTATGACCTTAATTAGATTAAGGTAAGTAAAAATTTTTGTTTACATGGTAGTTTCTTAATGAAAGTATCCTCTTAATCGAGTTAAGAGTGGATTATTATCGTCCATGTAAACGCACTGTGTGTGTGTGGGGGGGGGATTTCTTTCTCTGTCTTTAAAACATGAAATGTGAATTGTATGAACCCTGTTTTAGTCTGTGTGATTTCATCACCGTTCTAAAATGATTCCTTGTCACACTGTACACGATCTGAACAAACTCTGTTGTGAATGCTATAACAGGCCATGTAACACACCGTGTGTGTCTCCGTGTCAGATTATATGATAAAGATCCTCTAACGATAGATCTATGATCAGAGGACATGACTACATTCTGTTTACGTCATCAATAAGGAAATCAGATTGTGCAAAAAATAAACACACATTCTTCACAGTGAACTAGAGGTAATAGGAGATTATTTTCTTCTCTGTTATGTTCCTTTACGTTTCTCCATCACCACTACAGTATCTGTAGGTGTCCCAACATTTTGCTCACAGCACGAGCATTTCATTATCCATTCTATTAACTCATGAGCAAAGAGTTCTTTTAAGATACAATATTGTATAGTGTCCAGCGGGTTTTGTGTAACGTCACACTAGTGGCGAGATACAAACCGTACCCATAATGTCTTCTAGAAAAGAGTGCAGTAAAATTCCAAAACATGATGGAACATAATTATATATTATATATAATTATATATTATATAATCCATCCATCTTCAACCGCTTATTCCTGCTTCAGGGTCGCGGGGAACCTGGAGCCTATCCCAGGAAGCATCGGGCACACCCTGGACAGGGTGCCAGTCCATCGCAGGGCACAATCACATACATACTCACACACCCATTCATACACTACGGACAATTTACCAAGCTGCCAATCAACCTACCATGCATGTCTTTGGACTGGGGGAGGAAACCGGAGTACCCGGAGGAAACCCCCACAACACGGGGAGAACATGCAAACTCCGCACACACATGGCCCCGGCGGGAATCGAACCCCGGACCCTGGAGGTGTGAGGCGAACGTGCTAACCACTAAGCCACCGTGCACCCCTATAATTATACATAATTATACAATTATAAATTTTTGTGTTATTCAATCAATATACAAAGAAGCCACAAAAACTTTGATTCGGTTGAACTTTTGAACTGGTTCACTCGACTCCTAATAAGAATCACTAAACGGTTCACCGCAAGCCACAAGGCTACAGTGAACAAACCTCATGTGTGTGTTGTTAAAGTCCAACACGTCAATGTTACACTTGTCGACGTGTCATCCTGAGAAACGCCAAAGAAGTGCGACAGAGTAACAAAAAACAGTGTGTTGGTTCTGAAACATCAACATGATTCTCCAGCAGTGTCCGTGAACACAAGCAGAAAATAAAGCCATGCCAACCAAGTTAGCTCTAGCTAGCTAGTTTAGTTTCACATTTAGAGTTAAAGTGTAAAGGTGATAGCTGTAGAGTCAGGGAGTGTCCAGTCAGACACAATCAACACTCATCTGGAGACAAAATAGTGCTCTTTTAAAACTTAGAGTCCATGCTAACAGACCAGGCTTAGCTCGCACCGACTATTAAACTATAAAGAATATTCTTAATGAACAAGATGAACCTGACAAGCGATAAACAACAACAACACAACAGCATAAAGTTCTATTACTCAGAGCAGGTGTACTCTTCACACACGCACAGGATCAGACAGCAGGCGTTAGAGAGATAAACACAGTGACAGTATGTTAGGAATATGGCGAAAGTGTGTTTGGAATTGAATTAAAAACGTTAATAAATGTGTTGTTTATTCGCAGTCTGACTCGTCATTCTGGTTATTCCCCAATATTCATATTTCTCCTTAGGTTATGTTATTATATAGTTATAATCCAACTGTTTTTTCACGCCAAACAGCTGGGAACTGCAAGGAAGTGTCATTTAAATTAAAGGAAAGCTTGAAAATAAAAGAAAAAGAACACAGGAGTCTAAATGTCTAATTAAGCATAAAGTGTCAGTCATTGACAGATGTTCACACAACAACAACACAACAGCATAAAGTTCTATTACTCAGAGCAGGTGTACTTTAATACTACAGGATCAGACAGCAGGCATTAGAGAGATAAACACAGTGACAGTATGTTAGGAATATGGCGAAAGTGTGTTTGGAATTGAATTAAAAACGTTAATAAATGTGTTGTTTATTCGCAGTCTGACTCGTCATTCTGGTTATTCCCCAATATTCATATTTCTCCTTAGGTTATGTTATTATATAGTTATAATCCAACTGTTTTTTCACGCCAAACAGCTGGGAACTGCAAGGAAGTGTCATTTAAATTAAAGAAAAGCTTGAAAAATAAAAGAAAAGAGAACACAGGAGTCTAAATGTCTAATTAACGGCAGTAAAAGTGTCAGTCATGTGACAGATGTTCACATGAAGAGAGTTTCACTGAGAGTAATGATGATCAATCATCCTGATTATTAGATTATCAGGTGATTCATCTCCTCTACAGACATCAGTTTACAGTAGAACAGTGATTATTATACTTTAAATACAGAATGCAATTAACTTTAGCTTGGATTTCTTTGTAGAATATGTTCACCAGATCCTGTGTTTATGTCCTGTGTAACAATCCTCATGCAAAACATCTCAAACAGAGAGAGAGAGAGAGACAGAGAGAGACACACAGACACAGAGAGAGAGGAGAGAGAGACACACACAGAGAGAGACAGAGAGACACACACAGAGAGAGACAGAGAGACACACACAGACAGAGAGACACACAGAGAGACAGAGAGAGAGAGAAAGAGAGAGAGAGAAAGACAGAGAGAGAAAGACAGACAAGAAGAGAGAGAGAGCGAGAGATGTACATATAGATAAATCAACACAGCGTGTGCTCCTAATAATTCATTTCTAAATTTAAAAAATACGTCTCTCCTAATTTCACACGCAGATATACATGATATCCAATCAAGCACGAATTTTAACTGATAATAATTATATATTTCAGAATAATAAAAACAGAGAATAAAAAGAGCAGCTTTACCTTTCTCCTTCAGTCCGTAGACCGGACAGACTGATTCCTCCTTCCGGAAGCCGGGACATACAACTTCCGGTTTAATCAGGCTAGGAATTCCGTGTCACGTGACAGAAGCACGCACGTTGTCACTACACTTTATTGTTTTAATTTAAATTCTATCAATCTCATCAAAGTATAAGCTAGTTTTCAACTTAATACAGAAGTATTAAATGAATTACAGGATTTTAATTTTTAATAAGTTTTTAAAATTGTCAAATTGAGTTAAGATAAAATAATACTTTATTTCGCTCCAGACGGAGAAATTTGGTTGTCACAGCAGCAGCAAGACAGGTAGAGAAATAAACAAGGATGTATAAAGAATGCAGTGGTTACATATATAAAGAAAAAACGTCCCTTTCCCAGGAGACTGAATTTATATATATCACAACATATATGTAGTGTAGTAAAATAAAATCAAGGGAGTGGGAGGTTAGGTGTTGTACATTCTGAAGGCTGTCGGCACTTGGAACATTAGAAGCGTTCCGTCTTGCACGGGGGGTTGGGATAGGGGGGAGGGTGGAGTAATGAGCCTTTGACTGAAGGTGTTATCCATCTGTCACAGTTCAATATACAGTCCATGAGAGGGGTTTCCCAGCATGGACCTGATTTTATCGCTCATTCTCTCATGACGCATATTATCAACAAATTGATTAAAAATGATAGCACACCTTTTTGGAACAGAGCTTTTAGAAACTTACTATTGTTGTGAGAATGATGAAGGAAATCAAATTTACTATTATTATTTATTATTGTTTTGCTAGTATGAGGTTGAATATTTCAGAGATTTGGAGTTGTTTGGAACACAGCAGTAATATTGAAACTGTGCCATCTGTACGCATTATACAGCTAATGAGAAGTGATATTTTGGGGATAAGTATATTCTTGTCCTGTTTATGATATCAGGCACCAAACTGCATGATATTGCTATGATTGTGTAGTTTTGACTTATGTATACTAAGGCCTGGTTTATGCACGACAGGCGAGTTTATGTACACGAGAGGCATCGTTCACACACTCACCTGTGCACGTCATTAACAACGGAGGGATTAAACATGACATCCTCGTTTGTCAGATTTCCAAGTCGAAGTTAAAAAACTTTCAGCGATTTCCTGCACAATGATGCTGACCACACTGAAAACTTTCAGCAGTCATCGTGACTATTGTCACGAGCCGTTTCTCAAATTGAAAACGTACCTTACGTTCAAAAGTATTTACTAAACAAGAAAATCCAGACAAGCAAAAACACCTTGCAAATACCTTTCTGCAGCTTGAAAGCTGGAAGTGTCGCTTCTAAAACTCAAACAATGACTATAATAGGAAAAGTGTTAGTATTCAATATCAGACTAGAATAATACACAAGGATGTGATTTGAGAGTATTGGACACATGCTGTTTGTTATGTTGCCCCACTGTTTACATGGGTATTGCATTACATGGACATGTAGCTTCAGTTTCTGAGGAAATGCACAAATGATGGTCCAAATAGTCGTAAGACACCTGCAGCAGCCATCTTGCACGTGTATCTCTACAGCAACTACTTCACTAACCTGCGCCTCTCTATAACATCGGTACAGCTGGTATAGTCATCAGAACGCTAACGTGATAATGAGAGATTCTTCACAGTTCAAGAACTTTTAACTCCAGCTATCATATTTAGCAATCTAGCTAATCTACTCTTTCAATCAAGCGCCGTGTATAAACAGCTGCATGTGTGTCATCAATATTACTTGGAATGTATTGACTTCTTAGCTTGCTGTCGAGTTTTCCGATAGCTCTTGACTATTGTTTTCAGACGTGGAATTAGTTGCATTTATGTAGGATGGTGAAATTGAAATAAAATGAAACGTCCTTAATTTACTGAACACATTTTCATTTATTTTTCCACATCACAGTAAAACATAACCAACAAAATGGGGAAAAATAATGAACCAGGGCTGAATGAACATATTTGTTATGATATATATACTTTTTTGAAAAAACAAAAAAAAAACACCTAACAAACAAGGGGAAAAAACAAAAAAAAAAGAGAAAGAAACCTGTGCTGTTTTGATCAATCCATGAATGAGAACATGGCACAGTCGAGGTCCCGGGTACGAGAGTGTAACGCTCTGTGTGTGCGCGCGTGTGCGTGTTTAAGCGTCATAGTTGGGGTTTTTGCGCAGGATGACGAAGCCCTCGAGGATGGGCGTGACCGGGATGTACTCCTCTGTCGCCAGCTCGGCTCTCTCCCCGTGTGCCAGCAGCACCGGCGTGGTGTGCGTCTGAAAACCAGTGATGGCTTTGGGTTTGCCTGCCTGTCCCACCACATCCACAGCCTAGGGAAAAAAAAAAGAGGGAAAGAAGAAAACAAACAAACAAACACACACAAAAAAAAACAGAAAGAAGGGTTTAAACACTGGAATGCTGAGGCTTTGGTTATGATTTAATCCCAAATTCAGACTAGCAAGTGACATGGAATAGAACTAAAAACAATAATGCCGGACAGGCCACATCCACAAGAGACAAAAGTGACTCATCACCTGCAAGCGTGAACCTACAGTAAAATTCTAGTAATTTAGCCCCGCCCACCCCCAAACACACACCTGTCCCACACGGACAGACACAGGAAGAGGCCGGAGCTCCTCGTCAAACGTGACGAGCATACGAGGCTGCATCGCTGCTACCAGGCCGTACAGGACGTAGTGAGACTTCCCCAAAATGACTGCAGAGTTACGGGGGAAAAAATTAATGAAAAAGAAAAATCAGTGCCTGATTAATCAGTATGCGATTCATAATATTTATACAGATGACCCGAGCTGCACGCTTACTGTTCTTCACATCCAGGAAGGACACTAGGACCGTGAGGAGTCCGGCCACCGCCACCTGACTCATGAGCTGCCTGTCGCTGTGGTACGGACACAATGTCAGCGTCCCTTTACCCAGATGCGTCAGTCCCTGCAAGCGCGCGCACACACAATTTACAGTAGAACCACATGACAACATGTTACACCACAGCACTGCTGAATTCCAGATTCTGATTGGTAGAAGCTGTTGATTAATTTTTGACAGTACTGCAGCTGCAAATCACAGGTTTATATTAATGCACTCATTATAATACGTTATAATTTCTACAGGAACAGGTCATTAACTGCGGAAATTTCAAAACTTGCCGATAAGTAAGAACAGAACCAACTCGTATGATTAATTACGTGAGGAATAAACTACTTTGGGACATGCTGTTATAGGAATCTGATCAACCTCGGTGTAGTAACAGGAAGTTGATCGGTATTTTACCTGAGCGAGTCGGACCATGAACAGGTTGTTGGGGTCCTTGGCGTGGTACTGGGCCAGCTGACGGAGCATGGCTGCTAGACGAGCATTGTTGGTACCTGAGGTAAAAAAAAAAAAAAAACAAAAAAAAAAAAACACAGACATACCCCCCACACACCCAGTGTGAGGTCATTACTTTGGAGCTACACTGAATGACATCACACTCAAATTCAGCTGTGTGTCACATGAACATGTGTATTCTCTTATGTGCAAACTCATGTGGTGTAATATCTGACATGAGTTTTATGTGTATACAGGTGCAATTTTCCCCGTAATTTCATTCAAAAAGTGGAACTTTGATATATTCTTGAGTCATTACACAAAGTGAAATATTTTAAGCCTTTTTACATTTTAGTCTCGATGATTACAGCTCACAGAAATCACAAATCCAGGATCTCAAAATATCAGAATAAAGAATTTATAATACAGAAATGTCGACCTTCTGAAGGGTATGTTAATTTATGCGCCGATACTCGGTTGTAGCATGAATCCTTTAACAGGAATTACTGCATCAGTGCGGCGTGGCATGGAGGCGATCAGCCTGAGGCATTGCTGAGGTGTTCTGGAAGCCCAGGTTGCTTTGATATCGGCCTTCAGCTCGTCTGTATTGATGGGTCTGGTGGCTCTCATATATTCTCCAGGGGGTTTGGGTCAGGTGAGTCGACTGGACAATCAAGCACAGTAAACCAGTTACTAATAGTTTTAGCACTGTGGGCAGGTGCCAAGTCCTGCTGGAAAAGGAAATCAGCATCTCCATAAAGCTCGTCAACAGATGACCTGGCACCTCAAATCGTCACTGACTGTAGAAACTTCACACTGGACTTCAAGCAGCTTGGATTCTGCTCCTCTCCACTCTTCCTCGACTCTGGGACCTTGATTTCTAAATTAAACGCATCATTTACTTCCATCTTCCACATGATTGAGGTTGTGTACTGAACCAGACTGAAAGATTAAAGCCTCAGGAAACCTTTGCAGGTGTTTTGAGTTAATTCGCTGATTAGAGTCTTCGCAGGTCAAAATTTCTGTATTATAGATTCTTTATTCCAATATTTTGAGATACTGGATTTGTGATTTCTGTGAGCTGTAAGCCATAATCAATAATCATCGAAATTAAAAACAAAAAAACAAAACAAAAACAAAAAAGTCATCATTAGTGTGTAGGCACGTGCCGGCTCAAGTGCAAAACACATGCACACGAGGAAAAATGAAGCGAGTTACGTTTGAGATCGTTTTCATTTAAATGGCAATAATGTTAATCGCAAATATCGCAAATGTGTTTTAAAATACAATACAACAACGAGCACCATGATATAGCATTTGAAAAGGGTGTGTCCAGCAGCCTCCATGACAGGATACGAAACTACACAACCGTCAATAACCTCCGTTATATGATTAGTTTCTGAACGTGTAAATGTTCTATAAATCTATAAATGATGAAATGTTATCCATGTGAGGTGTGTCGTGAGAAAGTATTCTCTGAATTTCCCATAATATGCACGATATCCTACGCTCATTTGGGAAGAAAATAACACACTTCTAACAAAACAAGCGATTTGCTCACGCGGTCGAATGCAATAGGAATACGCTCACCTGCACTCTGTTGTTAGAGGGTGTACAATAAATATAAAATAAATTAAAAAAACAAGAGTGTGCATCTGAGATGCCGTTAATGACACCATGTATATTAGTCATTATATAAGATTATTAAAAAGTCATTTTATCAGATGATGGTAATCATATGGATTAATTTTACAGTCCTGCTGGCCGATTATTTAGAGTAAAAAAACCCTTTTCATTTGGCTGAGGAAGTAAGTGTTTTGAGTGGGATGATCCAATATATTAAAGTACACTTTTGGAGATATCCTGGGTGTTGTGTAATCTTTATAGAACTATAGTTAAATAACAGTTACATACCCAGCTTCTTTCTATTGTGTTGAATCGGTTATAATCATTAGCTGTTAAAGAAAACTGTAAAATAGAGTCACTGGTAGTTTGTTACTAAACCTACATGTAACAATACATTATCACCAATTCTGTCTCACGTTCATCATCGCTGTGCCTATCGACTAGCCACGATGATTTATTCTCCATCAAGCTCAATCGTCATCCCAGTCGCCTAGCAACAGCGTTCTCTTGACTTGAGCCACTGAGAACAGTGAGAGTGAGTAGTGTGTGTGTTGAGGTTCCACTCACCGCTGCCCACCATGCCCATGGCGAAGATGGAGTTGTGTGAGACCTCGGGGTCAGCGTCGTGAGAGAACTTGCTGAGTGTGTCCAGGATGTTGAGTCTGGGGTTAGATACGGAAATGAGCGCTAACGCTAACGGCACTGCTCTGCGCAGGGTGGGCTCACCGTATCGCAACTACAGAGAGTGGGGAACGAAAATGGAGGAAAGAAAGGGAAGATTGAAGGCAGCGGAGAGTCAAAAAGAATGACGCATCAGGGAGTTTTCATCTCATGTAACTCGTGAATAAATAAAAGTTTAAAGGACGAACCAGGTGTCCAAATGTGCGAAGTGCCATCTCTGATCCGATTTCCTCTCCCATGGCGATGAGCGCAATACCCAGCACGGCCACGCCCTAAATAAACCCGAGAGTAGCAGAGTGCAAACAGATCAAACAACTTAAATGAAACATCAATTAAAAAGATTTAAGATTCTCTCTCTCTCACACACACACACACCTGGTGTGAGCCCATGTCTGCTGTGCTGTCTTTCTTCTCCTTGTCTTTTTTGTCCTTCTTGTCCTTGTCTTCATCTTTGTCCTTGATGTCGTAGTGTTCGCTGCAGATGTGCAACAGCTGCTGAACCTTCAGAACGTTCCCCGAGCCTGAGAGAGAGAGAGAGCATGAGCGAACGTGAACGCAAGCAAAATGCTCTGGACCTGCAAAATGTTCTTAAGACTCGTGTACTTGCTGTTATTTCTTTTTAGATGTATTTAGGGTCTAAAATGTCGTAGTGTGTGGATTTGAAACATTTTACCTGCATAAGCACAGATGTCCACGAGAGTGTTTGCAAAGCTGCGGAATGGCTCTGAGACGACCTGTAATGCAGCCAGAGTGGTCTCGATCGCCTCGCCCTTGCCTCGCACACACACACACACACACACACACACACACACACACACAGAGAGAGTACATCATATCTCTGTATCTACTGGTTAGCTTCTCTCTTAAGTAAATTTAAATAAGGAAATTATAACAACAATAAGAAAAAGATATATAAAAAAATTATTCCCATGTAGTACAGAAAACTACTGATGTTTACAAATGATGTGAAATACAAAATATTTTTACTTTAATATAATAAACTCCTCTCAGAGGAGACTCAATCCTTTACCGAGGTGGTTCAGTCCAAGGCCGAGGGGGAGCCAGCGCGCGTACGTGTCCTTTAGCTCCTGCTCGCTCTTCTCCATGATGGTCTGGAGGATAGTGGAGGTGACGTCACCGTTACACGAACCCACAGCGATCATACCGCATGCCAGAGCGGTCACACCAGCCACCTAAACACACACACACACAACTTGTAATGGTTGTTTATGACAGATATTTGATACTGAATGTTTGTTTATCGTACCTCCATGCTGGACTTTGAGTCTCCCATGACCGGCAGAAGCAGTGACAGGACGTCTTCTCTGTTAGATCCTGCGTAGGCCAGGCCCAACCTAGGTCAACACAAAGGGTCAAAAGGTTCCTCTCTGCTACAAGACCACAGCCGTTGGACTAGGGCTGTGCGATTACATCGACATTGAGAGATGCTTCGGGTTCCTAGGGACTTTGTGAGGAGTGGCAAGTGTGATCACCACAGATCACATGAAGGATCAAACATAGTGAAGGCAGTCACTCCGGACACACTGCATCTTGTAATTGTTAAGTCTTTTTCTTTCTTATAAATATTTAGAAGTACATTAGTCATTACTTTTAAGTAACGATTGTAGCAATAATTGTTTATTTTGTTAATTTCATTCCAGTTTCCTTAAAAATATGAGCCCAGATCGTGTAAACAGTTTTTCTCATGTTGAACGATTTATTTTAGCTGTAATATCACTCTGCTTATTACAAGGTTACCTATGATTTAATTAATCTAAAAAAAAAAAAAAGAGGACATTGATATAGTGGAAAATAGAAATTGAAGTAGGATAGATGACCCCAGATGTGCAGTAATTAAGAAATAGACCGCTAGGTGGTGCTATTAACCAATCGGAATAGATAATTCTAGACATACATGTACATAAAATCACCCTTAATAATCATATTATTAATAACAAACTATAAAAAACTATTTAAAAAAGTAACTGATTATTATGATGAAGATACCATAGAACTGTGGATATGGCATCATTAGTTACATTGCTGTGGATAAACGTTCAAACATCAAGGCCAGAGTGAGGTCTGATATGAAAGAGATGTCACACAAGGCGAGCTGTTTGGGTGAATTGAGCGTGACAGTTGTGCCTTAATACTAGATAAACATTGTAATATGTCTTTTCTACGATTTGTTTTGTGTATTCTCATAGGATGCAATTCTGGAGATGAATTCTAGAGAATGTACACAGATCTTCATCAGCAAAAAAAAAATGTCATGCTCCCCATCAGAGGAAATGTAGTGACATGTCCGTGTTCAAGCTTGAAGCCATGAATGGTAAACATGCTGGTTTTCTTAGCAAAAAAAAACCCCTTTAAACCACTAAAGCAGCTAGATTCGGTCATTGTTCTAGTTTCTGTTTTTTTTAAAGGGATTGTCCAGTCTGGGTTGTTTTTTGTTTTGATTACCCATATTTCTTATATATTTTGCCTTATGTCTGTTCAAAAGACATGATGCGACACCAAAATGCATTTAGGAAAGTGAAATGTGCAAGCAAGGAAATATTTTTGCCAAAATCGTGATTAAAATCCATAACATCTGTCAGAAAAAAAATATCGAGTTTTTTTGTCCATATTACACAGCTATATTTGTACACACATTGAATCCAGGTTTACCCAGAATAAGATAATACTTTATTAATCCCCAGATGGAGAAATTAGGGACAGAATCAGAGGAGAGTGCAACCGGTCCCCCACCATCAGAAACGATGGGGTTGAGAATCCCACATTTGGGGAATTCCCAAAAGGTCAGTACAGCCTGAGAGCAACGGCTGAGTCTCGCCTTGAGCGAACCACCTTCTGGATCATGGTATTGCCCCTGCCAGGTAAGAATGGTTGTATGTTAAACATAAAAACTTGGATCTCGGTGTGTGAGTGTTACCCAAAGATGGCTCCTATCCTCATGACGTTGCTGTTGTGTAGGACGTAGTCAGAGAGGAGGGCTAGAGCAGGGTCACACTCGTTACGAACTCCGGAGTTCACAATACCGCACGCCAACAAAGCCCCAGACTAGACAGACAAATACAGTAATTAAATATTCGAATACATAATGCTGACGCCCATAAACATGGTCGTTTATGGAAAAATGCAGTGAAAATGCACTCCAGAAGGGTTTGTGTGTACCTTTATGTAGTCCTCTGAAGAGTAGAGATACTTGTCGATCTGAGTGAGACCACCGTCTACGTCCCACAGCAGGATCATACCCAGAGATGCAGCAGCACTCAGCATTCCTACACACACAAAAAGCATATGTATGAGACCAATCATTCTTGGTAAATGGCACACTTATATTGCGCTTTACACCGTGTCTTATTCACCCATTCACACACCAATGGTAGCAGAGGTGCTAACTTGCCATCGGGAACAACTTGGGGCTCAGGGTCTTGCCCAAGGACATTTGGGCCGGGAATCAAACCACCAACCCTATGATTAGTGGACAACCCGGTCTACAGCCACAGCCGGCCCATTCTTATCATAAAATGATTCAATATAATAATAAATAAAATACCCTGGTATCTGCACTGCAAGACAGTGACATGCTAATTGGAGGTGCTAATTATGAACGACTAAATGGGTGCGTGTGTGAAAATTCAGTCATGTGGTTGAGTGAGGGTGTGTGTGTGTGTCTTTCACCGTGGTCCTTGTTCTTGTACAGCCACTTGTTGCCGTCCTCAGTGAGCAGCTTGTCCTGTCCAAACGCTGCGTTAACGAAGCCGTTTACGAACGAGGAGGCGAGGTTCATACGGGCGGAGTCCACCTGCGAGCCACTGCCACAGAATCCTGACAGAGCACAGAATGCATGACTTTTACATTACACACACACACACTAACCTCCACTAATATTGGCACCCTTGGTGGTAAACATGAGCAAAGAAGCCTGTGAAAAATTGCCTTTATTGTTCAACCTTTTGATCTTTTGCCCAAAATAATTCATAAAAAATACTCTCTCTCTAGATATATATTATATATACACAGTATATTGTGTGTGTGTGTAGCCCAGAGATATTCGATTTCGTTCAAAGATTAAAGTGAAAAATCAAGATAGTAAAAGGTTCTATAAGAAAAATAAGAACATTCTTTTGCAAGATGAGACAGGAAAGCCCAAGGGCAAAATATTTTTTAGACAACAATTAAAAAGGGACTGAGAAAAAATTCTGTCATAAAAAGGAGAATAAAAGAAAGAAAACAAAAAGGTCTCACTGTTGTTCTCCAGGTGGGTTTTGTAAATGTCATCTGGCACTTTGGGCTCCATGATGTCCAGCTGTGTAAAATAACAGGAAAGAAAAGCACAGTTTATTTCCAGAATTTATTTCTCAGAAAAAAGAAAAAAAAAAAAAAAAAAGGAAAAGGCTGCTCAACAGTGCAGAAAAAAACCCAAAAAACAAACAAACACACCTCACGTGCGAGGGCGAGGAAGTTGCTGTTGAGCTGCACATTGGACATGATCTCCGTCAGGTCCTCATAGTCCTCCACATCCTCGTTCAGCTCCAGGAACATGCCATGTCGACCCAGCATGAATGCCATCTCTTTCTGAACCACACTATAAAACACACGCACACATGAGAGAGAGAGAGAAATCAGAATATTTTGAGGAGCATAAATATTTCTAAACTGAATAAACAGCATGATGTGGTGTCTACATTAACAAATTAAAAGGTGCCAAAACTTTTACCCTAATCAAGAAGTCCAGATTGAAGCCACGCAATTAAGCCTAAACATCCCAGATTTATACTTTTTGGGCTCTAACTAATCTCACCAGGATATTTTCATTATTTTATACATTTTGTTTTCTGGTGTTTATGACTCCATAGATTTTGGATTAATTAATTAATTACACAAGATAATTATGTTAGCTGTTAATTTAATTATATAATATAATGATTCATAGAGTGATCTTACATGTCTTTACAGGAGGTGAAGATGTTCTCTACCAGCTCTACGTCGTTGAGCATTAGTGCCAGTCTGAGGGCTTCTGGGTAACGGTTGAACTTGCGGAAAATGTTGAGTGCACACTTGAGCAGGGCCGAGTTCTCCGGCTCAGGAACGTAGCTCACACAGCTGGTTGGATTGAAAATGTGACTTTACGTTACACAAGAAAGATACAGTGTGTGTCTGTGTGAGAGTGAGAGGGGGGCGGAGGGGACTTACCTGGTGAGGTAGAGGCAGACCTTGGCATAGGCGTTCTCGTCGATGTATGTGTCGAGCATGTCGAGCCGCTCGATCTCCATGAGCAGGTCGCAGGCTTCGTGCTCAGCGTTGTGCACCATGTTGTAGGGAACGATCTCCTTCACCAGCTTCAACAACATCTCCTGCTGCGCCTTGTCTCCTTCCTCCAGCTCCTGCCACTCTTTAGCTACCTCTCCTGCTAGGTGCCTACACACACACACACACACACACACACACAATTACCATATCTGATGGTATGTTTACTTGATTTGTTTCCATAGCAACGTTGATGTGATGTTCAATACCTAACGTATTCGTGGCCCCAAGATGCGAGTTCCTCCTGCGAGCCGAGCAGGCGGTATTTCAGACACTCTCTCTCGCCACTCATCGTCATGGCCAGGACCGACACCACGTCAGCACAGAAACGCTGAGGAAACACACACAGGTGGCTGAATGGATTTGTTTTCTAGTACAGCAGGCTGATATTAACACACTCATTTTAATGTGCCATCGTTTCTATAGTAACAGCTCTTTCACATTTATGGACAACATGGAAATGGATAACAATAAAAAAAGAATGCAATCGCTGACTTTCTCCAAGGAGACATTAATTTAACATTTATGGAACGAATCTCCACACACCTTGTTCTCTCCAGGTGCCATGCCTTCGTAGATCTCTTTGAGCTTGCCATAGTGCGGTCGCAGGAACTTCAGTGGTTTGGGCACCGAGGTCATGGACGTGGTGGAGGAACGAATCTGCCGACGCAGCTCCTCAAGCGCAGGGTGATGGAGGGACACATCCTTCTCCTGAGACGCAGAGCGAGAACAACAACAAGCACGAGAGATTCATTCACGACCCGAAATGAGAGCATTGTATGTAAATGTTTCAGTGAATAATGTGTGGAAAACAGCTCTTATGATTTCAAAACATAGAAATCCATTAAATGCTGATTATTTATTGTCTAGAAGTAACATGATCTGTCATCAGTGCATTCAGAGTTGCTTTAAAAAAAAGAGAAAAAATTATCATGCCATCAAATGACTAGTGATTCTAATGAAGTAAATGATTCTCTCGAGCAGAGGTTCTCAACCTCTTGCAACTAAAGCCTCACCAAGCGTTCCCTATCATCATTTGCTTTTGTGTTTTCATAACTTATGATTTATAAAACTATAAAGGGACAGGTATGGAGCATGAATGTTTCTGAACACAAGAACTACTCTGCACAAGAGAACTAGACTGTAATAACGTGGACTATTTCACATGAAAAACATGTTGCATTATTTTCACCTTTCATTCTAAAATAATTCCCTGAAGAATGATATAAATGTGGACGAAGGGCACGTCTCGTGACACTTTTAAATCTCCGTCTGTCGGCCCCTCACTGACCAGAGCAGACACAGAGATAGGTGCGAGTGCAGGGGGAAACTGGACCTTGTGCTTGCAGGACAGTACTCATAATATTTGGAATGTCGCCAAGGTTTGTCCAAAAAGCCGCATAAATTGTTGCTAGGTGCTTTTTAATTTCGCAAAAAAAGCTACACTTCCCTGTCCAATTATCTTTAAACATTCTTTGTTGACAACTTTATTTTAAAAAAAAGTCACATCAGTTTGCTAAGCCAGCTAAATAACTTATCTAAACGTGTGTAATCTGGACAAACCGCAACAGATTTGCTACAGAAGCCGTGCTGGACAGAGAGAGATAGAGAACACACACACACACACACACACACACACACACACACACACACAGAGCATCCAGAAAATATTCACTGCGCTTTCCCCACATTTTGTTATGTTACAGTCTTATTCCAAAATGGATTAAATTTATTATTTTCCTCATAATTCTACATACAATACCCCATAATGACAATGAGAAAGAAGTTTGTTTGAAATCTTTGTAAATTTATTGAAAATAAAAAACAAAAAAAGCACATGTACATAAGTATTCACAGCCTTTGCTCAATACTTTGTTGAAGCTCCTTTGGCACCAATTACAGCCTCAAGTCTTTTTGAGTATGATGCTACAAGCTTGGCACACATTTTTGGGCAATTTTTCTCATTCTTCTTTGCAGGACCTCTCAAGCTCCATCAGGTTGGATGGGGAGCGTCAGGAGACTTTCACGGGCCATTTTCAGATCTCTCCAGAGATGTTCAATTGGGTTCAAGTCTGGGCTCTGGCTGGGACACTCAAGGACATTCACAGCGTTATCCTGTAGTCACTCCTTTGTTATCTTGGCTGTGTGCTTAGGGTCGTTGTCCTGTTGGAATATGAACCTTCGCCCCAGTCTGCGATCCAGAGCGCTCTGGAGCAGGTTTTCATCAAAGATGTCTCTGTACATTACTGCATTCATCTTTCCCTCAATCCTGACTAGTCTCCCAGTTCCTGCTGTTGAAAAACATCCCCACAGCACGATGCTTCCACCACCATGTTTCACTGTAGGGATGGTATTGGCCAGGTGATGAGTGGTGCCTGGTTTCCTCCAGACATGACGCTTACCATTCAGGCCAAAGAGTTCAATCTTTGTTTCATCAGACCAGAGAATTTTGTTTCTCATGGTCTGAGAGTCCTTCAGGTGCCTTTTGGCAAACTCCAGGCGGGCGGTCATGGTCCTTTTACTGAGGAGAGGCTTCCATCGGCCTACTTTACCATACAGGCCTGATTCGTGGAGTGCTGCAAAGATGGTTGTTCTTCTGGAAGGTTCTCCTATCTCCACAGAGACACACAGGAGCTCTGTCAGAGTGGCCATGGGGTTTTTGGTCACCTCCCTGACTAAGGCCCTTCTCCCCTGATCGCTCAGTTGGGCCGGGCGGCCAGCTCTAGGAAGAGTGCTGCTGGTTCCAGACTTCTTCCATTTACAGAAGATGGAGGCCACTGTGCTCATTGGGACCTTCAATGCTGCAGAAATGTTTCTGTACCCTTCCCCAGATCTGTGCCTCGATACAATCCTGTCTCGGAGGTCTACAGGCAAATCCTTGGATGTCATGGCTTGGTTTGTGCTCTGACATGCATTGTTAACTGCGGGACCTTATATAGACAGGTGTAGGTCTTTCCAAATCATGTCCAATCAACTGAATTTACCACAGGTGGACTCCAATCAAGTTGTAGAAACATCTCAAGGATGATGAGTGGAAAAAGGATGCACTTGAGCTCAATGTTGAGTGTCATGGAAAAGGGTGTGAATACTTATGTACATGTGAATGAAATTAATCCATTTTGGAATAAGGCTGTAACATAACAAAATGTGGGAAAAGTGAAGCGCTGTGAATACTTTCCTGATGCACCGTGTGTATTAACACTACGTTTATCTGCTCTGCTCCAAAATGTGTTAAAAATAACCGGCTCGGTTCGGAAACGGACCATAGACCAGTCGACCATGACCAATCATTTGGCTGATGATGTAAACGTACAACAGCAAAATATCCTATTTAGGTGATAATGATAATAATAATAATAATAATAATAATAATAATGTGTAGAGTAACGAGATTATTGGTGTGCATGTAAACAAACTGAGTGACACAATGAATAATATTTCTTATTCAGAAAAGACAGAAACTCACACTCAGTCTCTCCACCATCAGTTCCAGCTCCTCCTGCAGCTGCTTGTCCTCCTCTGACTGAAAGAACATCAACAGTGAACACACACTACTGTAGAAGATCAACAGTGAACACACACTACTGTAGATCAGTTCAGGAGTCAGGAGAGTGAGAATTAAACCCAGTCATTACTGCTCTCAGATCAGATCCATCCCATTTAACATGTTAAAACCTCATCGTTAACACTAGCGCTTCATCATGCCAGAGACAAGACCCGCCTCTCAGGCTAGGATTGGCTGACGAACTGCTGATTGGTCAGTCAGAATGCAGGTTCAGCCAATGACAGTAACGACCGTGAAGTTGACCGTAATACGGGTGGGGGAAAACAACCCCCAAACCACCTCACTTCTCGCAAGCTAGGTCATGCTAATAAACGAGGTTAGCATTCGATTTCAAACAAGCTACAGTTCATATTTGTTTTTCTCGATACAGACCGGATAGCTTTAATACCGAGAACAACGACAACTAGTCGATGATTCGGTCGGGTTTAATAACGTGAACAAAGGGGGAAAGAAAGGACCGCTAGCTAGCGGAATAAGGGAAGCTAATGACTCGCATTGACGAGTCGCATCTGAACACACAGTCCCTGTGACACACGAAGAGCACTACACATAGACTGTGGAGGACGGTACCCAGTGTAGTGCGCTTCCATCGGGGATAAGCAGGGCTCCAGGCCCGGCCTGTAAGTAACCCGAGCGCTACAGCTAACCCCATGGAGGCAGTGACTCAGGCAAATTAGCCCAGTGTTCACACTTACCAGCTCCTGCTCCTCCTTCTTCTCTTTATTCTTCCCCGCTGGTTGCTTATCCTTCTCGTCGGTTTTCTCGGGCTTGGTCTTATCTTTATTCTTTGACTCCTCCATCGTTGCAAAAAAATTATTAAAATAAAATACAAAAGATTTATCTGACAATCCCAAATAAACGAAAGCAGCCGGGTGTCTTGACTTCTTCTACTACAGGTGTGCTGGTAGCTCGTGTTGAATAATGAACTCGCACGCCCTCTAGCGGCCACACTCAGGAATTATGGACTAATACCCCTTCAAGCGGCCACACCGAGGAATTATGAACTCGCTCTCCCTCTAGCGGCCACATTGAAGAATTATGAATTAATACTCCCTCTAGCGGCCACACTGAGGAATTATGAAATCACACTCCCTCTAGCGGCCACACTGAGGAATTATGAACTCGCACTCTCTCTGGCGGCCACATTGAACAATTATGAATTAATACTCCCTCTAGCGGCCACACTGAGGAATTATGAACTCGCACTCCCTTTAGCGACCACATTGAAGAATTATTAACTAATACTCCCTCTAGCGGCCACACTGAGAATTATAACCTGGCACTCCCTCTAGCGGCCACACTGAGAATTATGACCTCTCCCTCCTTCTAGCGGCCACATTGAAGAATTATGAACTCTCCCTTCCTCTAGCGGCCACACAGAGGAAATCAACAAGCAGGTTATTATATTAAACCTTCTCTGCCTCAGTGCTGCCATCTATCGGATGATCCGGGTAATAACAATAAAAAAAAATCAAAACTCAACAGAAATGGTTATATTTACTGATTTAGATTTTTTCCCATGGAACTATATTAACTTTTAAGCACCCCCCAATTCACAATCACGTCCTGTATTGAAAATATATACTGTATGTTCCTGATAAACTGTATATATCAGTTTATTTGTCAATCTGGGATTTTCAACAAAGAAAGTAAATGTTTAATATCTTAAATATGCAACATGTATAATAATCTGCGCAATGCACACCTAAAGCACGTTTACCATCAGTCAGAGAAGAAAATACGCCGGAAGAAGTTGGGGTTCATTACGGAGCATTTTTATCTGTAATATGTAGGAACAGTTTAGAGAAACCATTCAATTTAACTTTGAATAAAGAGTTTTTAAATGTATAAATGTTTTACAGTCCCCTCCAAAAATATTGGAACAGCAGGGCTGATACTATTGTTTTTGTTACACACTGAAGACATTTATGTTTGAGATCAAAACATAGATATGAGAAGATAGATGTGTTAAACCAGTGGTCCCCAATCTTTTTTTGCGTCACGGTTTAATATCAGACAATATTTTCACGGACCGGCCTTTAAGGTGTGGCGGATAAATACAACAAAATAAAATGATATAACCAGCATAAAAACTGGGGTATTTTTAAAATATAACAATAAACATGAATCCAATGTGAAATCGCAACTTCATTAGCAGCGTCCTGGTAACATCACGCCAACAACATAACATGAGTAGCATCCGCTCCACTCCTTAACGCTTAACCTATCACGTGACCGAGTAACGTATCACATGACCGAGACAAGCGTCTTGACATGCGTCAAGAGTGAGTCATAGACGGATGTAACGGAAAGAATCCGGTTATTTTTCAAAATAAAACACCGTTCAGACTCCAATAATAAATAAAACGGAAATAATGTAAGTTATTTATTCTTCCTGTGCGGCCCGGTACCAAATGACCCGGGGGTTGCGGACCCCTGCTTAAGATCATGCTTATGTACAATATGCTCATGTGAGAATGTGTTGTGTACTTTATTTCAGTTTTTCACGGTGTTTGACGGTGATTGAATGCACTTAAGTTGCGAAGGAATGCAATAAAAGAAACTACAAACATCAGTTGAAGCGTACGTTTTAATCTGACCAGAAGAATAAGTTTGGGAGCAGCTACATTGTCTCCTTCAGAATAAGGTTAATAATTTGATTATTGCTGTCCATTTAAAGGTAATCATTGTATTTGAGCGTGGAGCACTAGTGTGTGGTTGTAGTGATTGATCACTTGCTGGGGGTGGATTAGGGGATTGTTTTTTTCCTGTTAGTGTCTTCGACCAACCGGGTGTCACCCAGAGTTTTTGATATCTTTTTCTTTTCAATGAACCACACTTGACTGTTAACTTTGTGCATTAGGCATTTAATTGGAAATCATTTTGGCAGATCACATCTCGTACCACCCTGACATCTCTTTGGTTCACTGGGGGTTCCTCTTGCCATCTTCAGTGGTTCATCATGGTTTATGACCAGGGAACTGCACAAAATTATGTAGGAACCATTAGTACAAGGCATTTTGTATGAATGGCACTGCACACCGCTGCGTACATCACCCCCGTTATATACAGAAAACTCCCTGTGGCAAAAAAAAAAAAATGGCAATGCATAAAGTGTGCTCGGTGTTAAGCGCTGATCCATGATGTGTCATGTTGCCAATGTGAGGTGTAGCGGGATCAGCCCAGGGGGGCGAAGGCGTAGCACAAACACACGGGAGGCAGTGTGTTTGTGCACACTACGAATAATTTGTCCTAGGGGTAACATATATAAGGTAAAAAGCAGTGGGCCTAAAACAGAACCCTGGGGAACTCCAAAAGTAACCTCAGTACGCATGGAGAAATCACCATTTATATCTACGAATTTAAAACGATCGGTCAGATAAGACCTGAGCCAGGAGAGGTCTGTTCCCTTAATACCAACAACATTTTCTAATCTATCAAGGAGAATAGTGTGATCTATGGTATCGAAAGCTGCACTAAGGTCTAGTAACACAAGCAGCGAGACACAACCCTGATCAGAGGTCAGAAGAAGGTCATTTACTACTTTAACTAGTGCTGTCTCTGTGCTGTGATGAGGTCTAAATCCTGACTGATATATTTCATGAATGTTGTTCCTTTCTAAGTATGAGCATAACTGTTTTGCTACTACCTTTTCTAGAATCTTTGAGACGAAGGGGAGATTCGATATTGGTCTATAATTGGATAATTGAGACAGGTCAAGGTCAAGTTTTTTTTATCAATGGTTTAATAACTGCTTATTTTAGAGATTTAGGGACATAGCCAGTGGTTAGGGAGGAATTTACTATATTTAAAAGTGACTTAATTACTCCTGGACAAATCTGTTTAAACAAACATGTGGGTATAGGATCTAGTATGCAGGTTGATGAATTAGCTGATGAGCTAATACATGGTGAGGGATCTGAGACCGTTCCTCAATACAGAACCTCTCCAGATCCTTGACATTTCGAGGTCCACGCTGGTGCACTCTCCTCTTCAGTTCACCCCATTTTTATGGGGTTCGGGTCAGGGGACTGGGATGGTCATGGCAAGACCTTGATTATGTGGTCAGTAAACCATTTCTGTGTTGATTTTGATGAATGTTTTGGATCATTGTCCTGCTGGAAGATCCAACCACGGCCCATTTGAAGCTTTCTGGCAAAGGCAGTCAGGTTTTCATGTAATATCTGTTGATATTTGATGGAGTCCATGATGCCATGTGTCTTAACAAAATGTCCAGGTCCTCTGGCAGAAAAACAGCCACAAAACATTAAAGATCCACCACCATATTTAACCGTGGGCATGAGGTACTTTTCCATATGGGCTACCTCTCTGTTTGCGCCAAAACCACTGGTGTTAATTACCAAATACTCTATTCTGGTTTCATCTGACCATAGAACCCAATCCCAACTGCAAATCATAAACTACTCTGTCCTGAAAAAATAAATATATAGTTTTACCTCTGACTGATACAAAGTGCTGACACTGGAGACTCCTTCCATACATGTTACATATTGTAAACGTTTCTAGGCCAGCTTTGCCGCATATTAATGTGAGACCTCTCTCAAACACAAAGTAACTAAATCGCAGGTAATGCAACAGCAGATGGCTCCAAAGAGCTTTGAATAACACCAGAACACTGCCTGTGTGTGTGTATGTGTGTGTGTGTGTGTTTGTGTGTGGGTATGTTGAGAAAAAGCAGCCACAGATAGTGCAATCTGAGCTCTGAGGAGAAAGCTCTGTGTGTGTGTGTGTGTGTGTGTGTGTGAGAGAGAGAGAGAGAGAGAGAGAGAGAGAGAGAGAGAGAGAGCGAGAGAGAGAAACCCCAAGGGAGCTGTAGTAATGCTCTGTAAAAGAAGCCTGCAAGTGACACAAGCACAAATGCTCTGAGTTTTATTCCTCTATGTGCCTTAAAAGAAAATCCATACACAACACTATACAATGCCACAATGCTCAACAATACTCCTTTACTATGCACAATACTACATAATACGGCACATAGTATTCACAATAGTCCACATTACTCGCTTACATATTACACCCAATAATTCGAGATTCCACAATGTTTCCTTATCATAAACAATACTTCAACACCCCATAATACTCCCTGCCAATACTATGACACTCCACAATACTACTTTAGTCCGCCCATGCTACACAATACTTCAATATTCCATATTTAATATTTAGTATTCCTCATCATACACAATGCCACACAATCCTTCAATATTCCACAAATATTCCTTTACTATGCCCAATTCTACACAATAATTCAATATTCCACAATGCACAGTAGTCCACAGTATCATCCAGTCTACAAAAATACATCACAAATACAATATTTTCATAATATACACAATATTACCATACTATTTACAATCCCATGCAACAAAAAACAACTCACTATACAAGATCCCCATACAAGAGATAGTAACTTACAATACATAATTACAATTAATATATGACAATATTCCTGCACTATACAGAAGCCTTACAACACAATACTTATGTTATACTCATATGATAAAGAGTATCTTACAACACTCCAGATTATTCAGATATTATGTGATATGCTTCACAATATTGCAAAATATTTCCATACTCTAATTAATGATTTACACATACTCCACAATATACAGTACATATATTTTATACTATGCATCACAATATTCCCATACTATTTAGGAATACAATATTTCCACATGGTTTCTCATCATAATCCAAAATAGTCAGTAAAATTAAACTCATCAATATCCCCACAGTGCATCTCGCAATACTCCACAACATTTCCATAACAGACACAGAATCCTACAATACTCTGTAGATATCCCATGCTGCTACACATAATAGCTCACAATACTTCACAATATTCTCATACTGTATACAAGTATACCACACAATATTCCATAAGATTTCCATAGTAATCACAATACCCAAGAATACTCCACAATAATCTCATATAATACACAATACTTCACTATACAGTATCTCACAAAAATGAGACCCCTCCCCTCCCATTTCTGTAAATCTTTGATTATAACTTTTCATGTAACAACACTGAAGAAATGACACTTTTACTGCAATGTAAAGTAGTGAGTGTACAGCTTGTGTAACAGTGTAAATTTGCTGTCCCCTCAAAATAACTCAACACACAGCCATTAATGTCTAAATCGCTGGCAACAAAAGTGAGTACACCCCTAAATGAAAATGTCCAAATTGGGCCCAAAGTGTCAATATTTCATGTGGCCACCATTATTTTCCAGCACTGCCTTAACCCTCTTGGGCATGGAATTCACCAGAGCTTCACAGGTTGCCACTGGAGTCCTCTTCCACTCTTCCATGATGACATCGTGGAGCTGGTGGATGTTAGAGAACTTGTGCTCCTCCACCTTCCATTTGAGGATGCCCAACAGATGCTCAATAGGATTTAGGTCTGGAGACATGCTTGGCTAGTCCATCACCTTCACCTTCAGCTTCTTTAGGAAGGAAGTAGTCATCTTGGAGGTGTGTTTGGGGTCATTATCATGTTGGAATACAGCATACTGATCATGCTCTGTTTCAGTATGTCACAGTACATGTTGGCATTCATGGTTCCCTCAATGACCTGTACTCCCCAGTGCCAGCAGCACTCGTGCAGCCCCAGACCATGACACTCCCACCACCATGCTTGACTGTAGGCAAGACACACTTGTCTTTGTACTCCTCACCTGGTTGCCGCCACACACGCTTGACACCATCTGAACCAAATAAGTTTATCTTGGTCTCATCAGACCACAGGACATGGTTCCAGTAATCCATGTCCTTAGTCTGCTTGCCTTCAGCAAACTGTTTGCGGCTTTCTTGTGCATCATCTTTAGAAGAGACTGAATGTGTTAAACAACATAAAACATAGATAGTTTTGTATCAGGCCATCCAATTTTTAGCTGAGCAAAAGTATTGGAACAGACAAGCCTTGGTGGATAAACGGGGGGATGTGATACCTTCACCTCTGCCCTGTGGAAGTTGTTGGTGGCATCATTGACTGTTGTTTTTGGGTTTTTTCTTCACAGCTCCTATGATGTTTCTGTCATCAGCTGTTGTTGTTATCCTTGGCTGACCCATTTGATGTCTGTTGCTCATTGCACCAGTGGTTAATTTCTTTTTCCAGGACATTCCAAATTGTTGTATTGGCTATGCCCAATGATTGATTTCCCCTCTTTTCTTAGCTTCAAAATGCCTTGCTTTTCTCCCATAGACAGCTCTACGATCTTCATGTTAACTTATCCTTTTTTTTTTTTTTTTTTTTTTTTTTTTTTTTTTTACAACAAATGCAGTCTTCACAGGTGAAACTGAAAGCTAAAATCAAGAGCTAATAATTTTTTAAACAATCACCTTTGTAACAGGTAACACCTGTCAGTCACGTGTTCCAGTATTTTTGTTCGTCTACAAATTGGGTGGTCTGATACACAATGTGTTATGTTCTATGTCGTTTAACACATCTACATATGAATACCACAAAATAAAAGCTGAAATTCTAGACTCTCTTCTCATATTCATCTTTTGATCTCACTCCCAAATGTGAATCTGAATTGGCCTTGTTGTTCCAATAATTTTGGAGGAGACTGTATAATACTTCACTATATTCCCATACCTCATAACACTCCACAGTATATCGAGACAATATACAGACACTGCATGGTTAAAGTTGAGGTTCATATTTCACGTGCTAAACAATTGATGTTTTATACACAGTTAGTTTTGGTCGACTAATCTGATTGGACAAGCGGTGTTCCGAGAATGCTGATATTTAGTAGAACAGTACAGGGACATTTCACTGTGTATCATTATGCTTGTCTGATTCCATTGCATTAAATTCCAATTCTAGCTATAAATGTTTACACCGAACTGGTTACTACACTTCCTACAAGCTATCAGTCTGTATGTGCATTACCGTGGCAACACACACAACACTCTATCCAGCTGTGGCTTCTGTGGGAACTGTTTTCATTGACAGAGCAAAAATAACCAAAATATTTGGCCATATTGTGTCTGAAATGTCAGTTACACTATATTAATTTGTTGTTTATAGAACTGTTGTATAAAAGTAATATCACACCGCAATCAAGCTGCTGTTGTACTGAATATCAGCACAGCTCTGATTGCCTGTGATTACCTGTGAATCACAGCCATGCTGATATTCAGTACATCGGCACTCTTGCTAGCGCAACATTATTTAATTATGTGTTATACAACGTAACAGAATTTCTTTAAGATCTCAAAAATGACTTCTTATTGTCTGGATTATGTTGCACAATTTTAAGCACTAGTGGTGTAAGACTAGGATTGAGAGATAGAGCAATCTGTTGTTGTTTTTCCTCATTTTAAAGATTCACTTCTGATGAAAAAAAATAAGATTCTATCAGACGCTGAACAGAAGGTCTCATTAAGGCGGTGCTGAACAATTTGATCTTAAACACCTGTCTGGGATGGACAAATAGGCCTTAGAATCTAGAATCTGGTGAATCTAGTGTGTGTGTGTGTGTGTGTGGGTGTGTGTATGTAGCAGAGATGGCACAGGCTAAAGTTCTCATTCTGGTTTTCATTTAGAACTAATCAAAAAAATATATATAAGATATATAAGATGAGAAAGAATGAAAGAAAGAAAGAGAGGGAGAGACAAGTAGCGGGAATCCTACACTGACCTACTTTTGTGGATGATTCATTGGCCTTCATTTTCAGAATCTCAGGAGGTATTCAGCTGGACAGAAACTCACATAAACCCTGACAAGCCCATCTGCATTCACACTGTGTGTGTGTGTGTGTGTGTGTGTGTGTGAAACAATATTGCCCCATGATTACACCTGATAAATAATCAGAAATAAATAATATCCATATTCCTACACTATATAGAACAGAACGCTCTCAAACTGATCTCAAACTGCCGGGATTTAAGTTGAGCCATTAGTGCAACTCTAAGTGTGCACTTAGCCGAGCCTCGTAGAGTTAAAAAACCTCATCCCACGAGATGTGATTAAACCAACTCTCTCTCTCTCTCTCACACGCACACACACAGGCATGATGCACAGTAATTACAGCCAGAAGCTCCACAAAGTTCACGCTCTATAATTCATTCCTACATTGACTGCATGGTACACAACCTCATTTGTCAACAAATTGTTTCTCACTTAATGAGAGAGAGGTTAAGAGCTTTGACATGTTAGATTGACCGCATATGTTTTCTTAATAAATGTTGCTGTATGCATCAGGCTTTAACGACACCCGTATGATAGGAAACACTAAAGTATCACCAAGCAACAAACTCCATGTACACCTGTTACATTATTTGAGTACGTGGTTCACTGTAACGGTACTTTAAAAAAAAAAGAAGTAAAATGACAGTAAATCGTAGTATGTGTGTATACTTGAGATTTTAATAAGAGAAAACATTTAACTTTGCTACAATTATTTTTGATCACTGTTACAGAATAAATAATAATAATAGAGGGTTCGGGGTTCGAATCCTGTCTCAGTCTCTGTGTGCACGGAGTTTACATGATCTCCCTGTGCTTCAGGGGTTTCCTCCGGGTACTCTGGTCTCCTCCCCCAGTTAAAAGATGTGTTGTAGGCCGATTACCTTTTTCAAATTGTCCATAGTGCGTGCGTGTGTGTGTGTGTGTGTGTGTGTGTGTGAATGTGTGACTAAGTGTGCGATTGTGCCCTGCGACGGGTTGGCACCCCGTCCGTCACATGTCCTCCCTGGGACAGGCTCCAGGCTCCCACATGACCTTGAGTAGGCTAAGAGGTATGAAAAATGGATGGATGGAAAATAATTATTTGCTTAACCCTGTAAGACTGTAAGCAAATAAAATAAAGTACGCAAAACGAAGCCTTCTGATAATCTACACTTCACTGGAGACACATGATTAAAAACCACTGTGAAACAAGTGTCTTAGATCCAATCACACAGTTTGTCACATACACACAATTAGAAAGTAATACTCTCAACCATGCATGTGTCACGTATCCGGAAACTCGGGACTCCATGTCCCATCAGCCACTGCACTACACCACCTGACCACATGCACCTGACTCACGTTTTTCTTAATTAGCACCAATGTGTATATATAGTCTTTGTCTGCACTCTTTCGGGGTCTTTCGTTGTTATAGACTCACGTCACTTCTGTCTCCGTGTTTGTTTCTTGCCACAGTGTTATGCCCAGTTGTCCTAGTGTTTTTGTTTCGTTATTCGTGTGTTTAAAATAAATGTTTAAAAATCTGCAATTGCTTCGGCCTCCATTCGCCATACGTGACAGCATGTTATGGCTACAGCATTGTGCTGTCTGGAGAAATATATCAAGGATACACGGTGCTTTTATTTAACAAGTGTTAGATGAAAAGAGAGAGATGGGGGTGCCATGGCCACCTCATTTTAATACACACCGATGTTTTGATCTTTATTATAAGTGTCTTAGGGGGCCTGGCCATGCTTGAGCATCAGGAGGTCACATGAACTTGTGCTAGGAACTCAGTAACTTACCTAAAACCTTCTGAAGCGTCACTGTTCTGACACATCTTTTTAAATGTTGTCTATATTTTATTGTTATGGGTTTTCGACGTGATTTCTAGACAATAGAAAAGAGAAAAAGAACAAAAAACACAAACACTCTTTGCAACATGCCAGCGTTATGTCACCATTATCGGTATGATGTTTGATATCATGACAGTTATGACACACACTTTATGACAAGTGTCTCAACAGTGATGATATGTCTTGTTTCACATCATGAAAATCATGATGTTAATTTCTATGTTAATTTCATTGAAAATCAAAAAAGGTTTGGAATGAAATAATGTATGGATTTAATTCCATGCATGCTACACATGAGCATGTGTGTAATCAGGCATCAAGCAGCACTTTTAATCGCAGTGTCGAAACCGCTGTTGCCCATCATTCTTTCCTGGAAGGCGTGTTGATGAAAGAGAGAGAAAACAGGATTGAACATGCCGCACTCGTTTAGTACTGTGATCTCAGAGACGAGCCATAACACTCACAATACTCCCCATCCTCCACATTCTTCATTCATCTCCTTCATCTATATCATCTCTTTCTCTTTCTGATTTCATCAGAAAGAGACCCCTACTGTGCGCCTGCAGACTTCACTGATATTATATACATAGTTTATTTCAGAGTGATTTCCAAATACAAAGCATATTTATAGACAGATATAGTGCATAGATAGATGGATGGATAGATAGATAGATAGATAGATAGATAGATAGATAGATAGATAGATAGATAGATAGATAGATAGATAGATCGATCGATCGATCGATCGATCACTTTATTAATCCCAGAGGAATTTCACAGATTAAAGAAACAATCCAAAAAGTAGAGTGTGCAAGCAGGCGTATTCAGAATAATAATAAAAATAAACATATATAGCGTGGAGAAAAAAATATATTGAAGCCTTATGTTAGCCTTAATATGACGATAGTATCTTTATATCCATCAATCACTAGGCTTTACGTTGTTCTAGCTTTGATATAATCTTCACTGGTAAGGTAGGGTTCTGATCTTTGTGCACTATCTACTTGACTTTGCTGGATTTAAGTTGGTCTATGATAATTAATTCTGTCTCATCTCAACATCTCATCCTTTGAATTCATGCAGTGGTAGATTCATACCAATCATCCTTCTCATCACTGTCATTTGCCACCCTCCTGGTCCTTTAGGAATCTTTCTTGAAGAAATGGACATGCCCTCAAGTCTTTTCCCTACCAACAGCACCCCTGTCACTCTCTTCAACTTCAACCTCCCCTCCAACAAGCTCCAGGCCTCTTGCCTTCTTCTATTTAATCTCCCGGACACTCAACAGCTGCCCTCCAGCACACAAGGGAGGAAATGCCCTGCACCTGGTATTCACTTGCCACTCTCCAGCTACAAACATCAATGCTAACCCAATCCACATCTCTGATCATCACTTGGTATCCTTAACCATCACCCTCCCTATCCTGCCTAACATCAGCTATCAATATTTCTCTCCTAGTCCCCGAAACCTCCACTCTGTCTCCCCTTCTTCTATAGCTTCATGTCATATCATCCCTTCCAGACCCTGACTCCTTTTCCTATCTACCGCTGGAGTCAGCCACCTCTCTTCACTTTCCTCATCCATGGACCTCCTCTGTCCTCTATCTTCTAAACCCAGGAAGCGTTTTCACTTAGTTCCTTAGCTGATAGATGTGTTGCACAGCAGTCGGAGAGAATTAAGAGCAGCAGAGAGATAGTGGAGGAAATCACAGCTCGATATAGATCACGTCTCATACCACATTCTCCTGTCTGAATTCTCATCTGATGTGACTTCTGCTAAGAAAACGCTAGGAGCTTCTGCACAAGATCCTCACAAGCTCCACAACATCTTTTCTTTACTTCTTAACTTGCCAGTTCCTCCGTCATCATCACTCCTACACAACTTGTTCAGGATTCCAATTCTCTTTCTCAGATATATTTTTCTTCTCTCTCAACAGAAGAGATCCTGCAAGTCATCCTGTCCTGCAATCCCACCACCTGCCCATTGGATCCCAGCACTTCCACAATCTCCAGAACATCTCACTAACATCTTCACCTTCATAACTACTATCGTTAATGACTCCATAACATCTGGTCATGTACCAACTGCATTTAAAACAGCAAGGGTTATTCTCATCCTAAAGAAACCCAGTATGGATTCCTCACACATCATCATCTCCTGACCACTATCACTTCTCTTTTTATGTTCTAAAAGTCTCTAACACACTGTCTTCAATAAATTGTTTCTCCATCTCACCCCAAGCAAATTCCAAGATCCTAACCAGTCTGGCTTCAAAGTGACACATTCCACAGAAACTGGCCTTCACTGAGAAGCTCCATGCCACTAGAGTAACAGCTAGTGTCACTAGTCCTCCTCCTCGAAATTTAAGCAACCTTTGGCACTGTTACATCCCAGCCTAGGTTTGGCTGTGACCAGCTCGGTATTCAATGGAATTTAACATTTAAATAAGGGAAGCTGGATATAACAACACAACCAGATTTGTGTTAAAAAGTTGTAAGTGGTATATTGTAACACACAATAGATATACAACTACACAAAGAGCCAACCACCAGACATACCTTCTGTCATGAGGCCCCCTTTGTGCAGCGTGTATAGTATATGCGAGCGCACATGCACGAGCAGATGCGCGAGCACCTGACTCTCTGTTGTGGACAGCACTGACATTCCGACACGTGTATGACCACATGTCTTTTGTTTTTGGTGATGTCATGTCTCCACCCAGTCTTATCATGTGTTGTCAGATCATGTGTGTTTCCGTATTGCCCGCAGCTGTTAGCAGTTCGGGGCTAATGATACCGGTATGTATATATACCGTGAGCCGTGCTACACACAGCGCGGGTAATTAGACTTCATATAGATAGAGTTGTATAGAGTCTTTGTTTCATGCCATGTTTCATAGTTAGTCCAAGATTAATTTGCATAGCATAGCTTAGCTTATAGCCTAGAGTGAGCTTAGCTTAGTTTAGTTAGTTAGTCATGTTCTTTTTTTCTTTTGTTTGCTCTCCTCGTTCCAAATAAAGATCTCGTTCTAACTGCGAATGCATCCATCCTGTATCCGCTCCGTCACGATTCGTGACACCTTCAGGGTGGGCCAAGGCCAAAATAATAAACAAAAGGATTCTTTTGTTAGGTAGCTAGCTTACCACACAAAATATGGCACAGCACACACCAAAAAACTTCATATCCCAAATATAGCAGGATGTAACAGCATAGTCAGCTACAAGACACTCTTGTGCATCCTCGTGAGTAGTGGAATTCATGGCAGTTGTTTGCTTCCAACCTGGAGGGACAGTCATATTAGGTAACATGGAGGGGATCTACATCTGTTCCATGCATACTCTTCACTGGTGTCCCACAAGACTCAGTGCTGGGTCCTCTTCTGATCTTCCTCTATACTCACTCTCTTGGGGAGGTCATAACCTCATATAGGTTATCATACCAATGATATGTGGATGACACTCAACACATCCTCTCCTTCCCTCCCTCAGACTTTCATGTTTTTGCTCGGATCTCTGCACAGATGGCAGCTGAAACTTAATCCCAGCAACACTGAACTGAGTTCATCCCAGGTGATTCATACCCATGTCAGGATCTTTGCCAGTGATTTCCCTGTACAACTGACCTTCTGTCATTGCACACAACCTTGAGGTAAGCATGGACAATCAACTGTCCTTCTCCTGTCACATTGCTAAACTGACATGCTCATGCTGAGTTCTCCTTTACAACATCAGAAGGATTTGTCTGTTTCTTTCAACACAGGCCACTCAGGTGCTTGTTCAGTCCCTTGCATACAGTGGTGTGAAAAAGTGTTTGCCCCCTTCCTCATTTCCTGTTCCTTTGCATGTTTGTCACACTTAAGTGTTTCGGAACATCAAACCAATTTAAACAATAGTCAAGGACAACACAAGTAAACACAAAATGCAATTTGTAAATGAAGGTGTTTATTATTAAAGGTGAAAAAAAATCCAAACCATCATGGCCCTGTGTGAAAAAGTGATTGCCCGCCCTAAACCTAATAACTGGTTGGGCCACCCTTAGCAGCAACAACTGCAACCGTTGCCGATAACGTGTAATGAGGCTTTTACAGCGTCCTGGAGGAATTTTGGCCCACTCATCTTTGCAGAATTGTCCTAATTCAGTTACATTAGAGGGTTTTCGAGCATGAACGGCCTTTTAAGGTCATACCACAACATCTCAATAGGATTCAGGTCAGGACTTTGGCTAGGCCACTCCAAAGTCTTCATTTTGTTTTTTCTTCAGCCATTCGGTGGTGGACTTGCTGGTGTGTTTAGGATCATTGTCCTGCTGCAGAACCCAAGTTCGTTTCAGCTTGAGTACACGAACAGATGGTCGGACATTCTCCTTCAGGATCTCTTGGTAGACAGCAGAATTCATAGTTCCTTTTATCACGGCAAGTCTTCCAGGTCCTGACAGCGCAAAACAGCCCCAGACCATCACACTACCACCACCATATTTTACTGTTGGTATAATGTTCTTTTTATGAAATGCAGTGTTCCTTCTATGCCAGATATACTTGGACACACACCTTCCAAAGCGTTCCACTTTTGTCTCATTCGGTCCACAGAATGTTGTTCCAAAAGTCTTGGGGATCATCAAGATGTGTTGTGGAGAAATTGAGACGAGCTTTGATGTTCTTTTTGCTCAGCAGTGGTTTCTCCCTTGAACTCTGCCATGCAGGCCATTTTTGCCCAGTCTTTTCCTGATGGTGGAGGCATGAACGCTGACCTTAACTGAGGCAAGTGAGGCCTGCAGTTCTTTGGACGTTGTTGTGGGGTCTTTTGTGACCTCTTGGATGAGTCGTCGCTGCGCTCTTGGGGTAATTTTGGGCGGCCGGCCACTCCTGGGAAGGTTCACCACTGTTCCATGTCTTCGCCATTTGTGGATAATGGCTCTCACTGTGGTTCGCTGGATTCCCAAAGCTTTGGAAATGGCTTTATAACCCTTTCCAGACTGATAGATCTCAATTACTTTCTTTCTCAATTGTTCCTGAATTTCTTTGGGTCTCGGCATGATGTGTAGCTTTTAAGGATCTTCTGGTGGACCTTACTGTGTCAAGCAGCTCCTATTTAAGTGATGCCTTGATTGTGAACAGGTGTGGCAATAATCAGGCCTGTGTGTGGCTAGAGAAATTGAACTCAGGTGTGGACAACCACAGTTATAGTAAGGGGGGCAATCACTTTTTCACACAGGGCCATGATGGTTTGGATTTTTTTTCACCTTTAATAATAAACACCTTCATTTACAAATTGCATTTTGTGTTTACTTGTGTTGTCCTTGACTATTGTTTAAATTGGTTTGATGTTCCGAAACACTTAAGTGTGACAAACATGCAAAGGAACAGGAAATGAGGAAGGGGGCAAACACTTTTTCACACCACTGTATTTGAGACTGGACTACCGCAACTTGTGCAACAAATGAATTCTTCCGAAATAAATGAATAATAAAAAATGTAAGTAATAAATTACCTAGCAAAACAAATAAGATATGCAAACCACTGATACCACTGATATTAAACCTTACAGAAAATATTTATCTCACCTGTGGATTGCATTCTCTACTTACTAGCTATTTAACATGGCTAATGTTTCAGTTTATGATTGTCTGTTAATATCTATTATAATATATTAAGCATATTAAATATATATATATATATATATATATATATATATATATATATATATATATATATATATATATATATATATATATATATATATGTTTGTATGTATCATGGCTAGGCATGCAACAAACTAGGATATGCAAAAAAAAATACAAATTCCCTGTGCTGATCCTAGTTTGTTAGGAAGCAGGGGTCAGAGCACAGGGTCGGCCATGATACAGCACCCCTGGAGCAGATATGGTCAAGCACACTGCCCCAACAGTGTAAGTTTGGTGGTCCCAGGGCCCAAACCCCTGATCTTCTGAATTGTAACCTAGAGCCTTAACCACTGAGCCACCACTGCCCACTGTAGCAAACTCCACTGGCAACCATTAATAAACCTCTGCTCAGAACACTTCTTCACATATGATTAGACCACATATAAAAGTGTAAAAGTCAAAGAACATCAAAGCATTGAATCATGATAGCATGCAGAATATGGGAAAAATAATAGAAGAAAAGTAGACTGTTACCTCCCACACGCTCGGCTATTCATCTGTCGTATGTTCATCTTTCTGCACTCAGAGTGTGTTATTTGGGCAGTTTTGTGACATCTTCTCACTGCCCTGTATCACTCTCTCGCCTTTCGTTTCCTTTTTTTCCCATCTTCTGAATCATTTAGTTGTTTCCTGTGTTATTTTCCTAACTTAGGGCTTTTTACTTCAGTGTTTAGTCTGTTTGAATGAAACCCTGGTGTGTTCTCCTCCATAGTGCGGTTCCTTCATCACGTGAGAAGACAGCAATCACATTCACTATAGGTCCAAGAGTGTCTGAGTGAGTGAACTTTAGTGGGAAAGTGATTCAAATCTGAATCGACTCACTGCATCAAACACACTGTGTGTTTTGGGCTGCAGCATTATTGTGGAAATGTTTTATGAGCCGGTTCAATTAAACAAACCAAAAAAAAATAACTAAATAAAATGTTTTAAAGTTGTTCTATAATTATCTGTGATACTGTGTTCTCTATGCTCGGAAGACCTTTTAGTATTTCTCCATGTACTTCTCAAAGGTTTGACATTTTATCATCACTGCATTTCTGAGAGTCCTTCAAGGAAATTTTTAGCGCTTCATGCGTCTCCGACAACATTTTTAAATCCTTTTTAATTTGCTTAATTATGTGCAGTGGGAAAACAAAACAAGCCAAATAGCAAGCGAATTAAATGAATCAACTTCACTTGGATTCGGACTCAACAGTTCGACTACTAGTGAAAATGCTAAATACATTGGACAGCTAATGCAGAAAGTTAATATAAACTTTTTAAATTGGCTTTATTCTGTGATGTAATGAAACTGTGAGACAAATTATGCAATGAATTTAAGCTTCATAACTCCATGATTTGGTCACCAAACTACAATCTACCAAGATAAAAGACCAAACCACTCTGAAGCAGGAAATTTAAGTGTGACACACCCTGTGAAATTTACCTCCCAGGCTTATTTTCTCACAAGCCATATGGACTTTACAGACATGCTCATTATTTGAAACAAAGCTTTTTACAGTCTGTTGCATTTCCCCCCTCTATTTTAAACCCCAAAAGAACTCCTTTGGGTGTAATTAGGCAGATTCACTGCTTATTACCACAAGGCATTTTTTTGTGTGTGCGTGCGTGTGTGATGTGTGTGTGTGTGTGTGTGAGTGAGTGTGCATCTCAAAATGCTAATATGTTAGCAATAATTCATTACAATGTTGGCAGGCCTAACAGGTGGACGCTTTAAAAAAGTCACAAAACAAAGCGCTATCTGTTTCTGTGGACGTAGCGAGGAGAAATGCCCTGTTCAAATTACTAGCTGCTGATGGATTGCAAATATACAAAAACATCGTTATGCTATGTTTATTATCATCAAATACAGCACTAAAATAATGCAGCTGGGCTTCCATTATACATGGAGTGATATCAGGACAACAAAATAAGGACATTTAGCAGTAAGGCGGAATATATTTTATATATATAAACAGTCATTAGTGAGAAGAGAGCTAAAGCACATTTTCATGCTCTATTTGCTTTGCTTACACGGCAGTTTGTTCGGACACCATGGGATCGAAAAATTTAATATATTATTTCAACAGGATATAAAAACTTGTCTGAGTCCTTAAACTATTTTCAAGTCCTTTCACTTTCTAACACTTCTAATTCACCCATCATCAGCCACTGCTACATCCTGATCAGGGTCACGGTGGATCCGGAGCCTTATTTAGGGAATACTGGGAACAAACCTGGGATGGCAATGAGTTGACATATAATAAATGTTTAAATCAAATATATTAGTCCAGGCTTTCCATCCTCACAGCTCCAAAGTTGCTGTCTGTGTGGAGTTTCACATGTTCTGCCCATGTCAATGTTGGTTTCATCCGAGTTCTCTTTCGGTCTCCTCCCAGCCCCCCAAAAACTTTCTGATAAGTGGATGAGTTTAAATCAAATGTGAAAAAATTAAACATGAAAAAAAAATCACGCAAAGTATGAATCATCTGTATATATATATATATATATATATATATATATATATATATATATATATATATATATATATATATATATATATATATATATATATATATATATACATACATATGTATATATAAATAAAACCTGCATGAAAATAAATGAGTCATGTACAAAAAAATCAGGATTTAGGATGATTACAGGTCACCAGACAAGGACCTCAAATAAACGGACAATCCCAAGATGTCGATTTGACATATAGCAGATCCCCCAGATTTTAAAATTACCTTTGTAATATGGGGTGTTTGATATTACATTAGTAATCTGCATATCTTAGTATTGTATATTTAAAAATGTTGTTTCTTTTAAATTGTGGTTTAATTAATATTGAAGGTTTATTGTATCAGCAAAATAATTCAGTGTTCTTCATTGACAAACATCTTGAAGAACCTGGAATAATTATGAAAAGTCAATAAACAAATAAACAAACAATGATAATCTGATTCACGCAACATGATATTGCTACAATGCTCTCGGGATTGAAGCATTTGAATAAATTACCACTACAGATTTTTTTAATACTTATAAATAAGGTGGAAATTTGTAGAGAACTTAGTTCTTCTGACTCAAACACTGGTTCACTGAATGAGCTAGAGTGAATCTCTATCGTGACCAGATGATTCACTGACTCAAACACTGATTTGCTCAATGAGAGAGGAGTGAGTCTTGGTCTTGACCATGATTTACATACTTAAACACTGATTCACTGTATGAGCTTCAGTGAATCTGTCTTGACCAAATGATTCACTGACTCATTCTGATTCACTGAAAAAGAAAAGAGCAAATCTTTATTATGACCAAATGATTGACTAACAAGAAAATAGCTAATCTCAGACATGACTGAAATGATTCAGTGACTCAAACTCTGATTAGCTGAAGAACTGTTTAAGGCATCACTGAGGAAAATTAATATTATTATCTACTCCGGGCAGCTTAATAAAGTTGAGGATTGTGTAAAGGACATTAGATGTTGGATGTTAACTAACTCCCTTTTACTTTATTCTGATAAGACAGAAATACTTTTATCAGGATCACGTGTAGCTAGAAATAAACTTTCTGATCACATGGTTACTCTGGATGGACTTTCTGTTTAATCATGTGCAGCAGTAAAAGGCCTTGGAGTGATTATTGACTCCAGCCTATCATTTGATGCTCATGTAGATAATATTACTAGGATAGCCTTCTTTCATCTTAGAATTATCTCTAAAATAAGAAATATATTGTCACTAAATGATGCAGAAATGTTAGTTCATGCATTAATCACCTCTAGACTAGATTACTGTAATGCCTTACTGTCTGGATGTTTCAGTAGAAACATAAACAAACTCCAGTTAGTCCAGAATGCAGCTGCTAGAGTCCTAACTAGAAACAGAAGATACAACCACATCACCCCAATCTTATCAACACTGCATTGGCTCCCAGTTAAATCTTGCATTGATTATAAAATACTACTATTGACCTAAAAAGCACTAAATAGTCATGCGCCACAGTATCTAAGCGACCTTTTGGTTTTCTATGATCCTCCACGCCTACTTCCATCAAAAGGTGGAGGCTATTTGATGGTACCTCAAATAGTAAAGGCTAGAGCAGGGGAAAGAGCCTTTGCTTATAGAGTCCCACAGTTATGGAACAGTCTTCCAATTAGTGTTCGGGACTCAGACACAGTCTCAGTTTTTAAGTCTAGGCTTAAAACATATTTGTTTACTCAAGCCTACCCTGACAAGACTTTCTATTATGGTAATTCCCAGTCCTAATAATCCTTTCTCTCCCTCTCTCTTTCTGTCGAGCTACACACGATTTTATGGAGATACTAGAGATCCTGATCCTTTCTGCTCTCCGGACCTGTTTAAGATGTCCTACCTCTGGATGGAGCTCTCATCTACTCCAATTCCACACTGCTGGGACTACGGCTGCTTCTAAGGCCATAGAGATTTCATATAAATCAATAATGAATCAAAATATCTGTTGTTACCCAGATGAGGATGGGTTCCCTTCTGAGTCTGGTTCCTCTCAAGGTTTCTTCCTCTTAAAACATCTTAGGGAGTTTTTCCTTGCCACCATCGCCACTCAGTGGCTTGCTCAGTTGGGATAAATTTGGGAAAAACACCTTTAATATCTGTATTTCGTGTTGATATTTCTGTAAAGCTGCTTTGAGACAATGTTTGTTGTAAAAAGCGCTATACAAAAAAAATTTAATTGAATTGAATTGAGGAAAAGTAAAAATAAAATTAAATAAATAAAAAAAGGTTATATTTAGAATCACAAAAAGGTGACAGTAGTCCAAAGTAGTCTAAATATTTGAAATGTCTCAGGCCAGGAGATCTCTGAGCCTAATGAGATTTAAGATTAGCATAATATTAATAGTACATAAAAAAAGAATGTGTGAACAGAAAGTCTCTAGCGAGTGTTGGTCAAGCCTGAATCTCAAACCCGGAGTCCCAGGTCAATAATTAGTGCTCCGACCACCAGAAAATGTGTTTTTGCAGTTGCATGCATAATTCTTCCTCCTGTATGTTCCACCCGTCTCTCTCACTCTCTCCGGGTCTCTCTCGCTCTCTCCAGGTTTCTCTAGCGTTCTCCGGGTCTCTCTCGCTCTCTCCAGGTCTCTCTAGCGCTCTCCGGGTCTCTCTCGCTCTCTCCGGGCCTTTCTCGCTCTCCCCGGGTCTCTCTCGCTCTCTCCAGGTCTCTCTAGTGCTCTCCGGGTATGTCTCGCTCTCTCCGGGTCTCTCTAGTGCTCTCCGGGTATGTCTCGCTCTCTCCGGGTCTCTCTCGCTTTCTCCGGGTCTCACTGGATCTGTCTCGCTCTCTCTGCATCTCTCTTGTGTCTCTTTCTACTGTATCTCATTCCACAGAGGTGTCCTGCAGTGTGTGAGCAGTGTCGCTGTATCTGTCCCATCCCAGCTGTTTACCCGTCATGCCTGCCTCACTCACAACACACACACACACACACACACACAGTCACAGAAGGTAACTTAAAATTTCCCTAAATCTGCAGTAAGATTAAACACACCCAGGTTTCCTGCTTCCATGCATGTTCGACAGCTAGTTTGTAACTTTAGCTACTTGTTTACGCAGTACATGATATCTTCATAGAGCGTCTGATCTCGTTTGCAGACCTACGGTGAATTTATATCATGTGGTAAAATTTGGGAGGACGGAAAACATTCAATTATTCCTACTTGAGTGTTCACGTTGCCATTTCGTTAACTAGATTAACAACTTTGGTCGTAAAATAAAATCATCTCAAACTAATTCAGGCTAATTCATTTTGAAGACATGTTTCACATCCAGGTTTGATTAATAAATAAATAAATCAGTGTCATCAGAAATTCCCACTCTGAGATTTTTGTACGAGCTGCTCTACATAAAACACAGAAACTATTTGAAAAACAACTAAAAACACCTATCGAGTTAAATGCATGAAATATTAGACATAAGGCAAATACAAAGGAGTTGGATTTTGTAGAAATGTAGATGTAAGATAAGCGATTCCCGCCAACTACACCCACCTTTATTTATAAATAATCGTTACCATTTCTAACTTTACAAACAGGTATGGTCTTGCAAATTCTTATGAATTCAGAGCTGATGACATTGTTAAAAAACAAAGAACTAGCAAGCATAAAGAAAAAACTAATTCCATGTCCTTTCCCCTTTGGTGAATTGGCTTTCCATCAAATGAGTTTTATTCAGGTTGGTTCTGATTTAATTGTCAGGTGTTTCCCATATTGCTGTAGCAATGAGTCAGATATTATAAATGTTATGTGTGGATACCTCACATGCAATCGGATTCTTTAAACAATTTGTGCAGATCCAAACTGATTTTGTTTGATTTTAAGTAACATTTGTCCCGCCTCTAAACATAACCTTAACCTATTTAACACTGTATAAGAATCAAGTTTGAATGGTTATGAATATCTCTTATGTTTCTGGAGGCAGGTGAATCATGACAGAGCCTTCATACAGGTCAATATCAGGATTTTAATACCAGGATAATACCCTAAACTCATATTAGAGTGTATGATAATTATAGAATGTTGTATTTATACTATTAAAAAGAAAAAGCATCTTTTCTTCTTATGGACATGCGTACAAAGGGTACTTGGCCCCCTGTTATCAGGCTCCTGAGTCTAAAACTTAATGTCAGAGTTTGGTAAAGCTGAGATTAGCGGCTTAAATGTCAGTCATGCTTGAACAGAAGGTTTCGCCCACTGCAAACACACAAACTGAAACATGATGTTCCATGCGTGTAAATGTCAGAGTTTTTCTTTAAAAGGAACATCTGATGTGAACAAACAGTGGACTGCGAGTTAAGATTATTTTGGTGTAAAGGTCACTGTTGTCCTTTTTAAACCTCGACTCACTTTTTTTTTCTTCAGTTTTTTTACTCCCTGCTTGAGTCATCACCGTCATGGACTTGACCTTTCACATTCGACTTCTCTGTCCTGCAGATGTCACACACACACACACACACACACACACACACACACACACACCCCTTTACGCTCTCCTCATGCAAGCTGATTTAATGAGCTATCTATCTTCTACATGCTGATTTCATTAATTAACATTTTACTTCCTCTCTCACTCCAAAAATAAAGTCATTATCTGCACAAGGTGACCCTTCTCAATATCACAGACTGGATTTAAGCCATCTGTTTCTCTCAAAATCTCTCACAGGCTTCAGTTGCACACTTCTCTCTTATTTAACAGGTAATACTGTACATCCACTTCTCTACACACACTCCTACACAAACAGGGTATATTGTTGCTAATATTTTATGACTTACACATTAGCACACCCTCAAATTCCTTAAAATTGGCTGGTTAAAGGATAAATGTAGTTATATATTCATATATTGTAATACTGATCCTGTTTATTTCCTGCGCTCCTTGTTCCAGGCCCCACTTGGATTACTGATTTATCCGGGTTGGATTGTTGACGATTTGACACAAGCCCAGATTTTTTTTTTGCTGTCTAAAGCTCAAGCCTGTAAACTCAAACTTGTTTAGGAGCAGATTATTTAGCAAAAACAAGATAAAGTTACATCACAAAAGCATTTCTGTGAACAAAAACCTGCCTACTTTCATAAACAATATCAGCCGACCAATCAGACCTTGTTCACTCACTAAGTGCTTCATGCAAAAAATATTTCATAACTTTTAACGATGGGATTCTGTGAGTTTTTTTCTTTTATTTTATATTTTATTATTATTATTATTTATTTTATTTATTTATTTTTACATTTTTTATATTTTAAATCCAGTGACTATCAAGTGTCTGGCTCTAAAAAGCTGGTACTGTTCAAAGGTTTGCATTCTCACACAGAAGTTTTCTGTAATCACACTGCAACCTTCAACAATCTGAAGCTAATGGCCAAAAAAGTGTACAAAAGTGTATCATATGCCCCGTATTGCCTAGGCACAACATATGAGACCTGTTCTGTTGTAGATTAGTGCCTTCTGGTCTGGATTGCTTGTTAATGTTTGGACTGGCTTCTTGGATGTCATTTCATAGACACTCCCCAACGGCCCTTCACTCCACCCCTTCTTCAATCTGAAATCGGCAAGCACTCCGCGCAGACTGATAATTCTCCTGTAAGGAAAAAATATCACCCTGTGCTTCGAAAAAACTCAACAACAAGAAAGGCATTAAAGCCAGAATAAACACTGGCAATGCTTTTCCAAGATGGAGTCATTTATTACCAGTGAAGGAGATGAAGCTGGACAAAGAATTAGCGATGCTGTTCCACTTGGTATGACAGCTCTGTAAACACATTCTGTATAAAGCTTTGAACTATTTGAATGGCTGAATTTGCAAAACAATTCAAGTAGGTGCACTTTCAACAAGGACAGCGAAAGCACTGAACCATTCTCATAAATCTGTATGAGCTGAATTTTGTGTTTACAATTTTATAACTTGGCTTTCAAGCAGCTGAATGTTTGAGTGCATTTGAAAGTGATGTCATGACAGTCCTTGCTAATGCTAACTCTATGGGGTCCTGGGGGAGGGGTCAAGGAGTAAAAAAAAAAGATAATAATCAGTCAAAACTTTATCAACTCCACCTACTTAACTGCTGAGACCTAATCATTACAAATTTACAACCCCAATTCCAAAAAAGTTGGGACAATATAGAAAATGCTAATAACAAAAAGAGGAGCGATTTGTAAATGTACTTTGACTTGTATTTAATTTAAATATAAAGACAAGGTATTTGATGTTTTACCTAATCACCTAACCTATTTTTTAAAATAAAGATTTATTTTGATATTAATACATGCAACACGTTCCAAAAAAGTTGGGGACAGGGGCAATTTAGGACTAATAGTGATTAGTAATGAGTTGATAAGAAGGTGATGTGAAACAGGTGAGGCAATCATCTAATCATAGTATATAAGGAGCCTCCAAAAAAGGCAGAGTCCTTCAAGAGCAAGGATGGGTCGACGCTCGCCGATCTGCCAAGAGATGTGTCAGCAAATAATCCAACACATTGAGAACAACAGTCCCAAAAGACAAATCAGTAGGATTTTGGACATTTCACCTTCTACAGTGCACAATATAATTAAAAGATTCAAGGAATCCGGTAAAATCTCGGTACATAAAGGGCGAGGCCGAAAACCACTTCTGAATGCGCGTGATCTCCCATCCCTCAGACGTCACTTTCTTAAAAACCGTCCTGAGTCTTTAATAGATTTCCTGACATGGGCTCGGGAATACTTTGGTAAACCATTGTTAGTTGACACCATTCGCCACAGCATCCACAGATGTAAGTTAAGTTACTATGCAAAGCAGAAACCGTACATCATCACTGTCCAGAAGCTCCGCCCACTTCTCTGGGCTTGGTCTCATCTGAGATGGACAGTAGCACAGTGGAATCGTGTTTTGTGGTCCAATGAGTCGACATTTCAAATAGTTTTTGGACAAAACAACCGTTGTGTTCTCCGGGCCAAAGATGAAAAGGACCATCTGTTAATAGCATCAGGTCCAAAATCCAGCGTTTGTTATGGTATGGGGGCGTGTCGGTGCCCATGGTATGGGGGTGTGTTAGTCTCCACAGCATGGGTAACTTGCACATCATGAAGACACCATTAATGCAGAAAGATATGTACACATTTTGGAGCAAAATATGCTGCCATCCAGAGCAGGGCAATGCCAAACCACATTCTACCCAGATTACAAACGCATGGTTGCGTAAGCAGAGAGTACGGGTGCTAGCATGGCCTGCTGCAGTCCTGACCTGTCTCCCATTGTTTGCGCATTATGCAGAGCAAAACAATGCAACGAAGGCCCCTGTACAGTTTCGCAACTGAAGAAATGCATAATGGATGAATGGGGGAAAATTCCGCTCGCTAAACTTAACCACCTGCTGTCTTCACTCAGTGTCCAAATGCTTAATAAGTGTTATTAAAAGAAAAGGTGACGTTACACAATGGTAAACAGTCGACTGTCCCAACATTTTTGGAGGGTGCTGCAGTCATCAGATTTGAAATGAGTGCATATTTAAAAAAAAAAATTTAATTCACAAAGAAAAACATCAAACAATATGTCAATGTGTTTAAAATGGGTTAATGTGTTAATAATATTTTTTCAGTATAGTACATGGTGAACTGAATTTTCAAATGACTCTTTTTGTTTGTTTTTTTGCATTTTCCATACTGTCCCAAGTTTTTCAGAATTGGGGTTGTATAAAAATCTTAACTTTAAAAAAAAAGCATTTTTATTTCTATAACACTTTTAACATTAAATATTGACACTACGCAGCTTTGCAGACATCTAAAAATCTCCAAATAAAACCATAAAATGTGCTTTGTAAGAATTTGCATAGGACAACTCTCTGCTAATAATCACAACAACTTTATTCATTTGAACTCCAACAAAACCAGCCTCGCTTTTTTTTTTTATTTTTTTATTTTTTTATAATTCCAGTGACTTAGGTTGACATTTAAAGGTATTAAAACACAACAAGCTCCACACCGCACGTTAATCTTTATGGTAATGTTTTTTTTTTCATATAGCTTCGTAATCAATTTTTCCCTGGAGTCATATAGAAGCCATGGAGATGTTCACTCTGCTTTATCTTTAGTCACAGACGTGCCTTAGGGAAACCTCTGAAACTCAGCCCTGAGGGGAACAACGAGGTTGACCTTTCATCTTTTCATTAACTGTCACATGGCATAACTTTGTTTTGATCATTAATATGACTCAGAAAGTTACAAGGAAAAACCAAGATCCAGCAGATGCTATGCCTTAAGGTTTAAAGACAGTAGAACCAAAAACCATCAAAGCACTTTGTTCATTCCAGCAGGTTCTCTGAACATTTATATCTCCTCCTAATTAACTTGTAATTAGAGATATCTTCATAAAACACTAATAGAAAATGCTTATCTAAATCCACACTGTGGTGGATGAACACTGTGAGTGCAGTTTGGAGTCATTAAGGCAAGTTTTATTGTGCTATTTTTTTTATTTATTAAAAAAAAGGTGGACAGTTTATTAGCTAGTTATCTAAATATATTGGTATACAAAATAAACATGGTGAATATAGTATTCACATCAACGTGTAGTTGCAAGTTTTTGATAGTAGTCTTTATACTAATATAGCATTCTTTTGCAAGTTAGATGTAAAACTTTAAATATTTACTATTTCATGTGATTAATTTATTCACAACTTTTACCCTGTATCTTAATCTCACACAATAGCCATCAGTGTGAGAGCATGAGGGCTAACTAACACTTGCTAGTAATCCTGGTTACTGGTTTACACATTGTCTATATACCCGGTTGACTGATAGGAAATAAGATCTTGATTAGAAAACAAACTCATCATCATGATCGTCATAATCTTCATCTTCATTATTCTTGTCCATTCCTCTGACACTCAGTCAGGCATTCAGAGCCGTCAGCATTTTTCCCTCTCCGTCTCTGTTTTTTATCTTCTCCTTTCCCAGTCATCACTTTCCCTTCATCTCATCTGTCCATCTATCTGTCTCTTCTGCTCTCCCTTCTTTCAGTCTCGAATGCTAACTCACAGTCACTCTCTAATCCCTTGAGAGCCGAGCAGGATTGGTTTGGAGGTGATGAGTGTAGTCAAGTCGTCCACGCTGCATACTAAACACACACTTCAAACACTCCGGGGTCTCAGATCAGCAAATCCAAAATCGCCCATGTCACATTTCTCCATCTATTACCCATTTCCGGAAGGAACTGGCCTTAAAACACATCATTAGTGTTTTGATAAGTTTAATAATACACCAATAATGTGTTAATTAAAAAGGAACTGGGGATCTGTGTGGATGGTTTTGGTTTGGCTAGCCTGCCTTCTGGAGCAACTTGGGGTTCAGTGTCTTGCCCAAGGACATTTCAGCATTTTAAATGGCTGTTGATGATAGGGAATCACACTTTTAGGGGTTTCTAAGGACAAGCAAAGAACCCCTAAGAGTGTAGCTTGTAAGAAGGTCTAATGCAGGCAAAGAACTCTTAATTACCACATGAACCCTTAGACAACCCAATTAATATCCAATACATTAAAACTGAGCTACGTTTTTAATGGTTGCCTTTTATAGGTTTCTAACTGGAACCCTTTCTAATAGGAAACAGTTCCTTATAAGATGCTAGAACATCTAAGGGTTCTTTCATAAAGACAGCCGAACAACCATTAAGACTGTAGTTTATTAGAAGGCCTTCCAAAAAAAAAATTAAAATCTTTTATTAAAAAAACAAAACAAAACAAAAACCTTTAGTTAGCTGATGAAACCTTAGAGGAACCTTTTTTCTATTAGTTCAAAATTATTGGTAATTTTTTTTCTTCATAATTTTCTTTTTTATTTTCTTTAGTTTTTTTTAAAAAAAGTTTTCTTTAGCTTTTTTGTGATTTTGGTATTATACCCTTTGGACACTGAATTTGTGCACCTTTTATCAGAGGATTATTTTCTACATTCTTCACTGACCTTGTTTCACAGATTTTGCTGGGCATTGGAGGGAACGAGTGAACACTGGTGTTGTCTGTCTGTCTGTGTCACGAGGCGTGATGGGAAGGAGGTAGGCAGGATGCAAAGTGAAACGGTGACTTTTATTTACAGTGCTGAGTGCGAAGCAAAACACTTGAAACAAAACTCCTGAGCTAAGGTATGCTAACTTGGCTATGGCTAAGGCTAAGGCTAAAACTAGAACATGGCATGAAACTGGAACGCTCTATAAGCGCTAAACATGGCAAAACAATACAAAAATGTGTCTCTCTATAGGTCGCTATATAAGTTGTTATATTGAACCGCGCTGTATGAAGCACGGCTCATGGTGTATATATAGATGTCTCAGTCATTAGCCGGCAGTCACTAGCAGTTGCCTGCGATTCCAAACACGTGACCCAATGCCCTATGACCCTTGACGAGGTGAGAGGAAAACCTGATGTCAACCCGGAGGAGGTCCGTGCATGCGCAACAGCGCGCTTTGAGTGCTGTGGTGCGAGGGAATCGTGACAGAAACCCCCCCCACCCCCCCAAAGGCACTCCTCCCGGAGTGCCACGAGTCCTCCCACTTCACCGGCGGCCCCGGACCCCCTAGCTGAATGTTCCAAGCAGCACCTGGAAGAAATTGCACAGTGTCTTTGGAGTAGGAGCAGAGCAAAGTCTCTAGCTGAACAGGGAGGCAAAACAAGGACTACAAACAGGCAAACAGGCTGAGCGATGCTCTCATCGATGCTTGGGAGCGGTGCAACATCCTCAGCTGGACATGGAGGCTGAACGGCGTCCTCAGCTGGGCAAGGATGCTGAGCGGTGTCCTCAGCTGAGCAAAGATGCTGAGCAAGGATGCTGAGCGGCGTCCTCAGCTGGACGTGGAGGCGGAGCGGCATCCTCAGCTGGATGTGGAGGCTGAGTGGCATCCTCAGCTGGACGTGGAGGCTGAGCGGCATCCTCAGCTGAACAGGGCTGCTGAGCGGAATTTACCGGAACAGCCAGCTTGGACGAGAGGTCAGGATCTTGAGACAGAAAGATGGTTTGGACGAGAAACATGGCTTGGACGAGAAACATGGCTTGGGCTTGAACTTGAGACATGGCTTGAGCTTGAGACATGGCTTGAGTGAGAGACATGGCTTGAGCTTGAACTTGAGACATGGCTTGAGCGAGAGACATGGCTTGAGTGAGAGACATGGCTTGAGTGAGAGACATGGCTTGAGCTTGAACTTGAGACATGGCTTGAGCTTGAGACATGGCTTGGACGAGAGACAGGGCTTGAGCTTGAGACATGACTTGGACTTCGTCGACTTGAGACTGGGTCTGGACTGGGACATCGTGAACTTGAGACTGGGTCTGGACATGGACGTTGTGTACTTGAGACTTGGTCTGGACTTGGGCGTTGTGGACTTGAGACTTCGACTTGACCGAGCCTTCCAGCTCCTGCATTTTGGCAGTCAGATCCTCATCCTGTCTCTCCAGCTGCTGCTGAGCATTCTCACTCCTCTGAGCCTTGCTGCACTCACGTGCTAGCTCGGTGCTCAGCATGTTCATTTGTGCATTTTCCCTCTTCAATTGGTCATTAACGAGTTCAACGTTGCCCTGTTTCTCCTCAAGTTCCTCCTCCAGCTGTGAAATACAAGCCTCCAATCTCCGCTTCTCATCATTCAATGCAGATATCTTGGAGTTACAGCTGGTCACTTCATCATGCAGCTCATTTCTCTCCTGCAGAACCTGCCTCTGATTGCGATGAGCTGCAGACATATCCTCACATAACTGCACCTTTTCAGCCTCCGGACTCTCTCTCTTCGGCACTGCTCCGTGCAGCATCGCGAGCTTTAATGGCTTGGATAGGAACTTGGACCAGTGACGGGGCCTGGACTTGAACTTGGGATGTGGGTTGGACTTGGCTTGGACTTAAAACGTGAGACTTGACTTGGACTTTGCAATTGGAGACTGGGGCTTGTCCTGGAGACGTGACTGTGACTTGGCTTTGAGACATGGCTGTGACTTGGTCTTGAGACATGGCAGGGACATGGACCTGAGACATGGCAGGGACATGGACCTGGGACGTGGCAGGGACTTGAGCGGTGACAGTCCTTCTTACCTGCTCATAGTACACATGGAATGGGAGCTTACCATGACCTTCCAGCACTTTATCCAGGTCGTAGTTCTGCCCTGGGTCTTCCAACTCCTTGAGAAACAAGACTGAGAACTGCCCGCTGTCCTTCAGTACCCAGAGTCTCGTGGCCGCTATTCATTGCGCCCACGTGAGAGCCGGGCCAAAAAATCGGGACATCATAAACTGAATGAACTGGCTCTCGGTTGGTTTTGGGTCACACAGGCTGGAGAAATACCATTGACTGTCCACCACAAAATAATCTGGAGGCCCGTGAAATCCATCATACTGATCTGGCATTATTTCATACGACTTTTGCTTAAACCGCATAGAATACAAGGCAGGGATACTGGGCATGGATTCCCGGGTTCTGCGTCCTCTCCGTTTTCGTGCTGCATCCATGGTTCCTGCGGTTCAATCTGTCACAAGGCATGATGGGAAGGAAGGATGCAATCGCAGTGAAACGGTGACTTTTATTTACAGTGCTGAGTGCAAAGCAAAACACTTGAAACAAAACTCCTGAGCTAAGGTATGCTCACTTGGCTATGGCTAACACTAATGCTAACTTGGCTATGGCTATGGCTAAGGCTAGGCTAAGGCTAAAGCTAGAACATGGCATGAAATTGGAACGCTCTATAAGCGCTAAACATGGCAAAACAATGCATAAATGTGTCTCTCTATAGGTCGCTATATAAGTCGTTATATTGAACCGTGCCATGCGAAGCATGGATCACGGTATATATAGATGTCTCAGTCATTAACCGGCAATCGCTAGCAGCTGCCGGCGATTCCAAACACGTGACCCAATGCCCTATGACCCTTGATGAGGCGAGACAAAAACCTGACGTCAACCCGGAATAGGTCCGCGCATGCGCAACAGCGCGCGTTGAGTCTGCTGCTGCTGTCTTGGTTCGTTTGCCTATTTGGATTAAATCTCTTTGGTCATTGTGGATGTTCAGGTCATTGTGGTGTTCAGGTCATTGTGGTGTTCAGGTCATTGTGGATGTTTAAGTCATTGTGGTGTTCAGGTCATTGTGGATGTTCAGGTCATTGTGCATGTTCAGGTCATTGTGGTGTTCAGGCTAAAGTATTCTCCAACATGGTCGTGTAGATAGGGTAGAAAGAGGTGAGGTTTATGGCGGAGTGTTTTTTTTTGTGCTTGCCGTTTTTTTTACAGCTTTTTTACTGTGGATGGCAGGTCAGCTATAGCTGTTTCATTGTTCCTCAGAATGTTTTTTTTTACAATGGCTTTTTGCTACTCATCAGCAGAGCAAGAATTTATAAAACTGATCGTTGCCCACGCTATGTTCATCATGGCACACGTCATACTGTCAGTTTTCCTCACACCTCTGCAGATGTTCTTATATCCTCTTTGTTGGTCTCCTTTTTGCTAGATCAAGTGCTTGAGATCACTGTAGTATCTACCAACACATTCATCATCTATTCCCATGTCAGATACATTATGGATTTTGTACTGTCCTGTCAAATTTGCGCTAATAAATGCTAGATCTCTGTCCAACAAAACTTTTAGTTTAAATGACCGTTTTACTACTCGTGCTCTGGATTTTTTTCTTTGTGACAAAGACCTCCCTCAGCCCTGGTGTTTTTACAGCTCTAAAGGAACTTACTCCTCAGACTGCCTGGTTTTTAATTGTCCAAAAACTGTAGGTCATGGAGGTGGAATAGCAACAATTTTCAATAACTGTTTTAAGTGTAAACTCGTGCCTGTTGAAAACTTTCTATGCTTTGAGGTGCAGCTCTTCAAGGTTGATCTCACTACTTCCTTGCTTTACAGACCACCTAATTTCAATAAGGATTTCATCTGAGACTTTTTCATCTTCCTGATGTCACACTATGGTAGACTTCTGATTCTGGGTGAATATAATATCCATGTCTACTGCCAGTCTGAACCCTTACTCAAAGAGTTTCTATGTCTTATGGACTCACTTAACTTTGTATAATTTGTTTCTGGACCCACACACCAGAAGGGTCACACCTTGGACTTTTAGTCTCTAATCTTGAAATTTGTGACACTGCTATTCTTGATTATTGTGCAGTGGTTTTTGTGCTGGCTGGTACTCTCCTCAAATCTTATCATTCACCACATTTTTCCACCACCAGATTTTAATTCCTCTATTGCCAGGTCATTCAATGATGTGTATTTATCTACCCAAACCCCTGGTGTTGTGAAAGCCCTCTCCTCTTGTGTCCATCTGTCACAGGGTGGAGGAGGACGCAAGCGCAGGAGCCGAGACGTGAGGGTAGGAACAGTCCGAGTTAGACAGTAATGCACGATGTGAGGGGTATCCAGAGATGCAGGCGTGAACAGATACTGAATATCAATAACGGTGTTCCAGAGACGTAGAGGTAATCACGCAGATAGTCGGGTGGAAACAGGTAATGTTCAGATATGCGAGTTTTTCAGAGACGTGGTCGTAAACAAACAGGGTGTGGTGATGAACCAGGTAATACTCAACAATGCAGGTTATCCAGAGACGTGGTTGTAAACAGGCAGATTGTCGAGATAAACCAGGTAATACAGAATCGTGAGGATAATCCAGAAGCATAGTCTTAAACAAAGTGGGAAGTCGAAACCAACCAGGTGAATTCACAGAATACGGAAAGCATGGTATTGCAGCTAACATACGTTATGGAGCGTATAATTCGCAACCTGAAATAGGAATGTGACTACTTAAATACCAGTGGACGCCGAAGGACAGTCATATGTGTTGAGAATCAGAACTATAGAAGTATAATAGTGCCAAAAGTCCTTGAAACTTGAATTACATAACCTGAAAAAAACTTGTCACAATAACAATACTTGAGGATACAGAAGCAGGAGGTAGGGGCTCTTGGGAGGTCACCATTAATAACTTCCACAGCCATACTTTCTTTAGCAACTTCCCATCCAACCCAAAACTTGAGCAGGTCCTTCTACTCGCTGAAATCGAACAAATAAAATCTTATTCAACATTTTTTTAAAAGTTATTTTGTCATTTATGACCGCAACAGTTTGTGGTCTTGGGCAAGGCACATTATTCACTTTATTTTAAAATGCAAAATAGAACAACAAAACATTTACATTGACATGAAGACACACAAATGTCAGATTATGACAAACATGTTTAAAATCTTATTTATATTTAATGTAAATAAAAAAGCCAATATAGATTTGGCTTCTCAATGAACTGCCTCATGTATCCAGTGACACATTGGTTTGTTTCATCTGGGTATTCATCATCAGCAGCAGGCCACAATATTCGAGAAAGCGGCATCTACATTTAACATTTTTAAGGGTCCTAAACGGCTTGAACCCCGATAATTGCTGCTTGCAGATATATTTTATGTTTATTTTTCTTGTTCAATTAGATTAGGCTGTTTTTTTAGACTTATTATTAATAATTTACAATTTTATAATAATGTTAGGCTACATTTAACTACATGTAGGAGAATTCGTCAATTACTGCCATAGTTAGTAGCCAACCTTAATGAATTCGGGCTATTGAACTCCATAAACAGCCTGGGAACCGGGGCTTCAATGTACTCTTGAGGTAGTGTGATACCTTGCCATTTCCGCACATGGAATCTACAGACTCCGCATGTCCCTGAGGACTCTCAGTACAGCTAGCTAGTAAGGATGTAGCTAGCCAAGCCATGACTTCGTGCAGGTGTTCAACATAGAATGTCGTTAGCTAACGTGAGCTAGCTAGCTAGCTCACAAAAAGCTAGCATAACTTCGCTACAATGAATGACTATATGAGCAAATAAACTCCATGTAATCCATGTCTAAAGGAATATGTCCAACAGCATGGTTCAGGCGCGAGCAGAATCGCTCTAAAACAGAGTCCAAGAGCAAGTGCTGTGGGGAAAACTAACGTTAGCTAGCTAGCTCACAAAAAGCTAACATAACTTCGTTACAATGAATGACTACCATTTTTCCAAAAAGATAAATGAAAAGTAATTCAACAGTGTAATAAAATATCCCGCTGTGCTGTTGATAAATAAAGAATAGTTTAAATTACCCCATTGGTTCATCTTCTGATTCACTATCGGCACAGAAGTGCAATTCACACCACAACCACCAGGGTGTTAAGGCGGTTCTGAGCAGCGAGTAATAATACTATCGGCAATCCACTGCTCTTCCTGTGAGACCCGGATGTGAAGACCTGAATTTTTAGACCTGAATTTGAAGACCTGAATTTTTGCAGCCTGAATGTGAAGACCTGAATTTTTGCAGCCTGAATTTGTGAGGAAATTAATTCAAGCACTGATATTGCTGTGTTTATTTTTCGATTTGTGTCAAATTGCTGGGCAGAAAAAATTCAAGTATTGTTATTGTGACAAGTTTTTTTCAGGTTATGTAATTCAAGTTTCAAGGACTTTTGGCACTATTATACTTCCATACAGAACTCCGGTGATCTTGAACACATGCGCGCTTGTGTTGGATTCTGAGAACTGGAGTCCAGGTCGGACGGGGTTGAGTGCATGCACGCTCGTGTTGGATTCTGGGAACCGGAGTCCCGGACGGACTGAGCTCTGACACTATCCTGATGAATTGGTTTTCTTTTTAACAGTACCTGTACTGCTACCTTGGACTCAATTGCCCCCTTGAAGTTACAGAGTTCCAAGGTAATGTAGAAGTTCAACACTGGTTAACTAGGTACACTCACACTCTCAGGCAGGAGTGTAGACGCACTCAGCGCATATGGAAGAAAGACAAACTTCAGATATCATACAAAATATTCAGGGAGTGTCTTAAGTGGTATCAGAGCCCTATTAAGGAGGCACAGTTGAAATACATGGCTGATTTAATTGCACAACATGCACAAAGGCCAAAGGTCCTTTTTTAGTACAATTAATGCCTTTCTTAATCCCTCTCCTAGTATTCATTTCAAGATTACTACTGACCTGTGTGATCAGTTTTTAACACATTTTACTCATAAAACCATCTCATTGTTCTTCTCCTCTAGAAACATTTCCTTGTCAGAGCTCTCTTTCTCTTTTACAATCAGTGTCTCCTTCACAGCTCTTTGATATTGTTTCTATTATGAAGTCCTCTTTCTGCTGTTCTGATGTTCTGCTTTTGTCCACTCTCTTCTAATGTGCACGACTGTGTCAACAACCTTGGTGTCATTTTTGACTCCACACTGTTTTGATATGCAGATTTAGTGCTGTGGAAAAGGCTGTTTCTTTCATCAGTTAAGATCTATTGCTAGAATCAAGATGATGCTCTCTAAGAAGGACCTTTAAACTGTTATTCATGCATTTATAACATCTAGGTTGGACAATTGTAACTCAGTGTATCTTGTACAGCACTTTGGTTTCAATATTTGTTGTTTTTAAATATGCTAATGTTTATTTACTTGGTACCAAGTTCTTCAAGCGTTCTTTAAGGATATATTGAATAAATAAAGATGATTCTACTTGAAATCCTTGATCTTTGCTGAGAAAACAGTCTTTTCTACTTTGAATCTTATAAGGTTCAAGAGAACAGAAATGATACATTTCCGTTCTTTTCCTGTCAGATAGCTTTATTTCCTCCTGAGGGACTGAATGACATAAATGTTCTCTTCAGCTCACCTTGGATGAGCTCATAAAGAAGAATAGTGAAAAAGCGTGACAAAACTGAGGTCAAGCTGTTCTGATTGTCATTATGCCAAGATAGAAGTGTGTAGTTTGTGTTCCTGTGAATGAGAGAAGAATGAGAGTGAAGAAAGGAGCATGTTTACTTGGCTAGATTAATCATTTATCACACCCATAGAAAGGTGGGATAATTGGGTTGATCTAGTTTGCTCTAAGAGTCTGAGGAGAACATCCTTTATGCACCACATGGATGAGTCGTGAGGATCAGAAATAGATCAAATCATGGCTACAAATGATGATTGGTTTATCCTGATGTGGTTCCTTGAGGAGTTAATATTCCAAACCTATGCAAAATCAATAGGGATTTGGTAACACTTCATTTGAGGGGAACCTACATTAGGCATTCATAACACATTCATAAGTGGTGGATAAATATTTTAGAGCGATGATGGAGAATTTATGTAAGGCTTATCTTGAAAAATTGTGATCGCTTTGTATTTTTTATGACAGAGAAGACAGAAGAATCACAATGGTCATTATGGATCCACTGTAATTGATCGTGAAGGTTGTTTTTTTCTCATCTCCCAGTAAACATTTCTCATGTAATCCTATACATCCTCAATCATACATAAAGCAATACTTTTAAAAAGCTGTTTCGTCTGCAGCAGAGCTTCCAAAATAAAATAAAAGTTCAACGTGCTTTTTTTTTTTTTTTTTTTTTTTAAACCTCTTGAACAATCAGGATGCAAGTTGGAGGTCAGGCAAGATGGAATAAAACAAAAACGGAGCTTTGTTATTGAGTGAATATGTACAGATATGTGAAAAATTGTAAATATTCATTCACTTAAACTTTATCCTCCACCACCATACACCACCACACATACCTCTTTTTTTTTTTTTTATTATATTTTTTATTTTTTCTTTTTTTTTTTTTTTTTTTTTTTTTTTTTTCTCTTTTTTTTTTTTTTTTTTTTTTTTTTTTTTTTTTTTTTTTTTTTTTTTTTTTTTTTTTTTTTTATAAATTTTTCTCCCCCCCCCCCCCCCCCCACCATCGCTGTAACTAAAAATAACAGCACATGTATGTTTGGGACGTTCACCGGTATGTGATGCTATATTTCACTTTAACAGAGGCTCAAATTCTCTGGATTTTCTGCCTGCAGAGTTAAACTGAAGACAAACAACATCCTCATCAACATATTTACATCAATCATTATTTCATGTGCATTAATGAGAACAATAAATATAATCTAGCTAGAAAGCTAGGCTAGATATTTAGCTGATGCTAGTTAGTGCTGGTAAGCATGTTGTTATAGTTACAGAATGTGTTATGTGAGTTGGGTTTTTCCACCCAAATCAGCACAAAATGTGCCTTGACCTTCAGTTTTTCTGTTAAAAAAAAGCAGTAGTAACTGCACTAAATGAAAAATAGTAAAAAAAAAAAGTAAAAAAATAGAAAAAATAGTAAATAAAACACTCGCATAGTATAAACACCTGCATAGTGTTTTATGTTTTCTTATATTAACTTCTATAGTGGTATCACCTCCCAACACACATGTCCCATTAGTTAATTTCACATTCTCTACATTTTAATGACATTTTGATCATCATAGTTGTATTTATTTTATTTATTTATTTTTTATAAAAGAATTTGTCTATTCCGAAACATTTTAAGTTTAACTTTATGATGCTACAGTCCATAGCCCCAGGTGTTGATTTTTTATGCACATCCTGCAATATAGTTAGGAAAAAAACTAGATGTTGAATCACACTTGGAAAGTCTCTGGAGCAGCTGTCCAGGGACTGGGAACTTGTAAAGGCTTTGTTTTGTCTGTTCATTACAGTAATTTGGTGATGTGTTGGTCCTCCATATGGCTAGTGTGCACCACAGGCCTTTTGTTTCCTTTTACACACCTACACCGAACACAGAATCTAGTTAAATGTATTGCAGCTCTCGAACATTCATCAGGAGCAATAAAATGCATCAGGGACATCACAACTGAAACAAATAGTGGTTTCATTTTTATATGTTTTCACAATCATTTAAAATCCATTTCTCTCTTTCAGGTTTTTACATGATACAACAGCTGACGTGGGGAAGAATTGCAATAATCAATGGTATCTTTGCAGCAGAAGCTTTTTTTGAGCCAGGAAGATGGACAGAAATGCAGAAAAGCAGGATGGAGAGAGAGAGAGAGGGCCCATTATTCATTTTTACCAGCTGACAATTCTCAGCACCTGGAGGGATCTAGGAATTTGATATGGACAGAATACAAATGAATGCATTAGAGCTAAGGTAAATAATGATAACTACAATCATTCATTATTTGTCTGTGTGAAAATGCACAGTCTTACATACGCAAAATAACATGTCAGTTAACCTAGACATGTAAAATAGAGAGTGGAGTCAATGCAAATTGATGTTCAGGAATAGAGACAGAATTAATGCAATGCATCAGTCAGTTATATCATTTACAAAGTCTCAAAAATAGGAAATTCACCCAAGTAAATGACTTTAATCAGAAAGTTTTAGTGGAAGATACAGACCCTGCCACTAATATTGGTAAATATGAGCAAAGAAGGCTGTGAAAATTGTCTTTATTGTTTAACAATTTGATCTTTTGTTAAAAAAAATCACAAAAATACTCTCATGGATATCAAACAATTCCAAAAACAACACAGATTTATCAAAAAATATCTTTGTTAAATATTTGCGTGCCGCAATTATTGGCACCCCCATGAATTCATATAAGAAAAATATATTTGAAGTTTATTCCCATTGATATTTGAATTTTTTTTTATGTACACCTGGGCGACTAGGAACATGAAATTATTCAACCATGACTTCCTGTTTCACAGGGGTATTAATATAAGGTAAGACAGGCAAAATTTCCTTAGTCATTCACAACAATGGGTAAGACCAAGGAATATAGCTGTGATGTGCGGCAAGAGGTTGTTGAGCTTCACAAAATGGGAAATATCTATAAGAAAATAGCACAAGCATTGAAAATGCCCATTTCCACCATCAGGACAATAATTAAGAAGTTCCAGTCAACTGGAAATATCAGGAATTGACCTGGAATTGGACGTGTGTCTACATCGTCTCAACACACTGTGAAGATGGTTCGAGTGGCCAAAAAATCTTCAAGGATCACAGCTGGAGAATTGCAGAAGTTAGTTGCGTCTTGGGGTCAAAAAGTCTCCAAAACTACAATCCGAAATCACCTACTGTACATCACCATAAGTTTTTTGGAAGGGTTTCAAGAAAGAAATCTCTAATCTCATACAAAAACAAATTTGAGCATCTTCAGTTTGTCAGACACTACTGGAACCTGAAATAAAATAGAGATTTTGGTCAATAAAGTTTTGGTAAAAAGTACCTCACGTCCACGGTTAAATATGGTGGTGGATATTTAATGTGGCTGTTTTTCTGCCAGAGGACCTGGACATTTTGTTAAGACACATGGCGTCATGCACTCCATCAAATATCAACAGATATTAAATGAAAACCTGACTGCCTCTGCCAGAAAGCTTCAAATGGGCCATGGTTGGATCTTCCAGCAGGACAATGATCCAAAACATACATCAAAATCCACACAAAGATGGTTTACTGACCACAAAATGAAGGTCCTGCCATGACCATCCCAGTCCCTTGACCTGAACCCCATGGAAAATCTGCGGAATGAACTGAAGAGGAGAGTCCACCAGCATGGACCATGAAATGTGAAGGATCTGGAGAGGTTCTGTATGGAGGAACAGTCTCAGATCCCTCGCCATGTATTCTCCAACCTCATCAGGCATTATAGGAGAAGACTCAGAGCTGTTATGAGGAGGCAAAGGGACAGCACATTTTATTGACTAAAAGGGTGCCAATAATTGTTGCACACCTATATTTAACAAAGATATATATTTGATAAACCTGTGTTGTTTTTGCAATAGTTTGATATCCATGAGAGCAGACTATTCTTGAGGATTTTTTTTTAAACAAAAGCTCAAAAGGTTAAACAATAAAGACAATTTTCCACAGCCTTCTTTGCTCATATTTTCCAAGGGTGCCAATATTAGTAGAGGGCTTTGTATTTCCTTGTCTTTTCAAAGAACATGACATAAATAGATACAAATACAGATACGAATAAGGGTGTAAAACTTTTTTTTTAATTGCTAAGTTTAATGAATGGAATAAAACTGCTAAAACTGTTATGTTGCCATTTATTGCAGTGGTATTTGTTGTGAATGTAAGTGTTATGTTTAGTTTGAGCAGTGGAGGGCGCTCTACAGTTATGTGTTCAGAGTCTGTGGAATAAAAGACAATGTTAATTCCCCTCTGTGTCTCATATGTGAGTTGCATCCAAGAATATTACAGTATTGGTGACGAATATTAAAATGGTTCACACCGCTGTTTAAGTCCTGCTGTGATGTCCTAGCACCACATTAAGTTTCCGTGTAAGACATGAGGGATAAAAAACATGTGCAGGAAGATGACTGTGCGAGCCGACGAGCAGAAATGGCTGCACTAGTAGGAACAGTGAGTCCGTTTGGTAATGATAGTGAAATGATGGATTCTTTTATCCAAGCAAATTGTACAACCGTAATCCACATGAGATTGTACAAAGATATAAGTTTAACTCATAGATACAAAAAAATGGAAAGACTGTAGCTGACTATGTAGCTGAGTTAAAAAAGTTAGCACAGGACTGTGAGTACGGGTCCACACTGCCACAAATGCTGCGAGACAGACTCGTGTGTTGAGTGAATGACAACTGAATGCAAAGACGGCTGCTTGGTGGAATTGACATTTGACAAAGTGCTTCGTATATGTCAAGCTATGGAATCTGCAAACAAAAATGTAAAAGATCTGAAAGGACTGCTGACAGAAGAGACTGGACAGGACGTGATATCAGTAAAAGGGCAAATAGCAGTACACAAAGTGTACTCATCTGAGCAGAAGGTGTGGCAAAAAGAGGACATGCATTACAGATGCAAAGGGTAACATTCTACAGAGGGAATGCAGGCTTGCTAATGAACTTTGCTGTAAGTGTGGAAGGCATGGACACATAAGGAGGGCATGCGAGACTAAGCCAGTAGCTGCTGTGGTTCATAAAGCGTCATACAAGGAGCAGAAAGGAAAGAAAAAGGAAAACGTAGTAGGACATTTCTCATGAGAGAGGAAGGGGTGAGTGGCAAAGATGATACAAGTGCCATTAACACCATATAGGGTGTATCTCAAGACTTTTCATTTACATTACATGTATTAATTTATCAGATGCTTTTATCCAAAGCGACTTACAAATGAGAAAATTAAAGCAAAGCAATATATCAAGCAGAGAACAATACAAGTAGTGCTACCATACAAGATCCATTAATTGAGTTCTAGAAGAAGCAAAGTACGCACAGTAGACATGTAAGTGCTAGAGTAAGTTATTTTTTTTAGGGGTTAGTTAGGTGTTAACTGAAGAGTTGGGTCTTTAGTTGTTTTTTGAAGATAGAGACAGATTCTGCGGTCCGGATTGAGGTTGGAAGTTCATCCCACCACTGAGGGACAGTTAGTGTGAATGTTCTTGAAAGAGACCTTGAGCCACGCAGAGTAGGTACTACTAATTGTCGGCCGTTGATTGATCGCAGTTTGCAAGAGGCAATGTAAGCCTTCAGGAGAGAGTTGAGGTAGGGGGGTGCTCTTCCAGACAAAGGTCTTGTAGGTAAGTATCAAGGCCTTGAATTTGACGCGGGCAGCTACAGGAAGCCAGTGTAGGGAGATCAGGAGGGGTGTTACATGGGTTCTCTTGGGCTGGTTGAAGACGAGGCATGCTGCTGCATTCCATCTGAAGTGGTTTGATGGAACTGGCTGGGAGGCCAGAGAGTAGTGAGTTGCAGTAGTCCAGTTTTGAGAACAAGAGCTTGGACTAGTAGTTGTGTAGCCTCTTCTGTGAGGTAGGGTCTGACTTGCCTAGGGTTGCTCTCCATTCTTTTTGTGTCCATGAGTATTGGTCACTATCACGCAAACCGTTAAACTGATTGTCATGGAGGTGGAATTTAAAGTTGACACAGGCTGTGGAGTGATGATCATCAACAATGATCAATATTCAAAGATGTGGAAAAAACAGACATGCCAGAATTGAGCCCTTGCCATCTGAAGATGAAAATGTATACATGTGAGAAAATGGATGTGCTTGGAATGGTTACAGTGGCAGTGTAGAGCCAGAATATAGAGAAGAGACGGGCAATCATTGTTGTGGAGGGAGTGGGGCCTAATCTGTTTTGACGAAGTTGACTACAGTTGACTACTATTATGTTTGTTGCTTCAGCTGGTAAATAAATTAACAAATGTACCACAACATAAGTTGGCTGATGTATTGAAGATACACTCTGAGATGTTCAAAGAAGAGTTGGGTCAATTTAAAGCCACAACCGCTAAAATTCATGTCAACCCTGAGGCCCAGCCACAATTCTACAAGCCAAGGCGAGTGCCATATGCTGTTAGACCACTGGTAGAGATGGAACTCCAGAGGCTGGTGGAAGACCAGATCATTGAACTAATACAGTTTGCAGAGTGGACAGCTCCCATTGTTCCAGTCAGGAAACCTGATGGCTCCATCTGAATTAGTGGGCATTAAAAACTCACAGTAAATTGAGCTCTAATGTGGAGCAGTATCCACAAGGTGGAAGATTTATTTGCTCAGTTGGCAAGAGGAAAAAAAATTCTGGACATGTGTATCAGCAGATAATGCTGGACAAAAATGCTAAGAAGTACGTTACAATAACACACACAAGGGATTGTGTACTTACAAAAGGCTACCATTTGGAGTTGGACCATTTGGATTACAACCGGTAACAGAAAAGTACAAGCTGTAAAAGAAGCTCCTGCACCATGAACTGTGAGTGAACTGAAGGCTTATTTAGACTTTGTTAACTATTAACACAAATTTCAACCTTTACCCAACTTATCAACCTTGTTTCCACCCTTGCATGCACTTCTGAGAAAAGATGAAAAATGGGCATGGGGCTGCAAGCAGCAAGAAGTTTTCATGAAGTCCAAGAATCTTCTTCATTCGTCAGTCATCTTACTGCACTATGATTCCACTAATCCACTCACCCTGGCTTGTGATGCTTCCCCTTAAGGGGTTGGTGTGGTGCTGTTGCTTCGAATGATAGATGGAAGGCTGTGTGGCTCTTCTAAGACACCTATACCAAACCCATCCAGGAATTATCAGGATGAAAGGCCTGGCATGGAGCTATATGTGGTGGCCACACTTGCAGAGGTGGAAGCATTGGTCAAATCATGTGCAGTCTATCAGGAGAACAAAAAGTCTCCAGTGAACACGCAACTGGATCTATGGGAGTTGCCAGAACAACTGTGGAAAAGCATTCACATTGATTATGCTGGTCCATTGATGGGTAGAAAGTTCTTGTTTCGTGGATGCATACTCAAAATGGAAAGAGACTTATCCGTTGAACATGTCTACATTCACAGTTACCAATCAGTGCTTAAGACAAACTTTTAGCCATCACAGGATACCAGTGTCAGTCAATGGCAGTTGTTTTACCAGTTCTGAATTCCAAGAGTTTATGGAAAGAAACGACATCACACACATAACCACAGCACCCTACCATGCATTGATGAAAAATAATGCTGCAGATTCCTTTAGAACAAAGGTAGTCATAGTCATGTTCAGTTACCGGATTACATCAAAGTTGACCACTGGCAACTGGGTGCTGAACGACTGTGTGGAAGGAAACTGCGGTCTACACTGGATCTCATTTATCCTAATTTTAAGGGTCAAGTGTATAAAAAGCCATTGTGTCAAAAATGGTACCATGATCATTTTGCGGAGGGTGACCCAGTGTATACTAGGAACTTCAGCTCTGGGCCAACTTGGATTCCAGGAACAGTTCAAAAAAAGACTGGTCCTGTATAGTGCACAGTAGCATTGGGAAGTGGGCAAGTATTCCACCGACATATTGATCATTTGAGAGACAGGCACAATGCAACATCCATAGCACCAGCACCAGAGTTGTTAGACACTTCACTGCCAGGTGTTGACAATCCAGTGCCATCTACAAAAGACTGAGGTTCCTTATTCTCTGAGGAAAGTCATGTAAGACAAAACCCGGGAGGTATTCTCCCATGGCTGTGTCAGAAACTTTCCTTGGGATGGAAAAACCTGATCTGAGAAGGTCTACACGTACTAAAATGACTCCAAGCTATATGAATTATATATATATATAATTATAATTAGTGTAGTGGTGAGTTCCCCAGCCACAGAGCAAGAATGCCAATAACGCCCGGGAACTCATTGGGATGGGGGAACTCTACCCAAAGTCCCTAGCTCAGTTCTGTGAGATATTCATGTAAAAAAACATTTGAAGACATTCATGTGTAGTGATATATGTTTGGGAAAACTCATTGTGATTTTGTGATATTCTGCTACAAGTAATAATACTACTGATATGGTTAAGTCTAATTTAATTTTGGACTAGTTGTATCAGGAGGAAGGGGACAAAGTGAGTGTATGTGTTATGTTTTGTTTGATCAGTAGAGGGCGCTCTACAGTTGGACAGTTGGACAGTACAGACATGAAACATTACCTCAGAGTCTGTAATCCAGAAGGAGTGTTCTCAATTGTTGATACCAGCTGCTTTGTTCATGCATTCGGAGTCTGTGGAATAAAAGACAACGTTAATTCCCCTCTGTGTCTCATGTGTTTGCTGCATCCAAGCTATTACAGTATTCTTTCTAATTACTCATTAGCTAATCACATTTAGATCAAAATTTTTTTTGGGTGTGCGGTGCTGTGTGATTTATTTACAGTGTTCATTTATTCATCTTTAGTAACTACCTGCAGGTCTAAATTAGACTACTAGTTTGATTATATTTTAAAATAAAACAGGCAGGTACAAGGATGGGATACATAAAAAACCCAGTCCTCTAGTTAAAATTAAAATCTCTAGCTGAGAGCAATTATGAACTGAAGTGTTACAGCTGAGGTGGAGGAACTGTCAGAGCCTGAATTCATACACCATGTTGACATATTTGGAGCAGTAAACAGATATAGGCTTTGCATACACCACTAATATACAGTATTGTGTGCAATGCTTGCAAGGCGCTATATTATATGAAATACATACAGCACGCTGATCAAAATGATAGATATACATGTTCTGTATAGGAGCAGAATTGGTCATTGCCTAAGTTTTAATGGCCACAATGACAATGACAGGCCACAAAAATATCAATCAAACAATCAATCAATCAATCAATCAATCAATCAATACCTTTCACCAGTGGAGTGTATCAGCATGAGGTCTTGTCCAGGCCATGCTGCATGATAATTCAGTGAGAAACCCTGATGACAGCTTTTATTGAACTGTATGATTCAGGGCCAGTGAGCGCATTGTGCAGCTGGCAAAGTTGAAGCCTCTATTTTCTGAAGTCCTGCTTTTTTTTTCCTCTGAATTTCGCAGAGCTCTGAGGCAAATTTAAACCCCCTTTGCACTCCAAAACATGATTTTTAAACATAATGGGGAACAGAAATCATAAAAACTGGTATGAATTCTGTTTGCATCACAGTGTCCATAGCAACGAACATCATGTCCTTATGTCTGTTTTGGTCCTGCCCCAAGGCCCCCCCCCAAAAAAAACACTCTGTAATAGTTTTTGTTCCTTGATTGTGTTCACCTGTTCTGTGGTAGCATATTTTTAGTTTGTCTGATTTCACCCTTGTATTTCCTGTTATCATAGCAATATCACAGGGAGAATTCAGAAAAAAACCCTGCATGTCAAAAAAATCACAATCACATACAAGATTAGAAAATAACTTGGTATGTGGGACATTTTAAATGCAGAAACAGCTAGCAATCTTATGCTACTGATGACATAACCTGTTTCATTGCAGTTCATGAAATTATTGAGGAAATGGTGATGCAAATCAATACTCATGTTGACCTGTGACAAAGGCAAGCTTGTTTGTTAGCAGTTACCTAGCCGGCTAACTATGTGCTAATGTCAGCTGAACAGATTCCCAATGCTTAGGCAAGATTTCATTATTTTTGTAATACTATATTATCTTAAATGTAATAGCATGGTAGTCTTAGCAGGAGGACATGGAGGCACTTTTAATTTCCATACATATGCAGATTTATAAACCTTTATTCTTTATAAGAGTAACAGTGTAGAGATGTAAGGCTGCAGTTTAATTATTCATGTCTTTTTAATAGTTTAAAAAAAATCTGCTTAGAGGTACTCGTAAATCTACCACACTAGACAAACCCCAGGACTTAAAAAAAAAAAGGAGGTAGATATTGTTGAAATGAAACATCCTGGCTTTCACAGTTGTGGAGATGATATGATATAAAATTATGTAAAATAAGTAGCAATATGCAGCTTTGAGTAACAACAAAAAAGACAAATGAAGCAACATCTGATGTCCTGAATAAATGAGAGTGAATTCAAACCATTAAGAATTTACAGACATGCATTATCTCTCTCTCTCTCTCTCTCTCTCTCTCTCTCTCTCTCTCTCTCTCTCTCTCTCTCTCTCACACACACACACACACATGCTCATTAGTGCTCAAAAATGTCTACATACAAATATATTTTGCATGATTAATGCAATATCTAGGGCTGGACATCTCTAAATAAATCATCTGAGACACAGTCTGCTTGGACCACTGCATCCATCACTGTGTGTTTGTGCCTTCCAAAAATAAAAAATAAAAATACACAGAAGTCAACATTAATAAGAACACTAAGTGAGGAATAAACCACTATGTGTGAACGATGCTGTTATAAGAAAACAAACAACAATGGGGTGGTGTCATGAAGCCGAGTTACTGCTACAACCTTGAAAGTGATTCATTTCCCATAATACCATGTCCTCAAGTGTTTTTTCTCTTATACCACAGCAATTTGTGACTACAAAGATTACAAATTATATTCATTAAAGAATGACACAGCATTTTTAAAAGGAGTTTATAGTTACATTTAATGTAGTGAAACATCTCTATAAGTTCCCTTTAACATAATTGATCAATTTATCAATCAAAGTTACCAAGTGCATTCACAGCACATTTACATTTACCCCGCCCACAAAACTCCATAAAACACAAAGCTCACAGAAAGCTGAAAACAACTAAATGGCAACTAAACAGTCGAAGAGTGGCACCTTCTGCACTCATGGCATCTTCCTGTAATGCAGCTCAGCCACTGCAGCGCATTGGCTACCATAGACACACACTAACACCAATACTCTTAATGAATGGCTAGTCTCATTAATCTGAACTTATTTTTGGATTTGTTTTGCAATCATCTTCCTTCATGTCATTAATTTGAAGCGTCTGAGTTTTAACTGAAATAAATAAGTGATTTAAATTTTACGATGTAATCTGTATGTAAACTCACAATTACATGTTTTGAAGCTGCTCCATTAAAGAAATTCCAACAATTTCATTTGCACATGCTCCTATGAGTGATTGATGAATACATTTGTATCCAGCATGATAAATGAGTCCCAATATTCTGTACTCAAAAAGTAATTTAAGTCTTAAAACCCTCAATTTCTCAATTTTTTTACATGATCAAAATCGTAAAAAGACTTTTGTCCATTAGAAGTGATGCATTAACTGATTAAGCTAGAGAAAGTAACGAACTTCACTGAAATATTATACTTGCTCAATTGCTTTCCATTTAAAGCTAATAAACATAATGATTAACTGGATTTCAATAGTAATATTTCAATCTCCCATAGCTTTATGACTTTAAGGATGGTGTAAGGGAATGATTATACAGACTGCAATATTTTGAGTCTCTGAAAAATTTCTTTTTCACTATTATATTATCACTGAGCTCAAAGCAAAGTGTGTGCATGTGTGTTTGTATGTGGGAAAAATTCTGGAAAATCATATGTTTAATTAGTAAACGGTGTTTGTGTTCACAAATATAATATACTTTGCATGGTATGAGGCAGTGAAATATTAATAGGATAAATCTACTGCTCCACTTGGGTTTGTTCAAAAATCTAATCACGCCATGTTCTGTCATCCATCACGCTCATTTCGAATTTGCTGTAGTAATGAGAAACCTGATGGGAAATCTGCCGTTCTCTGTCTCAGAGGGGGTTTAATATGATTTAGTAAAGCACAGAAAGTTTAGTTTATTAAGTGTTACAAGTGCGTTTTAAAAGCAGCAGGAACTTAATTAGCTCTAAAGCACACAAAGGAGGAACTGCTGCTTCAATTATAGTTTATAATAAACACCAGATAGATAAATCGATAGATAAACACACATGATTGTACTTTTTGGAATTTAAGATCCAATCGTTGCTGAATACACTTCCTATGGATATTTTAACGTCACGTCTCAGTTTTATACCAATAACACACAGATTCAGTAGGTTCGCTATTCTATGGACCATTGTTAAATTATGAAAAATCTGATTGGTCCATTGGTTAAAAATTCATATTTTAGAGAATATTTTTTATTTAGAAAGTTTTCATGTATTCCCATAAGCTAGTTCAAGAAATTAGCAGCTGCTGATCAGAATAAAGTCACGGTCAGAGTAGACACAAATAAAATCCACCTAGTCAAACTCCCTGTCCACTTTTCATTTGACATCCGTTTCCTCCAATTTCACTTCACAAGTTCGTCTACATAAACTTTATCTTGGAAGTGTGGCAATAGAAAACAAGAGCAGACCGTTCTGTACGTCAAGTCATTCTGTAACACAGCTGATTATTATTACCGTAGACTGAAAATGCGTTTTTTTTTAGTGACTGGTTATCATACACTAGCTAATAATGTTGTATTTAACAAGCTAACGAGCTAAGATTAGTCACCCAAATGTGTCTCATCACTGACAAACTAAAAAATATAGCAGCTAGATGGCTAAAGTTAGCTGTTTAGAAACATGTCACCAGGACCGTGGATAATTGCCTGAGTTTACACCACAGAGAAGATATTCACTAGACAATAATCAGCTTGCGATTAGATAGATTAGATAGATAGATAGATAGATAGATAGATAGATAGATAGATAGATAGATAGATAGATAGATAGATAGATAGATAGATAGATATAGATAGATAGATAGATAGATAGATAGATAGATAGATAGATAGATAGATAGATAGATAGAACTATTGCCACTGTTCAATAGATTTAACACAAAAACCCATTTTCTCTTTTTGCATTTTTTCTCCTTCTCTTAATTTTTATTCCCATGCAATCATTCATATTTTGCTCTCAAAATGTGTTTAGGTGATTTATTTATATGCACATTGAAATATAATTTTTTTCTCACTTCATATAAGTCTTTTTTTTTATGGCTGTTATGATATGAGACAATACAGGAAGCAAGTGCAGGTTCATGTGTTTATTGACAACTAAAGGCAGCAAACAAGGTCCCTCAAAAAACAACCAATGACTAAACAAGGAGGAGCCCAAACAGAAACAAAATCACATGTCCAATGTAAACAAAGTCTCCATAGTTCCTATGTATTGCACGAGCATGTGCTCACTCTGGTTCATGCACAGGCGTGCCCTCTGGCTCTCTGTGCAAGTTGCTGCCGCAGCTCCATCTGCTAGCGAGATCTTGACAAAGGCTTTATTTGAATGTAAACGTTATTTTGCGGTTTATTTAAAAAAATGCAAAGACGAAAGAGACTATACAAGATGTAAATAATCAGAATGTTCCTGAAGGAACTGGAAGAATTGTTCTGTTTTGCCAGTAGAACCTCTCTGACCCATTTCTGTCATCAAAGAGCTTCACTCATGAGTCACTGCTGGATCTGAAAAGCTATTAAAGGGCTGAGATTTACTCCATAAAACCACCACTTGGACAGAATAGATGTTCTCAAAGCCACAGAATGAAATCAGCCTCGACCAGCTGCTACTTTGTCGAGGTGAAGATGGTGTGTTGAAATCATTAGTAGTGTTATTACCATGTTATGGTTAATCATGTCTGTGTGATCACAGATCTTACCTTATCAGTTACTTTCTGAAAATTTTTTTTAACTGCATTTCCAGCTTCCAGCTTTTCCTCACAGTCATGTTTTATTTCATCTTATAACCATAAAGCAATAAACAATATACAGTATGTATGAGATTTTATGGAAATCTTGTTCTCAGAAATGTCTTTTTGGTAAAGATTGTTATCTTAAAGGGGTTTTGCACTTTTTTCTCCAGGTTAAAGAAATCAAAACAAAATTGAGTTTAAAACACAGAACAATAAAATATAGAGTATATGAAGTTTAAAAGAGCGTGCTAGAGAAGTGTAGCATTTCTGGCACTTTTCACTTTTCACTTTTCAAGTTATTGAGTTCATAGCACTGGTACAGCTTATAATATAGATATTATACTCATGTCACCTTCTCAAGATCAAGTGCAATTTGCAAGTGCAAATGACCCCTACAACAAGTGCTTACAATGAAGGTAAAAACAGTTCAGTTGCTATTAAAATGAATTGTGTGAGGTACACATAGTACTAGACTAATAAACTAATCCTGCAAAAGAACCTGGATATTTGATCTTTTTGCTCCCCTTTGGTTTGTGATGTGATATATATATATATATATATATATATATATATATATATATATATATATATATATATATATATATATATATATATAAATAAATATATAAACACAGGTTGCCACTGGAGTCCACGGAGCTGGTGGATGTTAGAGACCTTGTGCTCCTCCACCTTCCATTTGAGGATGCCCCACAGATGCTCAATAGGGTTTAGGTCTGGAGACATGCTTGGCCAGTCCATCACCTTCACCCTCAGCTTCTTTAACAAGGCAGTGGTCGTTATCATGCTGGAATATTGTCCTGTTGCCCAGTCCCCGAAAGGAGGGGATCATGCTCTGCTTCAGTATGTCACAGTACATGTTGGCATTCATGGTTCCCTCAATGAAATGTACTCCCCAGTGCCGGCAGCACTCAGGCAGCCCCATACCATGACACTCCCACCACCACGCTTGACTCATGCAAGTGTGTAGGCAAGACACACTTGTCTTTGTACTCCTCATCTGGTTGCTGCCACACACGCTTGACACCATCTGAACCAAAAAAGTTTATCTTGGTCTCATCAGACCACAGGACTTGGTTCCTGTAATCCATGTCCTTAGTTTGCTAGTCTTCAGCAAACTGTTTGCTGTTTTGTGTGTGCTTTTTTTCTTCTTATTGTTAGTGTAACCTAATGTAACCTAAACAGCTAAAAACCCACCTTTTCCATGAACACCTAACCAACTCCTAAAAAAACAAAAAACAAAAAAAAAACCCACAGACAATGCACTTACACCTCTACTCTGTACACTTTGCTTCCTCTGGTATTCAATTAATGGATCTTGTATAGTAGCACTACTTGTATTGTTCCCTGCTTGATATATCGCTTTGCTTATTTGTAAGTCGCTTTGGATAAAAGCGTCTGCCAAGTGAATAAATGTAAATGTAAATGTATTGTTAATTTATGGCTACTCTGTTTTGTTAGTTAAGTTCACTGAACACTGGACACTGCTAGGAAACTATTTATAATTTAATTTTGGAAACAGCAGGGAGGTGGATGCCATTTTTGTTACTACCCATGTTTTCTCCTGTATTTGGTTAGAGAGGGAGGAAGGTAATAATTTTGTTGTTCATTTTATGTTTGTTATTTTGGCGTGGTCCTCTCCTGACATCTTTTTAAAGCTTCCATTTTTGTATTTGAACTTACCAAATAAATATTACTCCTAAATGTTACAAAAATCTGTGTGATTTTTGTGGAGTGCTGGGACAGGAGAGGAGAGCTCTTGCACGCCTATTAAATTGAAGAAATGTTTTTTTGCTCATAAGTTACTTTTTACCGCCTCACTCGGAAATGAGTGAAAGCTGAAGTATTGATGTATGCTTGAAGTATTTGTGAACTTATGCATGCTGCAGTGATTGCGAGCTGTATTTGCTGTCAGTGTTCACTACCTCACCTGAAGTTTTGAAACACTACTAGTTATGCTTCTGCATTCGTAAAAAACACAGAAGTGTGACAAAGGTCCTTGAGACAGATATACATGGCATGTTGAATAATAGCACAATAATGACCAGGTAAACAAGCAGCAGGTGTTAGTATTCAGTGAAGGTGTCAATGAGGAACCTGAAGTCTGGAACTAGGGGATGTCCATGAAGGAACTGTTGGCTACAAAGGCAGGAGGTGAAGTCCAAAGGTTTAGTGTCTCACATCACCCAGACATGAGCAGAGAGTGGATTCTTGGAAAGAGGGTGAAACTTGATGAACAGTTTGGCTGTGTTCCTGTTGGAGGTTAACCCTCAGGACTTGCGAACTCTGCCAGCAATGCTTGGCAACATCAGATGAACTTTGTCTGAATGCAACAACAATATTGACTGTCAAATTTTTCATGATGTAAGCTCTTGGCAGTATCTAGTTGGATTAGTAATGCTAATTTACTGGAACCATGTAAAGAGACATTAAAAAAAATTGTTTGGTTGTTTGAACTATTTGTAAAATTCCATTTTTATGGTATCAGTAAGAGATCTGGAAGCTGATGAAGGACTTAGTCCTAGTTCCAGGATATCCTCCTCTGTAGCATCTTTAACAAAGTCTCAAAGCATGTCTAAAGTATTTAGGTGAGATTATCCACTGAAGCACAGGTAAGATTGGGATTAAATTGAACAGAACAACAAAAGAATAGTGTTCAACCTATCGTCTGGGAGATTGTGAGGTCAAATCCTAACAATTCCACAGCCATCCTTTGCCGGGAGCCAAGAGAGCTAAACCGGCTGTTCTCACTTGGTGGGAGGGGCATACTCTCTCTCCTCCATCATTCACAGTGACACAAGCCAATCGAGGGTGTCTGATAACTGCATGAAGAAGAGAGCAGATAGCGCTTTCCTCTGAGTGTGTTAAGCTGAATGAGTAGCAGTTCAAAAAGACTTGGTTGGCTGGCTTCACGTGTCTCATAGGAAGCACGTGGTAGTCTTCACCCTAGCTGAAAAAATTCACAGCATGGGGTCTTACTTTCATGAGCAGTGGCTGAATCTGTTCCTGGACGTTTATTGAACAAAGCATGGATTAGCTGCATGACATGACATGACTCTAGTGGGCTTGGACTGGAGGCAGATGTGTGAAGCTCTCCACTGCAAGACCTGTTCCCATATACATCCTGTTCTCTTCTCCAAAAAAGCCATTTTCCATAATCTAGCATGAATCAGTGGGCAGCATTGAATAAACCGCTCTGCAGAGCAATTCTTGTTCATGCGTCAGGTTGCTGAAGGAAACGAGCTGGTTCAGGGTCAGAGAATCTTCACAACAGGACAAATCTGTCTGCACTTTCTCCATAAATCCACGCAAAACACACTGATGATTGCGTTCACATGCCAAATGCTGCTAGAAGTTCGGTTGCAGACTAGGTGAGGACAAATTCTCATTCCTGTCTCTGACCATAAATACCTTTACAGAAGCTTGAGACAATCAACCATAAACAAGGGTGTAAATATGACAAAGCATCATAGCATGTCTTACCGTTATTCTCAAATATAATACGAATAGCTGAATGCTGTCTGTACAATAATTATTACAAAAAGCTCCTTTGTTTTTCAGATTCATTTTATGGATACAATTAAGAAAAGGTTTTGAATTACCCAGATGTGTTTCTGTGATTACTGGGCAGATTACATATCAGAGTTAGTGCTTGATGTACTGATACACTGATGCATTTTAAAAATAGCAAGAGGATGCAATTTAAGAATATTTCAACCACCCAAAATGTATTTCTGCATATACTGATTGCATTTTATTGTATCTGTTATGCAAAGAGAACGCTCCAGAGTACACGTTTAAACAAGAGAATAGTTTGTAGAATAAAAATATTTATATGGAGTTCCACTCTGTCCACTCTGAAATGTATTGCAGTGGTGTTTTTTTTTCATATTTTTTCATTTTCATATTTGCATATCTGGAGCACACCAGCGTTCGATGGAAGCGAGCCCCATACCACAGTTTACAAGAGGACCAGGGATCAGTTCTCTGTACTGCTCCCGGGCACAAGTGCAGGTTTTATACTTCACCAAATGAATCAAACTCTCTGGGTAAACAGCACAGTGTCAAAAAAATAAAACCCTGCAAATGTGAAAATGATCTTTATTTGAGAAAACGACAAATAACGACTGCATGTATTCATGATGCCTCACATTATTATTTGATGAAACGACCAACAATCCTTTTCAGAATCACTGTTGGATTATCACATGCCTGGAAAAAAACTGATCCATTCACGGATGAATTTTTGTCTTCATAAACCTGTCTTTTTTTCTCCTGGAGAATTTCGGCTGATAAATTGTGCTTGCACAAAGTGATAAAGTGGTCGATTATGGTTGAAAAATGTTGCCACTGGAACATCACTTGGAATATCTGCACCTCGAGCAAAATGGCTCTTCGTGTGCTTTTCTTATTCTTTTACTGGCCCCATGGAAATGTGATGTTGTTGTTGTTGGCATGTGCATGTTTTAGATAAGATTCATGGCACAGAAGTGTGTTGTCCTCTTTATATGATGTTGATGATTCACACTGCTTTAAAACGGAATGTTCGTCTTATTATTTACCTCAATGACGAGCTTCCTTATCTCAGCTGTAAGGAGTGTATGGAAGAGGAGATGATATGTTATCAAAGCAAAACGGTGCCAGCTCTACAATTTTTTCCTTTATGGCTAAGCGACTGGCTCCACGTTTATCTCACAGTGCCCTGCTTTTATGTTTGAAGGGTAATAGAATAAAGCAATGTGCTGTGTATGTGCTGTTATAGTAAAATACTGAGGGATGAGGGTGAAGTGAATTACTGCTACCACACAGAAGTTGATTATTTTTCTTTAAAAGCACATCCCCAAGTGTTTGATTAGTCTTACAGCAAGGCAATTGATCAACAATTAAAATGTTTCATTTATTAAAGAAGATAACTGATACTTTTATCTAACAATAGTTACATCTAATGTTGTACCTCCATGAAACCATGAAACAAGTTAGTTCTGCTAACTTCAGGACCATAGCTATTGCACAGTTTCCTGGGTCTAACTGATGTTCCTCACACCACAAGACAAAAAGCTGCCACTTGAGTGCATTCAATTTCCTTGTGGATGGTGCTCTAGCATTTAACATGGTCTCTACAATCTCAGTTGTGAGACCAGAATCTATGAGCCCAGTCCGCTGAGAAATGTTATTGTAGGAGCTCCAGGACTGTGGCTATTGCGCAGTTTACTGGGTCTACAGTGGATCCCTGCGGACGGGAATCTCCCCAGGAGTACCATCTCGCAGGGATAAAGCTATAAACATTATAAATACACACATGTAGATACACACTTACACAGTACAATTTTTTTATTTTGTGGTGCTGTATATATCTATTTTATAAAATTTTTTGTATGTGCGTTTTTGTATATGCGTATGAATATGTATGTGTATAAGTATGTATGTGGGTGTGTGTGTGTATATGTATATATGTATATATATTATACATATGTATGTGTATGTATATGTTTGTATATGTATATATTTGTGTGTGTGTATGCGCATGTATGTACGTGTGTATGTATATATGTATATGTGTATATTTATATATATATGTATAAATGTATGTGATCCATGCCCCTGTTGATGGAGCCTGTGTGGGGCAACATCCTCTAACTTCGAGGTTCATGCGTGGTGTCAGACGACTGAGGCCCATCTGTAGGCCGTGAGTACCTTCCTGGGACCTTCCTGTGGTCTTGGATTTGAGCCCTTAGAGTCAGCCTCTGAGAAGCTTCTCACTCTAAAGTTAGCTCTTTTACTGGCCCTGACATCTCTCAAGCGAGTGGGAGGTCTACAAGCTCTCTCTGTTGCCTTTACCCATTGTCTAGCCAAGTCCTTCCTGTATCCTAGGCCGGATTATATTCCTATACTATATGTGACGCACTTAATTGCCACATCACCTGATCATGGCAGGCCTATAAAAAGAGGCATGATTTCACACAAGCTTCAGATACCGGTCACGGGCACAATGCGCTCCCCATACTGTTATGCTAAATGCAATGTCTCGTTCCCTTCTCAGGGAACAGGGTTACATGCGTAACCCCGGCGTTTTGTCATGCACTTCTGGAAGAAAGGGGAGTTTCTGCAGTGTGAGGGATTTACTTTCATTGGGGAGAAAAAGGCTCCTGGCCTATATCCGCGAGGCTCTGAAACCCAACTCACTTCGGCTTCTGAGAAGAGCTCGAGTTGCGAGCCGAGCTGCTTAATGTAGACATTACAATGCGCTGCCTCTCGAGGCTGCCATCGCATGTGACATCCCTAGACACTTCACCCAGAAAGTATGCACTATTCCCCGTGATGAAACGGGAGCAAGCCATAACACACTTCCTGAATTCTCTCACTCATATTTTTCTCTCTCGATCATTTCTTATTTTCTTCTCTTTTTGTAAAGGAATAGAAACGTTCTCAGATTTTTAGAAAAGATATAGAGGAAAAGAAGCGTCTTTTTGTATCTTTACAGAAACAACTGATATGCAGTCTTTTGTTGAGAAATAATAAGATAATAAAGATAATAAGGCTGACAGCACAGTTCACAGATGCCATATTTATATCACGTGACGCGCTTAATTGCCACGTAACCTGATCATGGCAGGCCTATAAATAGGCATGATTTTGCACAAGTTTCAGATGCTGGTCCCGCTTGAGAGGTCCTCCCATAGTGTTATGCTAAACGCACTGTCGACATTTCGTTTGAAAGGGAACTACATTGTGAGTTCACTAAACTGTTTGGCACTTATAATATTACTTTAGCCTTTAGCACAGCACAATATAACCAAATAATCAAAATATCCTTTGTGTATCTCTCCTACAGATTCAAAGATGTGACCTCGAGCAAGCTTACAGCGCACAGGAGGATCCATTAAAGCCACACACTCAGATACAGGTTAGTTAGACCAAATCTGCCTCTGGATTTCAGTCTTTTGACATTTTTATATGCTAGTGTTGTCATCGAATAGCAAGTTTGTTTTGTACTCAATCTTAGACAGAATTATAATGGGCATTGTAATGAATTGGGGAAAAGCTGTCCTTATGTGCAGTGAGTCACAAAAGAGTATGATTTGTTGAAGCAATCCATAATTAGAATCGTAATACAAGCGCAAAAGTCAAAACTAGGACGTATACAAAAATAAAAATTGAAAAAGAGGCTAGGAAGTAGTGGCCCAATAGCACAATCAGACCTTGCAGTTAAGCAATGATACTATACATGGACAAAATAAACAGGAAGTAAAGCAATACAGGTGGACACAAAAACTAGTAACATCGAATTTTTGGAATATATAGCACTCAGAACATAGGACCCTGGGAATATAGAGCCATGTTAACCTAAGCCATGGAAAAATCTGACACTGGGAACATCAGAACTTGAAAAAATGGGCCTCAGAAACCCAGTAGCAACTGGAGGAACATACACCATGGAAATAAATGTACTTTGAAACAAGTCTGCGGTAACAAAGGTCCCTAGGCATATAGGAGAATACAGAACCATAGAAACAAATAATTAGGGGAATATAGGGCCCTGGGAAAATTTGGACTAGGTATTCAAGACTCTAGGGACATAGAATCTGGGAATAAAGGGCACCAGGAACAAATGAAAAAAGAGGAATACAGAAGTCTGGGAATATAAAACAACAGGACTATACGATTCCAGGAATGGACGCATGGTGGCTTAGTTAGCATGTTCGCCTCATACCTCCAGGGTCCAGGGTTCGAGTCACATGGCCGGGGCCATGTGTGTGCGGAGTTCGCATGTTCTCCCTGTGCTGCGGGGGTTTCCTCCGGGTACTCCGGTTACCTCCCCCTGTCCAAAGACATGCATAGTAGGCTGATTGGCGTGTCTAAAGTGTCTGTAGTGTATGAATGGGTGTGTGACATTGAGTGTGTATGTCATTGTGCCCTGCGATGGACTGGCACCCTGTTTGGCCTAGGAAACCAAGAATCATAGAACATGGTAACAAATGGCACCTTATTTCTTGAAACACAGGAACACAGTGGAAACAAAGATTGTGGGAAGAGCTGGCAACGGGAACATTGGGCTTAGGTCCATGGGAATTAGAGCCCTGTCAATATACGATTCCAGTATAGAAAATATAGTGGGGAAAATATAGTATCTTGGGAAAAATTTGCCCTACAGCACTGTAAACATCGATCAACTAATGAGAACTAACACAAAACAGGTGAACACAATTCTGTAACAAACAAAAGGACAGGATGGGGGCAGAGACAGGATTACAACAGATATATATATATAAACCATAAGCACATAGCACTTGTTACCATGGGAACTGCAATGTGAAGGAGAATATGTGACAGCTATGACCACTAACCTCAGCGCTCATGCTAACATTAAACAATCAGAAATTAAAATAATAATTAAATCAATCTCGTGGAAATCATGAGCACATGCTCTTTCTCTTGGGCTTGATTGTGGATGAGAAGTATAATATTTCTGTTTCTTGATCCGTGCCATCATTTTGACATCACCTCAGAATGTCAGAATGCATGAGAAAGTATTTTGTTTAGAAAGGCAAAATGAATCCTGTAGAAACTTACAGTAAGTAACATGACAAACAATTATTAACCATCTGCAGTGACACAGCTCTGATATACTCATTTCTTTCTCTCTCTTTTATTTCTAAAATTGGTTCCAACACACTTGGATTAGAAACAGTTCTGTCACAAGGCTGTGAATATCCTCCGTGGGCTTAATTTATGTTTATTGGGATGTTTACGTGAAACATAAGGAGTGATTAGGAGGGTGAGTTCAGTGAAATCACAGCGAGAACTTAATACCATCACACCCGTTCTCTTTCACACCTCAAGGAACATCATTCACTCTTCCAGCCTGCCATTATTTAAAATCTTGTAAGAGATACAAAGGTCCTGGGAACATAAAACTCTAGGAACACAGATTTCTGGGAATAGCTGGTACTGGGAACATTGGTCTTAGGTCCATGGGAATTAGAGCCTTGTCAATATATAATTCCAGAAGTATAGGCCTGGGGAAAATATAATACTTTGGGAAAAATCTGGCCCCAGGAACTCAGGACTCTCGGAACATAGGACCAATATTACCTCATACACCACAGTGCTGAAGCAGTGCAGCTGTAAATCACAGGTTTATATAAACGCACTCATTTCTATAGTAACAGCTCATTCACTGGGACTTGTACGGTGGATGCTCCACTAATAATAAACAGAATAAAAGACACATAAGGAGACATTTAAATAACATTTAAATAAGGAATCTGAAGTGTCAGTGCTTTGTAACAGTCAGAGGTAAAGCTGTAAGATTTCTTTCTACGTTTTCTGACATCTTCAGGACAGAGGGGTTTACACTTTGCAGTTCTCTCACAGGCTGGTGATTCCAAAAATGGCATGGAACTATAAAAATGTTAATAAAAAATAGTTAATAAAAATGTATTAGCTGTTGTTTTTTCTTTAATAGTTTAGAAAGTCGAGGAGGATTTGATTCTGTGGCCATGAGAGGACATGAAATCTGTCAAATTGGAGGTTTTTTGAAGTCAATCCCAGACCTTAAATATCTTTTCAGATCCAGCAGTGACTCACGAGTGAAGAGGACACCGTTTGATGACAGAAATGGGTCGAGGGGATTCTAATGGGAAAACACAATGAATCCTTCACCTGCCAGGATTGTGGCTGGTGTTCATTCTGGAAAGATGAACCCTATAAAGGACACTTCAAAGTATAGAATAAAGCATAAATCTAAAGAATGCAGCAGAGCGAGAGAGAGAGAGAGAGAGAGAGAGAGAGAGAGTTCACCTACAAGTGTAGGTCATTAATTAGTAAATTAGTAATTAGTCTTGCTTTGTCTTTTTTGGGAATGTATATGATATACAAATAAGTTTTAACTTTTATTGTCATCTGCATAAAGAGGGTTGTAAGCTTCTACATACAATGAAATTCTTGTGCTACAGTTGCACCCTCCTTCATTGACCGTGTAAAAAAATTATACAGAGTTAAACATCTTCCAGTTTATATTGTATATTGGTATTATTTGTATTGCTTCTTTTTATTGTTATTAACGTATATTTTTCCCCCTGACCATTCTTCGCCTTAAAACCAAATATCCGAGAAAATCCCCATTTTTAGCTTAATTTTTATTTTATTTCATACAGTATCTTAAAAATATATCTGGTAATAGAATTCCGACTAATTTCTTTGTCCTTTTCTGTAAGTACTTATGAATTATTATTCATGCAGATCCTGATGTTTTGAATTACATGCTGTACATTTTCATGGTAGCCAACCTCACACAAAAATGGAAGGAATTCTAATGAAAGAGGGAAATTATATATTCATAAGAAATACTGTATCTGCTAACCCCAGCTTTCACGCTAATATTTAGCCTTCATCAATTTGAATTCAAGACGGCTTGTGCAAATCTGATTAATATAAGTGGAATCATGACCCCAAGCTGTTGCTTTTGAACATGATTATTAATAAAAGTGTGAAAGCGTAGGAATCTCAGATTTGTGTTTTTCTGAGCCGTCATTTTGTCATCATCTTAAAATGGCAAAACGGAGACAACAGCTATTTTAAGTGAAGCAAAATGAAACCTGTAAAAACCCACAGTAAGTGACATGACAAACAATTATTAACCATCTACAGTGACACAGCTCTGATGTCCCAGTCTCTCTCTCTATCTCTCTGTTTCTCTCTCTCATCCATTTTTTCTGACTACATTTCTAAAAATGGCTCCAACACTGTCAAAAAAACATCTCTGGCACATCGCTGTGAATATTCTCCACCGCTGTGGCAGGCTTTATTGAAGGACATTTACATTACATACTTTATTTGCTCGTTATCTTTATTCCTGTCACCAACAGAGTTACAAATGGACTTAAGTTGTGAATGGTTTCACTGAGGGGTGGTTGCGATTGGGAGTGAGATATTGCTTTTATACAATAAGAAATTAATATAGCGTAAATGACACTTCAGACACAATATAGCCAGAAATATGCAAATATGCTCTGTTCATTTTTGCTTTGCTAATGGAAATAGATAGCGAAGAGGTCAGTCAGTGATAGCCTATCAGCTAGCTGGCCAGCTTGCTGCTCATTGGAACTAATGCTGTTAAAGATGCATGAAAAGTGATATATATATATACATATATTCATATATATATATATATATATATATATATATATATATATATATATATATATATATATATATATATATTATATATGTGTGTGTGTGTGTGTGTGTGTGTGTGTGTGTGTGTGTGTGTAAAACTCTGGGAACATGGGATCCAGAGAATATAGAACCCATAGAGACCTCAGGAAAACAGGACCTTGATGTTATAAATTTCTGTAAACTTAAGGTGCTGGAATCATAAGAATCTGGGAATATATGACTCTGGAAGCACAATGCGGTGCCAACAAGGCTACCTGGTGTACTGGGAACATGGAATTCTGGGAATAGATGGCACAGGGAACATACAACTTGAAGAACATCGCCCCCTTGGAACAGGATGCTTGGCACTCTGTTCACATATGGGAACATAGGATTCTGGGAATATAGGGTTCTAGAACATAGGGTTGACCCTGAATGTTCACTTTAGCAGCCACACCAACTGTTAGCCCAGTGTGGGATTATTCTGCATGAAGGCCTGGTTGCTATGTGGGCTTGTTTCCATGACAGAAATAGAAGAAAATGGATCCACACTTCTGCAACAACACATCCATTATGCCACGCTGCAGAACTCTCGCGTGTTAAGTCTGAAAACACTTCCTGCTCTTTGTTATTGCTTGCATGTTTCTTTATTTCAGTTGAAAAACACTCAAAACTTCAGGTCAAAGCGACCAGATTTCTGAGCTGCACAAAATAGCGCATTCTGAGTGCTTTTAAGAACAAACAATACTGTAGAGAGGTAAACAAAACAAACGGATAAAGAAAAGCGCACTGTAAGGCACAGGGATTATGCGCTAATCGATATATATATTTTTTGCTTTCAGATAGCATGCATATGTTGCTGATGAATAATACAAAAATTTGTTTGTGTGTGTGTGTGTGTGTGTGTATTTGTGCGTATATGTTTTGTTTTACCAGCATTTTTTTTCCCCTTGTAGCATTGAGTCTGACAGCCCACACACACACACACACACACACACACACAATCACTCCTCATTTTGTAGCAGGGTGACAGGCTCCTCTCTGAAGCTCTTGTCACACTTGGTCGTTCTGATGGACCACGTCCACTTGTCAGGTGGATGAAGACAGATTTCCCCATAGTGCTCCTTTTGTGTGTGTGTGTCTCAGACAGACAGAGAGAGAGAGAGGGAGAGAGAGGCAGAGGCATTTCCTGCCACACATACTCTAATTAATGTAATGAATCTCAGTTATGTGCGCTCACATGCATATGCATTAGGTCTTTTGGTAAAAACAAAATGGACTGCAGCGCACCTAACTGTTAAACAAAACAAACAAACAAAAAAAGATTTGCTTAAAGCATAAACACAATCAAGCAAAGACTTTGTTATGTAAATACCATAAATTGTTAAATATGTATTCAGGGAAGCCTTATGTTCCAGTTACGAAAACGAATAGCATGAGATTATGAGGTCATTTCCATAAACTAGCATCCCACTCTCATCATCGCACATTCTAAGGATTAATCTCAACTATCCAACCTGTTCTAAATTCCTAGAAAGCAATTACACATGATCTAAAGATTAAAACTACAGCAAAGAACATTTTTGTTTCCACCTCATAGTTTATTATTATTATTATTATTATTATTATTATTTTAAAATATCTCTTTATAGTTACAGTACATTCAGTGTTGTGGTATCTCTGGGAAACAAGTTCTCATTTAGAAAGTTTATCATTTAGCTAATGGACAACCTGTTTAATTAACATATACAGAAGGTGTCTCCAAAATCAGTGCTTTGTAAAAGAGGCAAAGCTGTAAGTCTAAGTTTTCCAGACAGAGGAAAGTTTTCCTTCTAATGCAGCACAAAATTACAGTAAACTCAACAGAGCAACACTAACAACGCTAATGACACTATCAGACAGAAAGAGGTTGAGATGTCAGAATGGAAAGTTATGAATTATTAAGCTCAGAGCCTCAGGCTTGGTAAGCATTTACAAACAAAGTACACATATTACGTCTGATTACTTATGAATGCAGCGAGCAAGCGAACGAGAGAGAGACTGGCTTTTCATCCTACGTGTGTTTTTAATTTGCCCATCTTAAGGGTGCTATTTATAATTCATGGGTGTTTGCCGAAGTACATTTAGCATTAGCAGCAAGCCTTTTCTCCTTATGAATAAAACCAAGTAAATTTTAGGTAGCAATCTGAGAATAAGCAACTCGACTTCACACGCAATTCAGCTCTCATAACTTTTAATAGAAGTTGGCTTTTCCAGTGAATCACTGAGTCTGGAAATCATTTGGACAGGGCTGAGATTTATTCCTTTCTTGCTCCAAGGGTCATCGTTTGCGTCAGTGAATCATTCACTCTGTTGTTCAGTGAATCATTTTGGTCGTTATCGCAATTCACTCCTCTGTCATTCAGTGAATCAAAGTTTGAGTCAGTGAATCATTTTGATCATGAACATAAATCACTTATTTTTCTCGTAATGGATCAGTTTTTGAGTTGGTGAATGTTTCATCATTTGAGTCAGTGAATCATTCTGTCATGACCAAGATTTTTTCCTCTGTCCTTGCACATGGCCCAGGTTTGTTCCTGTGTTGTTCAGCAAATCAGAGTTTTAGTCAGGAAATTATCTGGTCACGAATGAGATTCATACATCTGTCACTCAGTGAGTCAGTGTATGAATCCATTAATCCTTTCTTTCAAGACAGAGAGTTGAATCAGTGTTGAGTCAGTGAATCGTTTGGCCCATGGCAAAGAGTCACTCATTCTGTTATTCAGCAAATCAGTGTTTGAGTCAGTGAATCATTTAGTCATGACTGACATTAGCTTTTTTCTCATTTAGTGAATCAATGTTTGAGTCAGTGAATAATTTAATTGTGCCCAAGATTTGCTCTTCTGTCATTGAGTGAATCATTGTCTGAGTCAGTGAAACTTTTTGTTCAAGACAGAGATTCGAATCAGTTGAATCAGGGAATTGTTTGGCATTTGGCAAGTTGGCTTGACTTTGTATGACATCACTTCTTTTATTATTATTATGTTTATTAAGACAAGGTTAGGCTATTTGCTCTCTTGAATGCGAGTGCATCACCATTGGAAATCACTCTGCTGAAAAGCACACGGACCTCATTAATGTAGCACAGGTAATGCTTTTAAGCCCACTTTATTCAGCGCTAATGTGAGGCCGAGCATCGCTGAACTCTGTTAACAAAATGAGTCAGGGCATTTAGGAGACAGGCTTGCACAGACGATAATGGATCGTAATTGCCTTCATTATGCAGGCGTACTTTCAGCCAGGCTAACAGATTGAATGTCACTCATTTTAGACACAAAATAATAATAATCATTATTGATTACATTTCATTTGCAGGCTGTGTTGTGTTAAAGCCAGAGTCTGATGATCTCTAAAGCCAATGTTTTGTTTGTGATACATTTCCGTTTTTGTCAAACTCACTCTGAATTTTAATCTGCATTAAAAAGGGTTTACTCCATTCTGTGAGTAAAAATCATTTCCTTCAATAAATCAAGATCAATTCACTTTTAAATCACTATTGAGTCAGCAGAAGCACAGTATTCTATTCCATCTTCCTAGCTATTTCACACTATTTCAGCAAATTACTTCAGAAAACTGTAAACATCACCGATCCAATAATATGGCACATACGCAGGTATCATTATCGTAGCTAAATTAAACCTAGCTATATCCCGCATGGGGATAATACAATTTGTGTGAGAATGAGAATGATGATTATGCATCGTTCCTCTGACACACAATCAGCCTTTAATTACAGCACAATTAGGCATTAATTCAGACGGTCATTAATGAGCTGCAATAGAAAGGACAATAAATTGACCAAAGAAAGGCTCGATGACATGACACAACAAGAAAGTGCTCGTTCCAATGACATAAACAGTTTGTACCCAATACAAAAGATGTCAATAATAAATGCATATAATTATCTGTCGGACCCACCCTCAAAAAAGTGATAAAAATAGATGAATAATTTGTACTGTAAAACTGTTTGAAGACATTTAGGATGTAAAATATTAGATCAGCAATGTCATGCCAGTTGTTAAACATTATATTATCAGCCTGCACTCTTTATAAATCACTCTAGTGTTCTGCACTGCATTGTGAAGTGTCACTCAATTACACCAACTCTTCAGTTTATAAAGTATCTCTGTGCCACGAATGTTACGCTCTTCTTTCTTCTTTCTTTAGGAGCTTTAAAAAAAACCCTACAAAATGAAAGCCTGCTGACTAGCATAAAACAATGTAAGAATTAAGTTAATTCATGCCAGTTTATATACTACGTGCCGTACTACACACGGCGCAGTTAATTAAACATAGTAAACATAGTTCCTTGTTAGTTATAGTTCACGCTGGGTTATCCGCTCCCAGATCTTAGTCATAGTTCATGTTCATGTTCATGTTCATGCTTATGTTTGTTTCTCGACCCTGTTTTCCGTGCCACGTATTTGATATCTGCCTTGCCCCAAGTTTATGCCTGTTTGCCGTTCACCTGACCAAAAAGCAAGAAATCAAGAAAATGGAGAAAGAAAAGTGCATTTATTATATTCAAATGGTTCACTGTATATTATTAATAATAATAATAATAATTTTTTTTTAATATATATATATATATATATATATATATATATATATATATATATATATATATATATATATATATATATATATATATATATATTACCTTCTACAGTCAATATAATCAATTGGATTGAACATGTTAGAATTTTAACCACTTTCTCACACTTTATCCACATTGGAGTTGTCGTAATTGATGCTAATTTGGTATATATTTCACCTTTCTACATTAATTCAGTTCTGCCAGCACAACAACATCATTTGTTCCTAGAAAAGAGTCTGCAGAGTGTTTTCTGATTTTCCTCGTGGCAAAGATTCAAGGACTTTTACTGTTTGGCGGACTCCCAGATTCAGTGATTTCGGTCCCTGCTGTGATCACTCAGCACTTTGTGATGTCTCTTTCATTTAGTGGCGATTGTTGACCAACATGGCGAATCCAGTGCCATTTGTCATGGCCTCTGTGAGCAGTGCGAGTAAAAAGAGTGCACTTTAGCTCGGAGTACCCGATTTAAGTACAGTTCTGAGACCTTTCCGTAACAAACCATGTCAAGGACATAATAAAAATGAGCTCACCACATGAATAACAAATGGGGTGCCAATACTTTCCCCTCTGTCACATTGATTGCGGGTGGATGGAAGGAAAGCAAGTGTGGCAGCTTCTAGCATCTCAACAGCCGATGGGAGAATGTCAAAAAAATCACAGTGTGATGAGAGATGACAGTCATACTCAATGACAAAACAAAGCGCTCGGCAGCATAAAGACGCCTCCTGCCCCAGGGTGCCGAGAGAAAAATGGCAGCGATGAGCTAATGGGCAAACAGCCGCTTGTGTCACTAGCAATACTGTTCGCTAGCCAGCCGAGCATGCAGCTCTCCAGCCGCTCCTGGATTTTAGCTGGGTTATCACGTTTTTAACATTCATAAACAGCTCCAATGTAATCAAACACAAAGATGATTAATTTTACCTCTTGAAAAATTAGCTAATTTAAAACAAGTCCGGGACAGAGAACAAAACCTGTGCAGGTTGTCCTTAATTGTTATGCAGATGGTAACCCCTCCAATGTAATAAATTACTTCATTTAAAATTCAATCAATTCATTTCGGGTTAAATGTCCCTTTTACCCGAGAGGTGTTGCATACCAAACGAAGTGGAGCACTTCTGCCCGTAGTCAGAAGTACAAACACTTAAATAGCTCGCTAATCATAAATAGTTTGTGTTTATCACTTATTGGTCAGTAGGTGTTGATTATTATCTATAAGAGCAATTCTGACAGTAGTGCAGCTGCAAATCATCTATACATCAATGTAGGATTATAATAAATATGAATCTTATTAAATGTTTATACAGAAGCAAAATAAAGCTTAGAAGGAAGTAGAAGAGATCACTGGAGTCTCTGGTGTGTCTCTGGTATGTGTACATAGCTAGTATAGCCAGTTGCTGTAGTTTGATTTGATTTGCTAATCTAATCTGCAAACGAAGCTAGTATGAAGTTGATTTTCACACATTATTTAACATGTGTTTAATTAGCTAGATTCAATAGCTAATAACTACTACCGTTTGTCATGGCTGGACAGGCCATGCCCACAAACAACAACAGTAACAGTCTCTGCATTTCCACAAAAAGACAAGTAACATAAACAGCAGGTATTTGTTAGGATATTGTTACAATTTTGATCTCAATAGTCCTGATGTTGTTTCTTCTACTCCGGCTGAGAGAACAGCAACAATACTGGCGCGAGTCTGTTGACTCGGGAGCCTCTTTGTGAGCTGAGATGAAAAGCCAGATAAAGAAAATGAGTGTGGGCAGATAGAATGGGGGTGGAGAGAGAAAAAGAGAGAGAGAGAGAGAAAGAGAGAGAGATAAACAGAGCGAATACAGGATGAAAGGGAATGCCGGAGCTCAAACGGAGAGCAGGAAGTCGAGCCCACGCTGAAGTCATTCACCGTCTTGCTGTGAGCATCGACTGCACTGCTGTTGTTTTCAAAGTTATTTCTTCACATTGCTGATCTTTTGCCGTCCTGCAGCTCAGGTCAGATGGGAGATTAAAAAATATATAATAAAATAATAATAATAAAAAAATAAAATAAAATAATAATAATAATAATAATAATAATAATAATAATAAAAATCTGACCAGCCTGGAGTGGAAATGAAAGGGAAAGTGTACACACTGCTCTCTTATAATGCTCTATGAACTCTGCTGGAGGGACATGTGGGGGGCGGAAATAATTCCTTACGAAGACATCTGACATACTGACAGTAGCTACAGAGGATTGAAGGACTGGTTTTACCTTAATGAATATGCAGTGTAGTGCAAGTCAAGCCTACCAATTATTCATTTTGATTAATTAATTAAAGGTAATTAGGGGGACAAGCAATGAAGGTGCGTAGGCACACTATTGTTTTTCTTTTTCTTCTTTTTCTTCGTCTTCTTCTTCTGGCTAAGGAATCTATGGCGGCTCATAGAACTGTCTGGCAAAAAGTTGTGAAATTTGGCAAATTGATTGGGCAGTGTCTAAACAACATTTTAACCAAATTTTGCCATGTGCTGCCAACACTCTAGCGCCACCATTGTTGAAATTTGGGCCTATTGTGGAAGTAGGTTTATGGTCTTAACCGTGTGTTGAAAAATTAAAAAATGTTTAATTCTCATTTTCATTTTTTATGTAAAATTTGTACACTTTTTACATTTATTGTTCATTAATTACTTGTTGTGTATTAATAACCGATTAATCTTTTTATCACCTGCAGTGTGATTGTAAATTAATACAACCAAAGGGCAGGTATTAAATTTGCATTGAACTTATTATCCACCATTTCAACACAAAATTAAACTTTTATTTGAATGGATTCTTGAAATAACATCTCCAAAAATGGTTTCTCCAAATTTTACAGACACTTTTTCATTTTTAACTGACAAAAGCAATGTGAACCATGATCCAGACCAAGATCAAGCACTTAATTATGATTATTAAAAGTTAAATCGTGATTACACTGTTTTGTTTTTTATTTGCTTTGACTTTCCTGAAATTCATTTTAAAATGGTGAAATGTTTTAAAGCAGAAGTTACGGGGTGGAGTGATCAGGCGGAGTTACTCCTACCATCCCAAAGTTGATTATTTTCCTATAACAGTACAACACTAAGTGTTTTATTTTTCTAATACCACAGCAATATGACCAAAATTACATTTTTATTCATTAAATAGCAAAACGTCATATGTATATCTTCAGGGCAATAAATCATGGCAATAATGACGGCAGGAAACTGACTGGACATACCTTTTTTCCTCTCAGAAGAACCTAAACGCTGAATCAAAGCCTTTTTTAAAAAACGACCTAAATTTTGTTCTAATTGTTGTTCTATCCGGACCATAATTAAGCGGAAGTGTACGCAATAAAGCTTAAAATAAACAAATAGGATTCTGCAAAACTGGTTTACATCTCAGGTGAATTGTTGCTTTTATTTCCTTGAGCATAAAGACGTTCGTAAACAGAAAAAGATGAAGAGGATTCTTCCTGCCAGCATGAGAAGCCTAGCTTCAGAGCCTTCTCTGAGATAATGTTTACTTCTGTGTGCTGCTGTATTATATTATTGCACAGTGTGTGTGTGTGTGTGTGTGTGTGTGTGTGTGTGTACGGTTGGGAGGATAACTTTAAAAAAGTATTCCATTACAGTTACAAATTATTTCATAAAAAATGTAAACAGTAACATAATCCAAGTATCACAACATGAAAGGAATGTAATCTGTTCAATTTTGGATTACTTCAAGGTCACATATGTAAATAAAGTCAAGCGAAACGCAATCTGATCTAAAATACTTTTATTTAGGACTTAAAAACATGGTCAATGTTTGGATTTCTTTAATAAAATAAATTAATAAAAGATTATTGTTCCTGATGTGGGTAACATTACATCACAAAAGTTATGGTGTCCATGCTGTCACGGATTCGTGGGAAAGGGGCACGGAGGCAAGAGCAAGCGGCGGACGCAGCGTAGAGACGAGGATAATGCAGAATCGTAAACGGGTAACAGGCAGGGGTCAGGCGATCGGACGAACAGAGTAAGGAGGGCAAGACGAAGAGCGTGGTCAAAGGCGGAAACAAAGGTCGAGGTAACGAGGTAATCAAAGATAATCGGAAGGCTTGGTAACGCAGAGAAAGAGGTTCACTGAGCGTATACTTCGCAATGCAACTCTGTAACTGGCAAACCTAAGTAGCCGTGCTTGAGTGTGAGTCTGTGATTAGTGACAGGTGTCTTGGATCAGAACTCCGGGGATGGAGAGCACATGCGTGCCTGAGTAGCACGCGTTGCATCTTGGGATTTGGAGTTCTGATCCGGCTGAGCTGTGACACATGCTCTGGTTTTCAAAAAAAAAAAAAGGGGGGACATGGGGGTATCTTAATAGCGTTCAAAATAGTGTTACTACGAATGCAGACTTTAATACTCTGATAAAGACACACTAGTAGCATCAGATAAACATATATATATATATATATATATATATATATATATATATATATATATATATATATATATATATATAATATATCTGTAATCTGATTACTTTGTTTTCTGACGTAACTGTAATGGATTACAGTTACCAGTGTTTTGTATCCTGATTACATAATGCTGTTACATGTATTCCGTTACAAGCCTGTGTGTGTGTGTGTGTGTGTGTGTGAGAGAGAGAGAGACAGCTAACTGTCTTTATATAAGCAAAGTTCTCAGCCTGAAAGATTAGTGCATATATTGACAGATCTGTGATTAGGTTTCCTTTCTGTCATATACTTGTGTGTGTGTGTGTGTGTGTGTGTGTGTGTGTGTGTGTGTGTGTGTCTTTGAAAACATCGACTATAAATCTGAGTGACAGGAAACGCTGCCATGTTTTAAACCAAGTATCTATAGAGGCTGTTTGAGTTTTCTTGAGTTTATTATGTTTTGAATCATGTCGTGACACTTATTCTGGCAGTTACAGACATAAACACAATACATGATGTCACGATACAAAATTGGAGATGGAAGCAAGCTGAGATTCTTAAACATTTAATAATAAACAAACATACGAAACACTCTACATCTAGGAAACAAAACACTGTGACAAAGACAAAATACGGCAGTATAGACAAAGGTATAGTGAGACGATAATGTGAGACAAAGAGTGCACTGCAAACTGTGACTATATACAAGAGTGCTAATTACCAGGAACTTGAATCATGGCATGCAGCAAAGAAGAGGAACGACGTCTTCAGCGGAACATGCTGAACATGCGGAACATGTCTTCAGCGGACGTTCTCAGCCGAGCAGGATGGCATTGCGCCTTCATCAGCGGAGTGGTAAAGCCGAGCGATGCCCTCAGTGGTACAGAAAAGCAGGGTGGCACTTGGGTATATCGGGACATGGAGCAATGTCCTCAGCCAACCAGGGCGACTAAGCGATGTCCTCAGCTGATTCCAAGTTATAGCTCTCACGTTCTGTCATGTTACAAAGTTGGAGACAGAAGCAAGTGCAGATTCTTAATCATTTAATAATTAACAAACATACAAAACACTCTACAACTAGGAAACAAAAGAATGTGGCAAAGACAAAATATGTCAGCATAGACAAAGGTATAGTGAAACGAGAACGTGAGACCTATAACTCAGAAGCAGCAGATAATCATGAAATACCAGGGCTTCACTCTACCACCTATGTTCGCGGAGAACTACACTATGTTATGCCAGCAGGAGGAGGAGCACCAAGCTGAGCTACGTAAGCAGCAGGAGAACATGGAGGTGTCTGGGTACAAGTGGGAGCCTGCTGAATTGGCTGGTGCCATCTCCCACCCTCCCTCGTCTATTGTGGATCTGCTCCAGTGGACATAGGCAGTGTAGAACGTGAGTTAGCCTCCCTGCTCGTCTGAGGATGGCGCTCAGCCTTTTGGATCAGCTGAGGACGTTGCTCAGTTGCCCTGGTTGGCTGAAGACATTTCTCCGTCTCCTGACTTACCCAAGTGCTCCCTTCTGTTCGCCAACCCCTGTGCTTGCCTGCTCCACTGGGGAACTTGCCCTGCTTTTCTGCACCACTGAGGGCATTGCTTGGCTTTACTGCTCCGCTGAGGAAAGCACTCTACCTTCCTGCTCCGCTGAGGACATCGCTCTTCCTACCTGCTCGGCTGAGGACTGCGCTCCACTTTCCTGCTCGGCTGAGGATGTCACTCTGCTTTCCTTCTTGGCTGAGGATGTCGCTCGGCTGAGGACATCACTCTGCCTTCCTGCTTGGCTAAGGACGTTGCTCTGCCTTCCTGCTCGGCTGAGGTCATTGCTCTCCCATCCTTCTTCGCTGAGGATATTGCTTTGCCTCCATGTTTCGCTGAAGATGTTGCTCCTCTTCTTTGCTACGCGCAGTATGTCACCCCGCCTTTTGCTCCACATTTCGCCTCGTGCTCCGCAGAGAGCATCATTCCTCCCTTTGGCCTCGTGGAGAACCTCGCTCCCCTCTCTGGCCTCGTGGAGAACCTTGTTCACCTCTATGGCCTCACGGAAATTGCTCTGCTTACCTGTTCCACTGAGGATGTTGTATTGCTTTCTTGCTCCGATGAGGAGGCCGCTCAGTCGCCTGGTTTAGATGGGAACATTTTGCCCAGGAGGCCAGGACCACTCCAGGAGAAGGGGGGTCTGTCATTTATCAAGGAGGTAACTCTGGACTTCATTCCCAACAGCCACTGCCTCATGCAAGACTAAAAGTCTGCAGTGAAACTTAGGTCTTTTTATTCTACTTTCGTTTCCACTGCTGTTGCCCTATTATTAAAAAAAAAACCCCCAAAAAACCTCATAATTATCCATACATTCATACTCAAATTTATTTACACAGAAAGAGCAAAGTTAACATTTTGAAGAAACAGGTGACTCCAGAATTACAGGAGCTTCTCATTTACTATCTCCCACACCATCACCTTCCTGAAGAATTGAATGTCACACTATAGAGAAAGAGAGACAGATGAATCACCAGAACTGCATAATAAATATGTTTGAGAATTAAAGGTGTGTGACAAAAGAACACTGTAGCTTGATCATGTACCTGTCTGAAAGTGAGGAAGGACATATGCATATTTATAGACAACCCCCCCAACCCCCCCCACAAAAAAAAATATATTGCCACAGTCATTTCCATTTGCCTGTTTGGGAATTGCCTAGACAAACACAATGTCAAGCAGAATGTTTAAATGTTTAAAATGGCAATTATTTAAGAGAAAATCTATATTAATTCATTACATGGTGTCATACATTAGTTCTCATTTGGCTGATGATCTATGTGGAAGCCTCCAGGTTGCAGCCTTTTGTGACCTTGTACTCCTCTCTGAGGTACTTTCTGTTAAATACAAATGAGACAAGCATCCAGACATTCTCTATCACAGACCTTCAAAGCGGTTTGCTGATCAAACCAGAACGTAATGGCAAAAATAAGGAGACACACACAACAAAATGTGACAGATATCATCAAGTCTCTGACCCACTGAGTCATAGCACTGGATGGTCTGGCATTTAAAATCAATGACATGGTAGTAAGAAACAATAGAGGCAACAAGTTAAAGACACTCGAAATCATATAGTGTTTTACACTTTTCAAAAACCCATGTAGATATTGAAACAGAATATTTTACAAAGGCATCAAATCTCTTGTAAAGGACTTACAGCCAAAGCCCAGAGCAGGCCAAGGTTCAGAGGAACAAAACAAGATCACAAATGAAGAGATCCACAATTTTGGTCCAAATTTTCACTGCTACATGGCCTGCAAAGTGTACTTCACCACTATAAAGTTTTGGGTAGAAGAAAGTGTTGAAGGAGTAGACCTTAAGGCTTCCCAGCTGATCACTGTTTCTCTTCATTAGCAAGGACAAATAAAAGTTGATAACTTTGAAAAAGGAAGAGGAGAAGCTCATCACTCGGGATGCATGACATCACTGACAGCCAATGTAAGTGCTTTATAAATGAGCCACATTGGTGTGATTAGTTTGATATTGTTGGCAGATAACTATTAGAACTTTTTATTTCTCCAAATAAGCCAGCATTTTCTTTTATATCAGGCCACAGAAGCAGTAAACACTTCTACTGTACATATATTAACTCAAACAAGCAATACTGTGTAGATTTATAATGTAGGCAATAATACTTATTATTGCTCATAGTATTATCAGTAATATTGATCAATAGTGGCCCAAATTTATGTCAGTCTGTCCCTATTTACTGCACCATCAAAGCAAGACAAGTAAACTAAAATAATGTAATGAATACCCATTAGCAACACATTTTACTGTACTTCCGTAAAATAAAATATTTTTGAAAGAAACATATTTCATTTGGGCAAAAAATGTAGGGCAGGACTTGATTTTATCCATCAAGAATTGCTTGGAGTGTCAAAAGTAATACATGTCAATCGTTTATTTTTTTGTCATATAAACAAGTTTATATACACCACCTCTGGTGTTTATTGCCAAAAAGCTCTATTTTGGTTTCATCTGACCATAGAACCCGATCCCATTTGAAGTTCCAGTAGTGTCTGGCAAACTGAAGATGCTCAAGTTTGTTTTTGGATTAGAGTAGAGGTTTTTTTCTCAAAACCCTTCCAAACAACTTGTAGTGATGTAGGTGACTTCAGATTGTAGTTTTGGAGACTTTCTGACACCAAGACACAACTAACTTCTGCAATTCTCCAGCTGTGATCCTTGGCCACTTGAACCATCCTATTCACAGTGCATTGAGACGATATAGACACACGTCCAATTCCAGGTTGATTCATAAAATTTTCTATTCACTGGAACATCTTAATTATTGCCCTGATGGTGGAAATTGGCATTTTCAACACTTGTGCTATTTTCTTATAGATACTTCCCATTTTGTGAAGCTCAACAACCTCTTGCTACACATCACAGCTATATTCCTTGGTCTTACCCATTGTTGTGAATGACTAAGGAAATTTGGCCTGTCTTACCTTATATTAATACCCCTGTGAAACACAGGTCACCCAGGTGTACAATTTTTTTTATTTAAAAAAAATATATCAGTGGGAATTTACTTCAAATATATTTTTCTCATATGAATTCATAGTGGTGCCAATAATTGTTGCACACCTACATTTTCCAAACATATTTTTTTTTAAATAAACATGTCTTGTGTTTGCAATTGTTTGATATCCATGAGAGTATTTTTAATGATTTCACAAGGGTGCCAATATTAGTGGAGGGCACTGTACATGCCTACATGAGGAGGGGCTGTAGGTAGCAGAAGACCTTCACATTGTTCAATAACACTCTTTTAAATTGATTTCAGTTTCTCAGTGACAAGATGAAGGTTTAAGTAGATTCCCCCATGTCCTCAAAAGCTTTTATAAACCCTAGCACTGAGTCAAGGTGACTGGAGTTATTATATTAAATGCTGCTTCCTGGTTTTTCCTCAAGACTGGATCCCCCATAAAAATTTACATTTTTAAATTTTACATAAGAATGTAAAAGTAGAAAGATAATCTACTTACACACTACTTCTAATCTAATCACTCCAATCTCCTGTCCGTGCTGACACTGGTACATGCACTCTAAAAAACACTAGGTTAAAAAACATTTATATTTTTATCCCAGCCTCTGGGTAAATAAAGGACAGAACACATTGTGGGCTACACTAAGCCATCATGTTGGGTTGTTCATTTTAAACCAGAAATTGGATTGTTTTTAAACCCAAAGTATATACCACATTATAAACAAATATATGAACATGGTATCTCCTTTATTTATACACAAGAAGGTGGTCAGAAATGTATTGCTAGAGTTGCTAAAATGGTGTTTATATTTAGACTTTGAAGTAAATTACTTAAATAAGACATACATTTAAGAAAAAAAAGATCAGATTTTGATCAAATGAGATGTTTAAAACATCCAATAAACTAAGTAACTGACTTACAATCCAGTGAGCATTACAAACAAATAAACCAAAGCTAATGAAGATAGCGGTGCATTTAATGTCATGTAAACTGGACTGTTATCGCACATTTTTGTTTTTTCTAGTGTACAGTAGCGGTTTTATGGATAAATATATTGATACGAAGCATCACTATTAAAAGAGATGTGTTAAAAATAACACATCATGTTAATTATGAACACACCTGCATGTCTAGTTAAGGACAATACATTTTGTGTTGCTTATAACACATTCAGTGTGTTAGTACATTTAACACATGCTGTGTGTTAAACAATTCCACACAAAGATGTGTTAAAAAATAACACAAAAATAACACAGATGTGTTGCTTATACTTTTTTCCCTACAATTATCCCAAAATGCAATATGTTTGTATGCTAAAATTCTCCTAAATGCTCACAAAATATACAATCAACTTCAAGAAATTCAGGTGACATTTATTAAAATCATTTAAACATTTGACAGATGTAAGAATAGGAGTTGATGCATCTTCTTACAAATCTCCCTGCCATCTGGGAAGACAGGAGCTGTAAAAGAAAAGCTGTAAAAGAGCAAAAAGCATGTTGGTTAGAAGTTAGGTACAAAATATGAACAAATACCTTTGGGCTTCAACTGAGAAGTTGTGTTACACAATCCAAATTGGCCTCGACATTACTGAGCTAGCTAAGTTCCGTTAGCCACTGACTGTCTGCACCTGTTACCCAGCATTAACATTCACCGAATACATGACGAAACATGGCTCTAACCCACCTTCCTAATGCTAATTACAACTGCTTGCCTTGTTCAAAACACTTGCTAAATATAGTTAAGGTTAACCCACTCTCTGTATTACAGAGAGCATCATGAAGACCAAGGAACACACCAGACAGGTCCGTATTACTGTTGTGGAGAAGTTTAAAGCCGGATTTGGATACAAAAATATTTCCCAAGCTTTAAACATCCCTAGGAGCACTGTGCAAGCGATCATTTTGAAATGGAAGGAGTATTAAACTTTACAAAGCTTTAAACTTCTCCACAACAGTATTACGGACCTGCCTGGTGTGTTCCTTGGTCTTCATGATGCTCTCTGCGCTTTCAACAGAACCCTGAGACTATCACAGAGCAGGTGCATTTATACAGAGACTTGATTACACACATTCTATTTATCACCATCAGTCATTTAGGACAACATTGGATCATTCAGAAATCCTCGCTGAACTTCTGGAGTGAGTTTGCTGCACTGAAAGTAAAGGAGCCGAATAATTTTGCACGCACCACTTTTCAGTTTTGTATTTGCTAAAAAAGTTTAAAATATCCAATAGATTTCGTTCCACTTCACAATTGTGTCCCACTTGTTGGTGATTCTTCACAAAAAATTTAAATTTTATATCTTTATGTTTGAAGCCTGAAATGTGGCAAAAGGTTGAAAAGTTCAAGGGGGCCGAATACTTTCGCAAGGCACTGTATTTAATCTGATCATCAACACAATGTATTGAAATAGTACTAAAAGAAAGAGTGTGTAGGATATTAACACATCCTTTCTGAGTGTGTTTCTCAAATAAATCTAACAGTCTGTCCGAGTGAAAAACCGCTACCTCTACCTGAGAATTCAAACTGAGTTAATTTGACCCAAGGAGCTGGGCTGAGGCATCGGGGTGGGGGAGGGGTGTAATGATTCAACTGTCAGTGAAAATGACTCACTACTAACTCAGCGGTTGGGTTACAAAAAACTACCCCAAAACTACCCAAGACTCAGAAAAGAACCCAATTAAATGACATAAAAGGCTCAACCCAGCGTTTGGGTAGAAAAAATAACCCAGTATTCATTTGTACTGTTTACCATAATTCTGGTTCTGTTTAGGTGCTATCAACTGCCTCCATTTCATTTGGTGGTGTCAGTGGGTCTGGGTGTTATAGCCACCACATCAATGTCTGTAATATTTGTTTTTCTTTGTTTGTTTAATTTTTGTGTAATTTTGGGTTAACCGGTGTCTTCTCTCTCTCCAGGAGCCAGTTAGTCTTGGTGGGACAGGGGAAGCTAGCTGCATTTATTCGGTGGCGTGCTTCACAGCGTGCTCAGTGTGCCAACACAAAAACTTCCTTATGGTGTGGGTAGTGTTTGATGATTTTGGTGTGACTTGTAGTGGGCATGGATGATCTCTTAAGTTGTAGCTGGCCTGCCTTGTCCCTGCCAAGCCTGGGCCTGGAGAAGTGCTTAGTTTTAAAATACTTATTGTGCTTCATGGGAAAGTGATTTTATATTTACATGTCAATGTCATGTTCCTTGCCCCAATTGGCGATACTTATCTGTGTGCCTTTATTTTGGAATATTTCCCTGGTTCTCCCCCAGGGTGGCGTAGTTGGATTTACTGAATTTAGCATAAATGTGTTCCCTCCACTTGGGAATGCCACATTCTGACGTAGTCGGTGGGATGGACGTCTCCCTCCAATTTGGAAATGCCATATATATACATATAGGAGAGAAAAATAGTATTAAAATGTAGAGAAAAATACAGGCAGTAAATTGAAGATTGATTAAAAAATTGATTGACGACTAATTTTTATTGAAATACTGTAAAACCTAGATTTAGGTTCCACCCTATACAGCTGTTGAAACCCTGTTTTGGACTCTTCAGTCCTCGGAGACATGATTAAACACCGGTGATTTTAATCATCTGACTGTTAAGCTCAGAAAATCCACTTAAGCATGCATGTAATCTGACTCTGAGTATGAGGAACTTTCCCCCATGTGCAGTATTGCTTGTCTTTACTCTTCTACACCTGGACACAATTATCAGCACGGTATCCGGCATTGCTCAGAACTGGTCCATATTGGGTCAAATAGAAGAATCCATTTTTAGTCTGGTTCTTCCATGTGGACTCCTTAGTTGCCTCTGGCTTGTTCATTAGGGATCGAAATCTAAATCTGGATTTCTGTAAAGCTGCTTTGTGATGCTATCTATTGTAAAAAGCACAACTAAAATCAAATTGAAATGGAAGAGCATAACAATGTCTCCGATAGAACAGAACTTCAATTGCTGAGTCACTGCTGAGTTTAACTTTCTTTGAGATCTCACTCTGACCTTGTTGTGTCCAGTGATGGCAAAATGCTCCCAAACAATACAACACTGCAGAATGCGTTTGCTCTTCTTTTTGTCCCAATTGGGGAGAAAGAGATAGTGAGAGAGGGACAAAGCAAACAAGTAAACGTGTGTGTGTGTGTGTGAAGGAAAAGAATGAAAAGGGAATGAGAAAGAGTCACACTGTCAGGTCAGCAATTGAAATTCTGTGTCCATAAGCATGGTGTGAACAGATAACCCGCTCCGTCCTAATCTCTCTAATAGCATCTCGAACGCAAAGCAGCTTCACCTGCTGTAGCAACTGATTCTCAAAAGCTGACAGATTTCACCAACTCAGTGAAACGATATGCTGTACCGTTGTTGCTGTCTATGCGCTCTGATTTGAATCAATGTTATAGAATAAGGTGCAAAATTCTCTGAGAAAAATGTCAAAAAGAACATATCATTGATATTTCTTATTACTAACACTCATGCTGACATGCTGCTACTGTAAAAATAATCAGCAGTGTAGTGATGAAGCAGAGACTACCTTGAGGCAGATTAATTTGAAGTGTTTTATTCCTCTTATGCTACAACAACTTACCAATGATTATTTACCAACCTTTTTCCATACTGCTTATGCTATACAGGGTCATGAGGAGCCGGGAGCCTATCCTATGGAACTCAGGGTACAAGGCATGGGACACCCTGGATGGGGAGCCAACCCATCATAGGGCACAACCACACACCCATTCACACAATTTGGAAATGCCAATTAGTAACCTACATAGCAGGTCTTTGAACTGGGGGAGGAAACCTCCAAAGCATGGAGAGAACATGCAAATTCCACACACACAGGGTGGAGGCAAGATCTGAACCCCCAACCCTGGAGGTGTGAGGCAAATATGCTAATAACTAAGCCCCTGTGCCCCCACCAATGATTATTTTATTTAATAAAGAACATAAAAAATCGCAGCTTGTAATGTTGCAGAGAAACCGAGAACAGTCCTGAAGATGTTAAAAAATGTAATGTAAAGTGTTACCTCTGAATGTTCCAAAGTGCTGACGCTGGCTACTCCTTCCATAAATGTTAAATAAACATGCATTTAAATTATTAATTCGTTAATTATTAGTATAACGAAAGCACAATAAAAGTGCAGGGTTTATTGAACGAACGACGAGCGCAGATCGTAGTCAATATAACAGTTTGGATCAAAGCCAAAAACAGACGTGAACGCAATGAACAAATTCAATGGAGCATTGAGAATTTCAAACAGGAATGTTGGCAAGACTTCGTAAACTGTATACATTGAACTAGAGTCTCCGAAGGAGGAAGTCATCGCGATCTGGAGTGCTAGGTAAACAGGAAGTCCCGGTCATAGTGATGTGGCATGGACTTGACACATTCCTGTGAATGAGCTGTTACCATAGAAACAAAAATGTACGAGAACGAGCACATTAATGTAAACATGCACTACTGAACAGCAAACTATCTTGCTATTACTTCCAAAAAAAAATCTAAAACTGCTTCCAATCAGATAGAGTTGTTTGCTTCCCAAGATTTAAAAAAATACTTATAATCCAATATTACGATCATAAATTAGTGAATCAAATCGTATAAGCATATCATATAATTCTAACATTCTGCTGAAAACGAGATTAACTTCATCCACATTAACCTTCAGTCTATGCAAACTAGAATTCCCCATTAGCTTTACACTGTGTGTGTGCGTGTGCGCATGATATAAAATCCCCCGTATCCTCCACCAAATCCTCCGTCTGCTGACTGCCAGAGCCATCACACTCTGACTAACCACAGCATGAACTCAATGTCGTTGTGAAATAGCAGCTTGGAAGATTACATGGATTTGGCTTTAGTAATGCATAAATGTGAAACACACACACACACACACACACACACACACAAACACTACTCCTACATAATTCTATTTGCTCAAACTGTACAATGCTGCAGAATTCTGGATTCTGATTGGTCTGTAGGTATTGATTCATTTTCTATAACAGCAACTCTGACACTGCTGTGAAGCTGTAACGTTACATTTTCTCAGTAACATGATGAGCTATGTTTTTTTTTGTCTTAGTAACTTCATGAGAGAAAAAAAGAGATACTGGTGAGGGAAATACAGTTTTATAGCTATTACAAGGAACATTAAGTGTAGCTATAAAGGAATCAAAAGTACAATGTGTTTTTCTTTAATAAAGTTATTGTGGCTAAATTGCTACTGAATAAGAGGAATAACACCACCTCATCACTCAGTACTTTACTATAACAGCACCACACAGGGATAGTGAAACAGTCCAGGTAAGCCGAGCAGAGTTCTTTAAGTCCCAGGAGGGCGTGCTATCATGACTTTTCACCCTCACGCTGTACAGCTGTCTTCCTGGTCAGAGTGTATAATGACTGTATTTTATCTGGTTTCCATGTGGGTCAGAGGTGTGTATTAAATTCAGTAGTGAACTCTGGGATCAGGGTTGTCTCCTCATGGCTGCAGAACTGGTGTCCACCATCCGCTAGATTGGCTCAGCATTGCTCTGGGAATAGCACTGGGGGGGTTAGTCAGCTTCATCCTCTGGTGTAGTGTCAGGTCTGTGCATTTTTCGCTTCAGTCAACTTCAATCTGTCAAATCTACACGCATCAACAATGTTCATGTTGACTATTTTTGTTTTGAAAAAACAGCCTGTAAGAATGTTATTGATAGAATTCTTCATGTAAAACAAATGCACATGCTAGACCACTCACAATGCTAGCTAACACTGAGTGCGTGTGAGTATACATTTTTTTTAAATAAAAAATATTAGTAATCTGTCAAAGCAAAGTATATGGTGTCTGACCTGTTTTGGCTCTTTAATGGCAATTTCACATTCTAAGTCATTGATTCGGATTTGTTAAGAGTTCCCAAAACATGTCATCAAAGAATTCTGGATTTAGATGGAGGAATTTATAACAACCTAGCCAGCTAATGCTAGCTTAGTAGCTGAAAGAACACAATTAGATAAAGAAATACACAGAGAACTCAAATCAGGTGAGAAAATGCACAGAAAAATACACACACCACAAACTAAAAGCAGATGAGCTGTTTTTAATCAATAGCAAGCTAACTACTGCAAGTTTAACCAGTTAAAAAGAGGTTCATGAATGTCAGACTAACTAACTAGTATTAGTTTCAGATGAATGAAGTACATGTACAAGTACTGCTTTCTTTACTGTCTGCCTGGCTGTTTTTACAGCACGCATCATTACTGATTGGGCGTACCCCAGTGTACACTTTGAGTTTCTACTGGAAGCCTATTCTTCACATTTTTCCAGAGATATATTTAAGTACCCAAATTACATTGCTTTGATGTAGAAAGCATTACGGCTTTTGTTGGGGTTAGTTTAATTTATTCCTCCTCACCTCCTCTATGTCCGTTAATCACAAAATTTGAGCGATTCCTTTTTGGTATTACTTTATGTGTGTCAGCTTCTCCATTTTACTTTAGCCCCTGAGCCTTGCCACAACACGCCCCGACTCGTCTCATCTTCCCCTCACTGACTTCCTGCCCTGAGCTAAACAAATCAAAGAGAAACCAATATGCCGCCGTCCGCATTCATTACTCACCCGGAGCTCCGTTAAACCCTGTAGCAGGACTGTGCAGTGGACAGTGGACATTCTGCATCTTAAAATTTTGGAGAAAATACCATTTTTGACCAATTGAATATTATTTTAGCTATATCTCAATTAGTATACGTTAATATAAACAATTAAATCCTTCCAAGCCCTTTTCAATGTTTGGCAATTTCCTGGTTTCATCTCAAACACCCATTCTTTGTACATCAATAAATAACAAATCCAAGATAATGTTATGTATTCGGTTCTCCAAACACCTGAGAACGTGATTAGTCAGAATAATTTATTTTAAGGTAATATCTCATTTTGCCTGGAAACAGCAAACATACTGTATATTAAAACTCAAAGCCCTGATCAGCCAGTCAGTCATTGGCTAATGAGAACGGTAAGGAAGTTAGTAAGATACACACTGTTTTATTTAATGTGGAGAAAAGAAAAGAAATCTTGAGTCTTGAAATCAGAATATTTGCACAAGATTCATCTACTTTCTTTCTGTGAAAGAATTGGGCCTATGTTTTGCTCATCTAAATAAAGTACTAGGAAAATAATCCAGTGGTGTGACACAAAGCAGAGTTTCTGTTACCGCCCCGAAGTAGAGTATTTTACTATAACAGCACATCCTGAAGTGTTTTTTTCCTCTTATACCACAGCAATTGTAGTGATTAGAATTTGTAATTTATTAAAGAACAACTCATTATACTATTTACCCATTTATATTTACATTTAATGTCTGCTAAATGATGGTACCGAATGGTAGGCCCCCCAGGCCAATAGGTATCCAAAAAGCGACTGGGGAAGAGCAAGGATCATTTACAAGTAATCCGGGATTCTATGACGCAAATGGGCGAAATTCTTCGGGAAGCCCAGATGCTGATGCTGCCTGCGATGAAAGAAATCATCTGCGCTGCACGAAAATGTATAAGATCTCAACATGGAACATCCGCGGAATTATCCATCCATCCATCTTCAACCGCTTATTCCTGCTTCAGGGTCGCGGGGAACCTGGAGCCTATCCCAGGAAGCATCGGGCACAAGGCGGGGTACACCCTGGACCGGGTGCCAGTCCATCGCAGGGCACAATCACATACACACTCACACACCCATTCATACACTACGGACAATTTACCAAGCTGCCAATCATCCTACCATGCATGTCTTTGGACTGGGGGAGGAAACCGGAGTACCCGGAGGAAACCCCCACAACACACAACACGGGGAGAACATGCAAACTCCGCACACACATGGCCCTGGCGGGAATCGAACCCCAGACCCTGGAGGTGTGAGGCAAACGTGCTAACCACTAAGCCACCGTGCACCCCGTCCGCGGAATTAATCAAGGGAAATTTGACATCATCAAATCATCAACTTAGTTTTGCTTGGAATCAGTGAATTACACTGGACAGATAACGGCCACTTCCAATCGGACGATTTTTCAGTGTATTATTCTGGGCATCAAGAACATAGACAAAACGGAGTGGCGCTCATAGCACTCAAGAACATCGCCCATGCAGTCGAGAGCTACACCACATCAACGGCCGCATAATGGCCATCCGTATTCATGGAAAACCGCTAAATGTCACGGTTTTTCAAGTCTATGCTCCAACAACAGATGCTACAGAAGATGAAAAAGAATGCTTCTATGCCAAAATCGAGGAAACACTGGAAAAGGTGCCCAAAAAGGATATCATTTACATCATGGGCGATTTTAACGCAAAGGTCGGATGTCAGGAAGAGGCAAACATCATAGGTCGGTGTGGATTGGGCGTAAGGAATGACTCTGGTGATCGTTTGGTTCAATTCTGCCATGAAAACCATCTCAGGGTCTCAAATACATGGTTCATGCAACTGAAATGCTGTCTTTACACCTGGACAGCCCCCAATGGACAGCATCGCAATCAGATAGACTACATTCATTGCAGTCAACACTGGAAAAGTTCAGTCCTCGCCATCAAAACTTTCCCTGGTGCTGACTGTGCTTCTGACCATGAACTGCTTGTAGCCACGATCAAGGTGAAATTCTGTAACATCAACAAGAATGCTCCGCCAAAGCATTTTGATGTCTGTAAGATACCTGTTTCATACGCAGTCGCAGTGAAGAACATATTTAAACTGCTTTTCAATGAAGACAAACAACCGGACGAAATGTGGTAAGAATTTCCAATCCACCATTATCAAAACAACTCAGGAACATCTACCATACAAGAAACTAGAGAAAAGGAGCAAGTGGCTGTCGGCAGAAACCATCAAAATCGCCGATCAAAGAAGAGCAGCCAAAGCTGCTGGGGACTGAATCGAGGCTAGGAGGTTAAACGCAGAATTTCAAAGGGCAGCAAGGAAAGACAAAGAAGCACACTGGGATCACAGCAGAAATCTCTTTGCCCAGGTCAAGAAAATTCTAACTCCTTTTACTGCTCGCAAAGTAGCAATCAAAGACAAGAACAGGAAGGTCCTGACTGGTCAGAAATACATCAGAAGCAGATGCCAAGAATACACGGAAGAGTTGTATGCAAGCACAAACAACCCCGAGCCAACCCACAACGACCCAGTGGAAATGGAGCCAGCTATCCTGGATGAGGAAGTCGTGTGGGCGCTGAAGCAGTTACCAAATAATAAGGCACCTGGTATTGACTGCATCTCAGCAGAAATGTTGAGGCCCGTTCCAACAGTCGCTATCAGAGAGATTTGCCAGAAGATCTGGGAAACAAGCAGGTGGCCAAAGGACTGGAAGAGATTAGTATTCATCCCACTGCATAAGAGAGGTGACGCAAGGGACTGTTGCAACTACCGTACAATTGCCCTGATTCCTCATGCGAGCAAAGTCCTTTTGAAGATCATACAGCAACACCTGAACCCAATCATTAAAGCTGAACTACCTGACTTGCAAGCTGGGTTCAAATGAGGTCGTGGTACCCGTGGCCATATCACAAATCTGCGATGGATTATGGAGAAATGTCATGAACATCAGAAAAACATCTGCTACATCTGCTTCATCGACTATAGTAAGGCTTTCGATTGCATCGAACACTATAAGCTATGGAAGGCCCTGCAAGAACTGGGAGTGCCAGTGCACCTGATCCAGCTGATAAAATCCTTATATAAAGACCAAGAAGCAACTGTAACACAATATGGAGACACTGAGTGGTTTAAGATTGAGAAAGGTGTATTCTGTCCCTTTCTCTTTTCAATCTCTACGCAGAAATGATCATGAGGAAATTAGATCTGGAACAATCGGAAATCGGCGTGAAGATTGGAGGCAGAAATATTAATAATCTCCGCTATGCGGATGATACTACGTTACTGGCGGAAATGGAAGATGGCCTGAAACACCTCATATTAAGAATCAAAAAGGAAAGCGAAAACATGGGTCACCACCTCAACATCAAAAAGACAAAGATCATGACAACAGCTGGAAACAGACCAGTCAAGATAACTATCAATAATTAAGAGATCAAATGCATTAAAAATTTCTGTTTCCTAGGATCCATGATCGACCGAACTGGAGATTGCAGCCCTGAAATCAGGCGACGAATTGTGTTAAGCCGTATTGCGATGCTGAGCATGCACCAAATCTGGAGGAGCAAAGACATCAGCCTCACAACCAAATGCAAAATGGTCCATGCTATTGCGTTCCCCATATTAATGTATGGGTGTGAAAGCTGGACCCTGAAAAAAGCTGACCGAAAGAGGATTGATGCTTTTGAGCTATGGTGCTGGAGAAGACTGTTACGGATACCATGGACAGCTAAGGTCACCAATGAAGAGGTTCTGGAGCGCATCAAGCCAGAATGTTCGCTTGAGGGAAAGATCACCAGACTTCGGCTGACTTATTTTGGTCACGTGATGCGATCAGATTCACTAAAGAAAGCAATGATGCTTGGAATGGTCAGGGGAACAAGAATACGAGGCCGCTAAAGAATGTGGTGGCTCGACGCCATCAAAACGGACACTGGCTTGGGCATAGAGCAGCTGAAGGGGAAAGTCCGGGACCAGAAAGCATGGCGAGAGATGGCCTATAGAATCGCCAAGAGTCGGACTCGACTGACCGGATAACAACAAAAAATTATGAAAATGTAAATCTGTGAGTTAATGGCGAGGTGAGAAACATATAGAGACGATTCAGTTAATAGATGCTGGTAGCATGCTGGAAACGAGGTGTGATCACGTTTTATAAACAGCCTGAGTGGGCATTGTATTGTGACATAACATCATCTATTATCTTCTGCTCTGGAGTCAACATTACACCATAATATGGGAGTGTCTGCAAACTGGGGAGAAAAAAATAGAACACAAGCTTTAATTTCCTACAGCTAGACATCATCAGGTTTCTCTAATCAGGACATTTATAGGTGTGTTAGAGCAGAGTCAATACCTGAACCATAGGGAGACTTTTCTCAAACACATTCCCTAAACTCACATCTGTGCAATGTACTGCAATTTATTCAAAATTCATGTAAAAACAATCTGACTTTTCTTTCCCTCATCTGCAAAACCCAAATAAGGCCAACAGGCCAATCAGAAGTATTATTATTCGGTCTTTGAACCAATCCGAACTCTTCTTATTCAACAGCAATCTCATGGATGTAATATCCATCACCAGTGAACTGAAAACAGTCTATGATGAGGCATTCCTATTGTGAGGTGTGCCTATGTCTATGGTGAACTGTGTCTATGATTAGACCTGTCTATGTTTAGTCGTGTCTATGGTGAGCCGTGTCTATGGTTAGTTGTGTCTATGGTTTGTCGTGTCTATGGTGAGCTGTGTCTATGGTGAGCCGTGTCTATGGTTAGTCCTGTCTATGGTGAGCCGTGTATTTGGTTAGTCATGTCTATGGTGAACTGTGTCTATGGTGAGCCATGTCTATGGTGAACTGTGTCTATGGTGAGCCATGTCTATGGTTAGTCATGTCTATGGTGAACTGTGTCTATGGTTAGTCATGTCTATGGTGAACTGTTTCTATGGTGAGCCATGTCTATGGTTTGTTGTATCTATGGTGAGCTGTGTCTATGGTTAATTGTGTCTATGGTTTGTCGTGTCTATGGTTAGCTGTGTCTATGGTGAGCCGTGTCTATGGTTAGTCCTGTCTATGGTGAGCCGTGTATTTGGTTAGTCATGTCTATGGTGAACTGTGTCTATGGTGAGCCATGTCTATGGTGAACTGTGTCTATGGTGAGCCGTGTCTATGGTTAGTCATGTTTATGGTGAACTGTGTCTATGGTTAGTCATGTCTATGGCGAGCTGTTTCTATGGTGAGCCATGTCTATGGTTTGTCGTGTCTATGGTGAGTCGTGTCTATGGTGAACTGTGTCGATGCTTAGTCATGTCTATGGTGAGCCGTGTCTATGGTTAGTCATGTCCAAGGTTAACACCATAGATGTGTCTATGGTTAGTCATGTCCAAGGTTGAGCCGTGTATTTGGTTAGTCATGTCTATGGTGAACTGTGTCTATGGTGAGTCATGTCTATGGTGAACTGTGTCTATGGTGAGTCATGTTTATGGTTAGTTATGTCTATGGTGAGTCATGTTTATGGTGAGTCTATGGTGAGTCATGTCTATGGTGAGCTGTGTCTATGGTGAGTCATGTTTATGGTGAGTCTATGGTGAGGTATGTCTATGGTGAGCTGTGTCTACGGTGAGTCATGTCTATGGTGAACTGTGTCTATGGTGAACTGTGTCTATGGATTGTCATGTCTGGTGAACTATGTCTATGGTGAGTCATGTGTTTATGGTGATGTGTGTATGGTAGAGGGTGGGGGGGGGTGGGGAGGGAGGGGGGGGGGGGGGGGGGGGGGGGGGAAGGGGAGGGGGGGGGGGGGGGAGGAAAAAAAAGGGAGGGAAGGGGGGGGGGGGGGGGGGGGAGGGGGGGGGGGGGGGGGGGGGGGGGTGGGGGGGGGGGGGGGGGGGGGGGGGGGGGGGGGGGGAGGGGGGGGGGGGGGGGGGGGGGGGGAGGGGGGGGGGGGGGGGGGGGGGGAGGGGGGGGAAGGGAGGGGAGGGGGGGGGGGGGGGGGGGGGATGGGGGGGGGGGGGGGGGGGTGAGGGGGGGGGGTGTGGAGGGGGGGGGGGGGGGGGTGGGGGGGGGGGGGGGGGGGGGGGGGGGAGGGGGGGGGGGGGAGGGGGGGAGAGGTGGGGGGGGGGGTGGGGGAGGGGGGGGGGGTGGGGGGGTGGGTGGGGGGGGGGGGGGGGGGGGGGGGGAGGGGTGGGGGGGGGGGGGGGGGGGGGGGGGGGGGGGGGGGGTGAACTGTGTTTATGGTTAGTCATGTCTATGGTGAACCGTGTCTATGGTTAGTCATGTCCAAGGTTGAGCCGTGTATTTGGTTAGTCATGTCTATGGTGAACTGTGTCTATGGTGAGCCATGTCTATGGTGAACTTTGTCCACGGTGAGCCGTGTCTATGGTTAGTCATGTCTATGGTGAGCCGTGTCTATGGTTAGTCATGTCCAAGGTTGAGCCGTGTATTTGGTTAGTCATGTCTATGGTGAACTGTGTCTATGGTGAGCCATGTCTATGGTGAACTTTGTCCACGGTGAGCCGTGTCTATGGTTAGTCATGTCTATGGTGAACTGTGTTTATGGTTAGTCATGTCTATGGTGAGCCGTGTCTATGGTTAGTCATGTCCAAGGTTGAGCCGTGTATTTGGTTAGTCATGTCTATGGTGAACTGTGTCTATGGTGAGTCATGTTTATGGTAAACTGTGTCTATGGTGAGTCATGTCTATGGTGAGCTGTGTCTACGGTGAGTCATGTCTATGGTGAACTGTGTCTACGGTTAGTCATGTCTATAGTGAGCTGTGTCTATGGTTAGTCTTGTCTATGGTGAAATGTGTCTATGGTGAGCAGTGTCTATAATGAGCCATGTCTCTAGTGAGCCATGTCTATGGATAGCTGCGGCTATGGTTTGCCCTGTCTATGCTGAGCTGTGGCTATGGTTAATCATGTCTATGGTGAACTGTGTCTATGGTGAGTCATGTCTAAGGTGAGTCATGTCTATGGTGAACTATGTCTATGGTGAGCCATGTCTATGGTGAGCCGTGTATTTGGTTAGTCATGTCTATGGTTAGTCATATCTATGGTGAGCTGTGTCTGTGCTTAATCATTTCTATGGTGAGCCGTGTCTGTGGTTAGTCATGTCTATGGTGAGCCGTGACTGTGGTTAGTCATTTCTATGGTGAACTGTGTCTACGGTGAGCCGTGTCTACGGTTAGTCCTGTATATCTGAGCTGTGGCTATGGTTTATCATGTCTATGGTGAGCTGTGTCTACGGTGAGTCATGTCTATGGTGAACTGTGTCTATGGTGAGCTGTGTCTATGGTTAGTCCTGTCTATGGTGAGCCGTGTATTTGGTTAGTCATGTCTATGGTGAACTGTGTCTATGGAGAGTCGTGTCAATAGTTAGTTATATCTTTGGTAAGTCATGTCTATGGTGAGTTGTGTCTATGGTGAGTTATGTCTATGGTGAGCAGTGGCTATAGTGAGTCATGTCTATGGTGAACTGTATCTATGCTGAGCCGTGTCTATGTTGAGTCATGTCTATTCTGAGCCGTGGCTATAGTTAGTCCTGTCTATGGTGAGCTGTGTATTTGGTTAGTCATGTCTATGGTGAATTGTGTCTATGGTGAGTCAAGTCTATGAATTTCTCTAATGCTCAACAAATTTGGACACTTTTTTTAACACTTTAATGTTAAACAATAAATAAATAAAATAAAAACCTCAACACATCTGCAGAAAATGTAATAATTCCTTATTACATTTAGCTTTAAGCTTTATTCTCAATCAAGAGATGCCAAAGATACTGGACATTATTTAAAAAAAAAAAAAAACTTAAAAATTATAAATACATTTTCTTTAGCAAACATATTTAACTGTTTTCAAATATATGATTGTCTCTTTTGTCTATTTTTACATAGAAAACAGCATTATGATCCCTACATGAGTCATGTTTTACTGAAAATCTGTCACAGAAATCTGTGATGAAAAAAATAAATTAACATTTAAACTAAAAACAGAAAAAAAGACAGAATTTTCTTTTCATAAATGGAACTCCTCATATACTAAAAAAAAGAAAAAAAGGGATTAATTATTATTTTTTCTCTACAGGGCTTGTGATGTCTCAAGCTTGTGATGCCTCTGATTTTAGTGATCATTACATTATAGTTTATTATATTCATATATAGAAACAAGCCTCTCTCTGTGTATTACCTAACAAATGAAATCTAGTCCTTCTCTCTCTTTCTGTCTCTCCATTTGTCTCTCTGCATTTCTCCATCTGTTTATCTCCATTGATCTTCCTCATCTTGTCTTCCTCTGTTTGTACTTCTTTCTCTTCTTCTATGTCTATTTGGATCTCTCTCTCTCTCTCTCTCTCTCTCTCTCTCTCTCTCTCTATTGATCTATTTTCTCTCTTTCTCTTTGCAATTCTCTCTCCCTTTTTTATCTCTGTACATCTCTTCAGTTTGGTCTTTTACTATATATCCTTGTATCTTGGGTGGTTTTCTCTTTCCTTTGTATTTTATTCATCCTTCTCTCTTTCTTAGTCTTCTGTTTTTCTGTCTATTGATCTTCAATTCCCTTTATATCTTTTCTTAGCTTGATATTTTTCTGTCTGTTTTTCTGTACTGGTGTGTCTCAATCAGCTCCCTAGAGCATGAATTAGTATATCGTGTACATGAGTTCAGGTACTGGTAAAGACTCTGGCTCAGTATATATTGAGACACTGTTGACTCAATTTTCAGTGACATGACTACGTACTCACATTCTAAAACATCACCACACACATTTATCAACAACAGGCAAGACCTTTTTCTTTTTTTTACTTTATTGTGTTTAAAATACAATTTTGAAAATACTTTGATTGTTATGTTACATATTCTTGCAACATTTCCGCCAAATATTAATGATAAATGTTAACTAGATTGTGTTCACTACCTGGCTAGCAGTGTGTTTATGCTTATGTTGAACTATAAAGTGTTGTCTTTTCAAAAGTTTTATCACATGTGATGATGTTTATTGAGTTTATTGTCTAGTGCAATATATGTTTTGAGTGGGGGGAATAAGTATTTATTAAGCATCAACATTTTTTTCAGTAAATATATTTCCTATGAGGTTATTCACATTCAATTTTCACCAGACTTTTGTATTAACTCAAGAAATCTGCACATATAAAGAAATCCAAACATCAAAGTCCATAGATGAAGAACAAGTGGAGAAAATGGAGCCCCACAGTGACATCACCAAGAACAGCATGTCCATTCAAAATTTACAAAAGGACAAGACAAAAAGTTTCCAGGGAGTCTGCCAAGAGACATATGTCAACATTAAAGTAGCTGCAGGAATATCTGACAAGTACTGATTGCTCTCTACATCTGACAACAATCTCTCATATGTCTGGGCTATAGGGTAGGGTACCTAAACGGAAGCCCTTTCTCACAAAAAACATCCAAGCTCAACTACATCACCCCAAAATATGTGGTCTGTTCAGACCAATTCCAAAAGGTCTAATAATTTCATTATCCCAAAAGGTATGTTTGGTTCAAAGGCAGAGTTGTGGCTTTAATCAAGGTGGAGGGAATCATGAATATCTACAAATAACAGTCAATTTTAGTTAAAAAAACTTCTAGATATAAACTAGATAGCTGTAGATGAAAAGGAATTTCACCTTTCAGCGTGAAATCAGTACATTTACAAGGACAACAACAATCCAATATGAACCCGATTAAGACAATTCTCTGATTGAAAAACTTTACTTAAGAAACTATGTAAACAGTGATTACCTTACTCTGACTAAAATCATACTCAAAGTACACACAAATCAATTCAAGACTTGTGGAGTGTTCCTGTTTTAGTCACATTATCAATGTGCGTTACAGACATGTAAGCAGCTTAATCACACTATCGATGTCGTGTGGGAGTTTTCACCGCAGTTTGCGACAGGACACGTACACACATGGCAGTGCTCAACCGTTTGACGGCAAACAACAAAACATTGTTCTGTTCAAAAACTCAGGCCCAGACCACAAATCTCCTTCATATCCTAAATTCTGTATTCAATGTCTGGTAGGATCTAAGTGTACTGTGCAAGTCAAAATCTCTGGAATTGAATAACCTTGTTTACTTGACACTGGGCTGGGTCACAGGTGAGTACAATCCCTTGGTCCTTTTACCAGACTTCTTTGGCTAATCATCCCATCAAGCCCCTGAATCTTCTGTTTGAGGTCAGTGGTGAAAATGGCCAGCCAGTTCCATATAAAGGATATGATGAAATTCCAATCACTGTTCCAGAATACATGGTAGGATCTGAGATTTAAATTTCCACACTTGCACTAGTTGTTCCTGATTTCAATCCTGACTTGAATAGCCTTGAACACCATTCTCCGCAGTACGGATGCAGTGCTTTACTCAAAACTTTGGAGTTATGCCATAAACAGAATGCCAATGGATGCCTTGAACTGGTGAGACTACAAAGCAAGGAGCCTGTAGTCATTCCAGCACAGCAGACAGTTGCTCTCTGTGGAAAAACAAATGTGAATTGCTGAAATTGTAAAGTGGAAGGATCAGATCAGTAAGAAGCTCAGTGATATGTCTGATCATGTTCGCACAACATGAATGCACAACATTCGGTCAAACATCCAAGGTCTTACTGACTAAAGCCCTTTTAAGCAAAGGGCTCGCCCTATCCATCCTCATGACTTGGCTGCTGCCAGACGGCACTTGCCGATAAAAGAGTCAGAAGTAATCCAGAAATCTGAGTCTCCTTTTGCATCCCCAATCATAATTTTACATGAGAAGAATGGTGACATAAGACCTTGGAAAGGTAAATTTGCAAACTGTGAAGGATTATCCAGAATGTACTTGTCATGATGGATCATTACATCAAGTATGCAGTTGCCATACCCACCAAAAATCATAAAGCAAGGACTGTAACTAAGTGCCTTTGAGACAAATTCATTGTCCACCATGGTTTCCCAGAGAGGATACAAATAATCAAGGAGCCTACTTCGAATCAAAATCAAAGAGCTTTGCGAGACGGCAAAAATTCACAAAATGTGGACAACTCCTTATCATCCTTCGGGTAATCCCGTAGAGCATGTAAATAGGACGTTTCTAAACATGTTGTGTACAGTGCCTTGCGAAAGTATTCGGCCCCCTTGAACTTTTCAACCTTTTGCCACATTTCAGGCTTCAAACATAAAGATATAAAATTAAATTTTTTTGTGAAGAATCCCCAACAAGTGGGACACAATTGTGAAGTGGAACAAAATCTATTGGATATTTTACACTTTTTTAGCAAATAAAAAACTGAAAAGTGGTGCGTGCAAAATTATTCGGCTCCTTTACTTTCAGTGCAGCAAACTCACTCCAGAAGTTCAGAGAGGATCTCTGAATGATCTAATGTTGTCCTAAATGACTGATGGTGATAAATAGAATCCACCTGTGTGTAATCAAGTCTCTGTATAAATGCACCTGCTCTGTGATAGTCTCAGGGTTCTGTTGAAAGCGCAGAGAGCATCATGAAGACCAAGGAACACACCAGGCAGGTCTGTAATACTGTTGTGGAGAAGTTTAAAGCCGGATTTGGATACAAAAAGATTTCCCAAGCTTTAAACATCCCAAGGAGCACTGTGCAAGCGATCATTTTGAAATGGAAGGAGTATCAGACCACTGCAAATCTACCAAAACCTGGCCGTCCGTCTAAACTGTCAGCTCAGACAAGGAGAAGACTGATTAGAGATGCAGCCAAGAGGCCCATGATCACTCTGGATGAACTGCAGAGAACTACAGCTGAGGTGGGAGAGTCTGTCCATAGGACAACAATCAGTCGTACACTGCACAAATCTGGCCTTTATGTAAGAGTGGCAAGAAGAAAGCCATTTCTCAACGTTTGGTGTGACGTTTGGTGTGTCTCCCAGGTGGCTTGTGGCAAACTTAGACGAGACATTTTATGGATATCTTTGAGAAATGGTATTTTTGAGCTACCTTTAGTGTCAGAAGCTTCTCAGAGGTTGACTCTAAGGGCTCAAACGGGGCCCCAGACAGACCTTCCAAGACCACAGAAAGGTCCCAGGAAGGAACTCGAGGCCTGCAGATGGGCCTCAACCGTCTGACACCACGTATGAACCTCGAAGTTAGAGAATGCTGCCCCACAGAGGCTCCATCAACAGGGGCATGGCTGGCTGTAATGGTGGCCAGGTAAATCCTGATTGTAGAAGGAGCCAACCCTGCTGAGAAACATTCTCAGCCGTGCATACAATTGAGTGCATACAATTTCCTTGTTGATGGTGCTCTAGCGTTTAACATGATCTCTACAACCTCAGTTGTGAGACCAGAATCTATGAGCTGGTGCCCCACAGGGGCCAGACCCACAGTTTTCATAGTTCTGAGGGTGATAGATCAGCCCTCCGGCTTGAGACAGTACGTCCCTGCAGATGGGAATCTCCCAAGTAGTGCCATGGAGCAGGGACATTATCTCCGAGAACCATATTCGAGCTGGCCAATAAGGTGCTACTAGCAGCAGACGTAGACGGTCTTGGCAAATTCTCGCTAGAACTTGTGGGAGCAGAGCAATCGGGGCCTCGGCCTAGTGTGCACTATGGCATCCAGACCCAATGGTGCAAGCTCTGAACTGGACCCAGTAACCCTTTTCTATGGTGGACAGAACCCATGGGGACACATTTGGCAGTAGTTTGCCAAATGGTCTTTCAGTGATGTTAGCTTTTCCCCATTTTGTTCGCTGACCAGAGAAGACTGAAAACGTGGGATGGCCTCGGCCAGGGCAGGCCCTACAGTAGCACTGTGGGCTGGTTGCCCCAGCAGCCTCATGTCCCCTGATATGTCCCTCCTTGACCCATCAGGACCGTTCCTTCCTTGCCTGCTTTGCTTTTATGATCATTCTTAGATCAGGCCTCTTAGCAGGTTGTGGCTGTGGCCGACCGGTCGCCCTGACCTTCTGCGGAGGGAGGCAGGCCGCCACACTCGTCTGCATCTCCCTCGCACCAGCACTGGCCCGGGGTCCACTCATGGAGGCCCATGTGAACTCGATGCGAGGGGGAAGGATCTGGCTGAAAGCCGCCGTTTGCTGTTATGCGTCGCGAAACCTGTCGGCAATGGCATTGACAGTCCAGAAGGTTCAACAGGGGCGTTCAGCAAGGAGACCTTATCTTTGTTCCCCATCCCTGACAGGTTGAGCGATAGGTGCCTCTCCGCCACAACCAGGCTACCTATTGAATGGCCGATATGACCAGCGTTTGTTTGGTCGCCCGAAGAGATAAATTTGTGGCGCGGCACAGCCCTGTCACTGCCTCTGGCCCAATTCCCTCACCAGTATCCAGCTCACTCAGCAAGTCTGCTTGGTAGAGCTGCAACACTGCCATTGTATTCAGGGACCCACATGCAAGACCCGCTGCCGCATAGGCTTTGCCCACCAACCCCGAAGTGGCTTTACATGGGTTAGATGGTAAAGTTGGCCTCCCTAAATTACTTGCTGTTGATGGAGAGAGGTGGCAAGCGCCTCCTCCACCTTTGGCATCGCCACATAGCCGTGCTGCTCACTCCCCATGATGGCTGAGTAATCAGACTTTGTGGGGTTATAAACACAGCTAGTGTAAGGTTTTCTCCAGAAGCGTGATATCTCATCATGCACTTCTGGAAAAAAGGGGAGTTTTCTGCGGTGTAAGGGAGTTTTGTGTTTATTTTCACTGGAGAGGAAGCACTCATCCAGCCTACTATGAGCCACTTCCTCTTCCCCAGGCCAGTCTAGATTCAACATCTGCCCTAGTGATCACCTCAAGCAGCTCTTTATATGCCTGAGAGCTTCTGTCGGTTTTTGGTGCAATGGCACCCTCTACCAACTCCTTGCAGTCAGCGAGGGTGTTTTGGCTTTGCATAGGGGAAGGAGGAGTCGCAACGCAAGCTCTGAAGTCAGCCGGAGAGCCAGACCCGGAAGACAGAGCTCCTCTTCCAAATCCATACAAGAACCCCAAGACCTGAGACGACTGGCTGCCTCGGCAGCGGCTGGCCCAGATCCGCGGGGATCTGAAATCCAACTCCCTTCAGATGAGAAGAGAGCGAGCCGAGGCATAGTTGCCTAATCGTGAAATGTTCACAATACTGACAGTCAGACCCCTCGAGGGCTGCTGTAGCATGTGCTACGCCCAAACACTTCATACAGAAAGTGTGTCCGTCTCCTCCCGTGATGAAACGGGAGCAAGACGTAACACACTTTCTGAATTCTCCCTCACTCATTCTTTCACTCTCTTTTCATCTTCCAAGATGGCGGCGCGCACAGTTGCAGCGGCTCACGGCTCTCTTTTTCAGTGCTTTTTCTTGCTGTTTTTGTATTATTTTCTTATTACTTGTCTGTGTATTATCGGTTCTGTGAACATTCGCTACACAAGCCAAAACCTCATGGATATCGGGAACCAGCACCAGATGCCTATTACGAGACTCTTTCATCACATGCACAACATCCCAGACGACATAGCGAGATTACCGGGATCTCCGTGGATTGTTGTTGGGTCCAGGAGGTGACGGAGACGGAGGAGGGAGAGGAAGCAGAAACGGGGATGCAGGTCCGGCGTTATGCTAAGGCTAAGAAAACAACCACTCAAGCCACCTTTACCGAGCCTGTATCTCTCCAATGCCAGATCTCTAGTGCATAAAATCGATAACCTGGAATTACAATTAGCTGGAAATCACTACGTTCATGATTGTTGTGCTTTGATTATCACTGAAACTACAGAGGCCATGATGCAACAACTGGAGACCTGAGTGCGAGGCTGGCAGAAGAGCTAAATTGCTTCTTTGCTCGCTTTGAAACATCTCAACAACAGCACTCATCTGCTCTAGTCTTGCCTCCATCCCCTCCTGGTTTCTGCTCCACTCTACTTACTATGAGTGAACAAGAAGTTAGACGGATGTTTCTGACAGTGAACCCCAGGAAGGCTGCTGGCCAAGACGGAGTACCAGGCAAAGTGCTTAGATCGTGTGCCCACCAGCTTGCCCACATCTTTACCAGGATATTCAATCTCCCCCTGGCCCAAGCAATTATCCCGCCCTGCCTAAAATCAGCCATCATTTATGTGCCAAAGATGCCTCCCACCACTAGCCTAAATGATTATCGTCCTGTGGCCCTCACCCCAGTTATCATGACGTGCTTTGAGAGATTGGTCCTTCAGCACATCAAGGACTACCTCCCTCCAGACTTCGATCCTTTCCAGTTTGCATATCGCGTGAACAGATTCACAGAGGATGCTATCGCCGTAGCTCTCCACTCCGTGTTGAGACATCTAGAGCACCAACAGAGCTACGTCCGATGCTTTTCGTGTATTATAGTTCGGCTTTTAATACTATTATTCCAGATATTCTCTTCACAAAATTGGTCACTCTTGGCCTCTCAACCCCCCTGCCATTTGTGCCTGGATAAATAACTTTCTCACTAACCGGTCTCAGACAGTGAGACTCGGACACCACCTCTCCTCGACTTGCACGCTGAGCACCGGTTCACCACAGGGCTGTTTGCTAAGCCCCCTCCGGTACAGTCTCTACACCTACGATTGCAGTCCGGTCCACAATAAAAACGTTATTGTCAAGTTTGCTGACGACACCACGGTGGTCGGACTCATCTCAAAGGGAAATGAGGTAGCCTACAGAGAGGAGGTCCTCAACTTGGTAGCCTGGTGTTCAGAGAACAATTTGGCTCTGAACACTAAGAAAACCAAGGAGATCATTGTTGACTTCAGGAAGCACAAAACTGTGCTAGCCCCCCTGTTCATAAACGATGAGTGTGTGGAAACCTTCCGGGTTCTGGGCGTCCTTATCTCCGCTGACATCTGCTGGACAGACAACGTCACAGCGCTTATTAAGAAGGCTCAAAAGCAGCTACACTTCCTGAAGGTTCTCCGGAAGTACAATCTGGACCCCAAGCTGCTGCTGAACTTCTACCGCTCGTCCGTCGAGGACGTTAGGTTAAGGACAAGAGACCGTTAAGGACAGCTCTCACCCTGGCTCTGACCTGTTTAATCTGTTGCCCTCAGGGAGATGTTACAGGTGCATCAGAACAAGGACAAACAGGCTCAAAAATAGTTTTTTCCCAAAAGCTGTAAACATTATAATTACACACATGTAGATACACACTTACACAGTACATTTTTTTTTATTTTGTGGTGCTGTATATATCTATTTTATAAAAAATTTTTCTGTGCATTTTTGTATATGCGTATGAATATGTATGTGTATGTGTGTGTATATGCGCATGTATGTATGTGTGTATGTATATATGTGTATGTATATATAAATACATATGTATAAAAGTATGTGAATATATATATATATATATATATATTTATTATATTTTATTTAATTTTTTGTTTTTATCTTATTCATTCTATGTATATGCTGGCATGAAATCAAGGAGTGGCTCACACTCTTGACCTCATACTAACATACGGATTAAGTATAGAAAATATTTAAATTATTCCACAGTCTGAAGTTATCTCAGACCACTATCTTATCTCATTCATAATCCGTATGGATTATAATATCTCCACCAGTAGATCTCGACCAGGCAACTGAAAGTTTGGAGTCAACACTCCGTTGCACACTAGATAGAGTGGCTCCACTCAAAAGGAAAATAATTAGACAAAAAAAATTAGCACCCTGGTATAATGATCTAACGCGATCCTTAAAACAGAAATCTAGACAATTAGAACGTAAATGGCGCCAAACCAAGCTGGTTATATTTCAGACAGCATGGAAGGAGAGCCTACTGCAATATAGGAAATCTCTTGTAGATGCTAAAAAGATCTACTTCTCCACCTTAATAGGAGACAACCAAAACAATTCCAGATTCCTCTTCAACACGGTAGCAAAACTAACTAGGAATAAAACCACTTCAGAGGAAAACACTCAATCATTTCATAGCAGTGAGGATTTCATGAAAATTTTCATTTATAAAATTGAAAATATTAGAGATGAAACACTTTATTAAATCACAAAAACTCTAGATTAGATTACTGTAATGCCTTACTGTCTGGATGTTCCAGTAAGAATATAAATAAACTCCAGTTAGTCCAGAATGCAGCTGCTAGAGTCCTTACTAGAACTAGAAGATACGACCATATCACCCCGATTTTATCCACACTGCATTGGCTCCCTGTAAAATTTCGCATTAAGTTTAAAATACTTTTATTAACCTATAAGGCACTACATGGTCTTGCACCACAATATCTAAGCGATCTTCTGGTTTATATGATCCGCCACGCCTACTCAGATCAAAAGATCAGGCTATTTGATATTACCTAGAATAGTGAAGTCTACAGCAGGGGGAAGAGCCTTCGCTTATAGAGCCCCACAGTTATGGAACAGTCTTCCTATTAGTGTTCGGGACTCAGACACAGTCTCAGTGTTTAAGTCTAGGCTTAAAACATATTTGTTTACTCAAGCTTACCCTGACTAGATTATATTGCACTACTTCACAATCCTAATCGTTTTTCTCCCTCTCTCTCTCTCTTTTTGCCGAGCCCCACACGAATTTATGGAGATATTGGAGATCCAGATCCCCTCTGCCTCTGGATGAGCCCAAATCTTCTGCTGGGACTACGGCTGCTCCTAAGGCCATACTTCTCATTTTTCACATTATCTGTGTTACATTCACATTCTGTGTTACCCAGATGAGGATGGGTTTCCCTTCTGAGTCGGGTTCCTCTCAAGGTTTCTTCCTCAAAAAACATCTTAGGGAGTTTTTCCATGCCACCGTCGCCACTCAGTGGCTTGCTCAGTTGGGATAAATTCCATTTGTTTTCTACCTGTTTGTCTCTGTTTATCTGTTCCTGTTTGTCTCTCTTTAGATGTTTCTGACTGTTTATACCTGTTTTTTATTTCTGTAAAGCTGCTTTGAGACAATGACTATTGTAAAAAGCGCTATACAAATAAAATTGAATTGAATTAATTTCACTGTGCATGTGCACAGTGACAATAAAGGCATTCATTCATTCATTCATTCATTCTTTTCTTAAAAAAGGTATAGAAAAGTTGAGAGATATTGAGAAATACAGAATAGAAATTAAGCGTTTCTTTCACACAAACCACAGACATGCAGTCTTGCTGAAGATAATAAGGCTGGCGGCGTGGTTCACAGGTGCCATATATATATCATGCGACGCGCTTAATTGCCACGTTACCTGATCATGGCAGGCCTATAAGTAGAGGCATGATTTTACACAAGCTTCAGATACCAGTCACGCGCGCAAGGCGCTCCCCATACTGCTATGCTAAATGCAGCGTCGAGGTTCCCTTTGAAAGGGAACTGCCTGTTACATATGCAGGTCAGGTTTTTTGTTCTACGCTGAAACTGCGTTCATATCATCATGATGATCAGACCATGATGCAAGATGGCGAGTCTTCTCAGTGAGATCAACATCAATTACTATGAGAATTAAGTTCAAACCAAAACCAGAGGAATTGGATAGTTCTGACTGCTAGCTAGTTTTTTTTAAAAACAGAACTGAGTTTTGTTTTGAGTGACTGCTCAAAGAGTAGTTTTTTCTCACACTGGTTTTTTTTTTTTTTGGAACCGTTAAATCAAACTGAATCTTTTGAATCAAGTCTTTTGAATGAACCTATCGAACTGTACTTACTGAACTGATTCTTCTGAACTGTTTATTGTACCTTGTGTTCAATACCGAGGAGTTATTTTTGAATGTGATTGAGATAACTGTCCAATTTCCAATTGTGAACATGCTAAATGTATATGGTGATTATTGAAGGTGTTGCATTCTAGGAAATTTACATACCCCAGAGGATGCACCAGACTGATCGAATGAACAAACAGAAAGAGAGTCAGGAGAAATTGTTCAATTACTGTCAGTTGAATTGGAAAATTATATCACTGTGATTTGATACTGAACAGAAATTGTGACAAATTGTTGATGATAGTTTTAGTTGATTTTTTCCCCTATAAATTCAATCAGTACAATAATTCATTTTCAATACAAAGTGTTGTTTTTATTACACCTTCATAGTTGAACCTACTGGCCCAAGGTTCATATTAGCAGCAAGTGCGTATTATTTGACACGTGTTACATTTACATCAGCCAAATGTTTCTTAACCATTTGCACATTGAAAAGTATTAGGTATACATGTACAAAATGAGTGTTATTATAGACCATGCTTTACATGTTACAATGCTACATCTGGGTCCCTGCTCTGCCAGTATCCAAAACCACTTGGGTTAGTTACAAATGAAAAGAAAGGCTAAATGCCAATTAAAACAAAAGAAACAAACAAGTGGTCTATTTCCAAATAGACCACTATAGGAAAGTTTAAACAGGTTTGGTAAGGTTTTTTTCAGCCTAGGAGACATGTTTGCTACTTCAACACTCTAAAAAGACGCAAACAGTCTTGAATGAGATGTGATTTTTTATGAATAACATCACTCATTTCCAGCCATCTCTGGCGCTATTTCGACTGCCAGTGAACAGCCTTTTGTACACTCGCCTCAGGAGAATGAACCTTCTTATTTTCTCATCGGTCACTAAAAAAACCCAAACATATAAAACATTTAATTTTATACGCCATATAAATTTGTTTGCTTAATCATACGCGTTTCGGTCATGGTACTTCAAGCAGGATTGTAAGCGGGCTAGTGGGTATTTTTTAAATCAGTGAACACTCAATCAAACTGTATATAGAACATCAAAGAAAGTACAAAATCGCTAAAGTAGGTAATCATTTGAGAGCCACAACAAAGATAACAAGCTACTTACATTTGTAGACGAAGTTGGCTGCAAGATTGTCTGCCTTTTTTTTTAGCTGAGATGTTGCAGAAAATATTTCATTTCCAGTAAGGAAACACTGTGAGCATCGATGCTTCCTGGTTTTTGAAATGCATTGAGGGATTTTTATAGGGAACGAAAATTGCAGTGCACTGGAAGGATTTTGCCATTGAGGCAGCCATTTTAGGGCTGTCTCAATGGCAAAATCCTTCCAGTGCCCGGGCCACGGGCTCCCTGATCATGGCCCTGACTATTGAACTGGGAGCTGATTGAGATGCACCCTTTAATCTTTATCCATTTTATTTTATTCTCTATCTCTTTCTCATGCTTTCTTTGTCGTTCTTTATCTCTCTTCTCTCACTTTAGATCTATGGATTTCTCTCTTTCAATGTTAATGTCTCTGTATATCTTTCTCACTGCCTTGTATCTCTCTCTTTCCTTTTCTCACCAACTCTCTCTGTGTTTTGTCTTTCTCGCTGTCCTTTCATTTGTGTAAATGCCTGAATTTCTATCTTTCTCTCTGCAGCCTCTTTTATTTGTTCTCTCTCTTCCATTCCCCTCTCATCCTCTCTTTGTCATCTCTCTAAAACATATTTAAAATCAGACCATCATGTTTTATATTTACAGAGCTGTACTAAAGCGTCTCTTAGCCATAATGGTACTGGGGACAAGGAGGTGTGTGTTGGAGAAGTGTTGTGGGTGTGTTATAAATCTTTTCCAGGCTTGACAGAGTGAGTCTGTTTACAGCATGCATTGCATATAAAATAATCCAAAATAATCAAACGAGGCTCTCCATGTTCTCGGGCGCCCCATCAATGCTACTGCCTAGGAAGCAGGGAAGAAGTTTAAGTGTCAGAATTTTAAGATTTCAAACAGCCACGGGCTTCAACACAGCCGGTTCCACCAGAGGACAAGTGTGCTTAACAGTGACAAAGAAGGTAATTTAAAATGAGCCCCAGAGGCAAGAGGGAGAGCACAGCCGGGGAGAACGTGTCCAAACCTCCGGCTTGGAGCTGATTAATAAGAGTGGACCTGCTGCCAATATAATTAATGCTCATTCCCGTCAGAGTCCATGACCGAGACATGTCTTCTATGAATTTTTGTGAAATCTTCTAATATTAATGCTGTTACATGAGCTTAATTAATTAATTAATTAATTAATGTAAAAAATCTTTCATTTGATTTATTTAATTCAGTGAAATAACTGTAATAAATTGCTAATTTAATGTAAACAAAATAGTCATTTTCTTACTATAAGTATTTTACTATTTAAATATTTAATCTAACAAAATTACTATACTTTTAAAAATATTTTATTTTACTTTTTTCACTTAATTTTTTTCACAACTTTTAATGTTTTTATTATTGTATTGTATTGTAATTTTTTCTATCCATTAAAGAACATTGGGGTTACGCATGTAACCCTGTTCCCTGAGAAGGGAACTTTGATGTTGCATTTAGCATACCAGTATGAGTATTAGTCCCACTTTTTTGTGGAGCAGAAAATAAAAGCTGTAAACCTCCCTCCCTTTGGGAACAGGGTACATGTTCTAATGCCCCATTGTCCAAAAGGGAGCTTAATTCATGCGATGGGGGGCATGGCGTGTGTGTGTGTGTTGGTTGGGGGGTGTCGAGCTGTAACTGGACCCGGTAACCCTTTCTATGGTAGACAGAACCCATGGAGACACATTTGGCAGTAGCTTGCATGCTGCCCAATGACCTTTTAGTGACGTTAACTAATCCACATTCTATCAGATTTTCGTTGCCATGTGACAGCTCGCTGACCAGAGAACACCAAAAACTACAGTAGCACTGGGGGCTACCTGCCCTAACAACCTCATGTCCCCAGATACATCCTTCCACGGCCCCACAGGACCGCTCTTCTTTGCCTGCTTGGCCTTTATGACCATTCTCAGATCAGGCCTAACAGCAGACCGTGACTGTGGCCGCCTGGTTCCCCTGGCTGTCTGCGGGGGTTGGTGGGCTGCCATACTCACCTTTTTTTTTGCCACATGTCAAGCTCACTCAGCAGGTCTGCTTGGTAGGCCTTGTCATTGTCTAAAGTGAGCCACAAGCAAGACTATTACTGCATAGGCTTGCCCACCAATGCCACCTTGGATGCAAACCGGCTCCCATAATTACATGCTGTCAATGGAGAGAGGTAGCTAGCAAGCGCCTCCTCCATCTTGAGCATAGCTAAATAGCCATGCCATTCATTCCCACAATGGCCGAATAATCCAACATTGTGGGGTTATCAATATAGCTTATGCATGGTTTTCCCCCAGAAGCCTGAGATTATGGAAGACAGGGGATTTTCTAAAGTGTGAGGGTTTTACTTTCACTAGGTAATCATTCAAGCAGCTCTTTATATGCTGCTCTCAGTTTTTAACACATCCTTCTAACTCCTCGGAGTCAGAGAGGAATTTTTACCCTTTGGCTTTCTATAGCAGAAGGAGGAGTCGCGACGCGACCTCCAAAATCCAGCGGAGAGCAGAACCTGGAAGACAGAGCAAGAAATAGAGCAGCACTTGTCTCCAGCTCCTCTTCCGGATTTAAGAGATCACCCGAATCTGAGACACCTGGCTGCCCAGGCAGCAACCAGCCCAGATCCGCGAGGCTCTGAAACCCGACTCGCTTCGGCTTCCGTTTTTTTCAGGAAGAGCATGAGCTGAGCTGCTTAATGTAGGGTTACCATGCACAGCCTCTAGAGGCTGCCATCGCATACTACACCACTAACATTTCACCCAGAAAGTGTGAACTTTCCCGTGATGAAATGGGAGCAAGCCATAACACACTTCTTGAACTCTTTCTCGCTCATTACTTACCTCTCTTTTCCTCTAAAAAAGGGATAGAAAAGTTTAGAGATTTTGAGAAAATATCAAGTAGAAATGAAGCGTTTTTGTCACACAAACAACAGACATGCAGTCTCGCTGAATATTATAGCAGCTATAAACAGTTGTTCCCTCACCGGCCCTCTCTTTTTTTCTCTCTCTCTCTTGAAGATTAAAAAAAGCAGTCTGTCATGTTACAGACAAACCGCAAAAAAAGTTCTGATGAAGTCGGTAACCTTAAAGTTACAGCTGTATCTCTGATGTTACAAAGCACTGACATAGGAGACTCCTTCCATAAATGAAAAATAAACATCTTTAAAAGCAAAACATTAACATATCAATGTATTGATTTGTATACATGCTAACTGTATTGATATTCCTCTTTTTTTTTTTAAATGACTCGATGGTATGTCAGATAATGGCAGAGACAAATGCAAGCGTGGGCAGTTTTATTATGAATGAGTGCAACCTAAATCACAAAACAAGAAAAAACAAGCGCTTTGAAAACAAGGCAGGACATGAACTAAAGACATTCAGCATCCAAGAGCACAAACAAGAGGAGATATATCACAAAACTAATGAATGACAATGAAAACAAGTGTGCACAATCATGAGTCAGATGATGAGAAGTGTGGTTAGGGTGGCTGATGTGACATGGTGGTGGTTTCAAGGATGTTATTTTTATTATTTAGTTATCATAGCTGTAAGCCTAATGGATTGACCAAGTCAATAACAAAAAGAAAGGATAATAATAATAATAATAATAATAATAATAATAATAATAATAATAATAATAATAATAATAATAATAATAATAATAATAATAATAATTAACAATGTTTACCATTAATATAGTGTCCATCTAACACTCAATGTACATCACTGTACACACATATAGTATATTATCAAAAAGAAAAACAACCATTAGGAAGAAACAACTGAAAAGTGTTAGGAGAAAAGCTATGTTTTAATTTGATTTTAAAAATGAGTCATGAGGATTTCTTGGTATTTAGATGTATGTAAGTTAAACAACAGAATTTGTAGCTGAGCAAAAATATAGGAACATGTGACTGCTTGTTGACCCAGTTATGTCCTGTTAGATTGATTGTTTAATCGATAAATAGCTCTGAACATTTACTTTTGGTGTTTGCCTTCCATTTCACCTGTGGAGACTGCATTTGTTGTTAAAAAGGATAAACCAACATGAAGATCAGAGGCTGAGCAAAGAGGGAAAATCAATCAGAGGCATTGCATAAACATCAGGTACAGCCAATACAACAACTTGGAATGTTCTGAAAAATAAAGAAACCACTTGTGTACTGACCAACAGGCACTGAATGGGTCGGCCAAGGAAATCAGCTTATGACAGAAACATTGTGAGAGCTGTTAAGAAAACCCCAAAAACAACAGTCAGTAACATCACCAACAACCTCCACAGGGCAGGGGTGAAGGTATCACAATCCAGAAAAAAAAAATTAGATCAGTAATATAGAGACTAAACCACAACCAATCATCAGCAGTAAGAATCAGAAAGCCAGACTGGAATTCACAAAAAAATAAAGAGATGAGCCACAAAAGTTCTAGGAACTGAGATGAACCTCCACGAAAGTGATGGAACGGCCAACATGTGGAGAAAGAAAGGATCTGCTCATGATCTAAATGATGAAACATGGTGGAAGTAGTGTCATGGCTCGAGCTTGCATGGCTGTTTCTGGAAGATTCTCACTAATCTTTATTAATGATGGAACTCATGTTAGCAGCAGAACGAATTCAAAAGTTTACAGGGACATTTTTTCTGCCAATTTACAGAGAAATACATCCAAATGAATCAGGAGGAACTTCATCATGCAGCATTACAACGATCCAAAACACATTTCCACCTCAACACAGGACTTCATGAAGGGGAAAAGTGGATGGGTTTAGACTGAACAAGTCAATCAACAGACCTTCACCCAACTGATCATCATTTCACCTCCTGAAGAGGAGACTGATGGGAGAAACCCCCCGAAACAAACAACTACTGAAAGAAGCTGCAGTAAAAACCTGGAAAAGCTTCACAGATGAAGAAATGTATTTAAACAGATATTATGTGTCATTTATTTTCATTTACTTCCAGACTTATATGTTCCTATACTTTTGCTCACCTAAAAATTGGGTAGTCTAATACAAAAGGTTCTGTATTTTATGTTGTTTAAAACATCTAGATCAGGGGTATTCAATATTACATCTCCACAAAGGGCTGGTGTGGATACAGGTTTTTATTCCAATCAAGCAGGAGTGATTGTCCTTGTCTCAGAAGCTAATGTCCCATATTCCATTTTTGTGATAGTCCTGTTTTTATGCATCTTTTCATACTCATCCTAGATGATTTTGCCTCGGCAAAGAAACCCCCCACATAAACTCTCTATAAGTTTGACAGCAGTGTGTTTTCTCGGTGTGTATTCATCCCCACAGGGTCTGTTTTTCCCCACAATGATCTGCCGTTTTCTATTTAAACTAGTCCCTGAAGGCACGCTCTTACACACAGAGCCGATTACATTTTGTTTTGTTTGTTGATTTTGGAGAACATGAAGTTAAACTAATAGGATTGTGTGTGAATGTGTGTGTGTATCTGTTGACTGTTTGTAAAAAATAATAATAAAAAATAAAAGACAATCCAACAATACTTGTGTAGACTATAGACTCTGGGATTATGCTTCATATTTTAGTCTGAGCTTGTTTATTTGCCACATGACATCCTGTTCAGCCAGTAAATAAAATGGAAAGGTCGTAGGTCGGGCTCAGGAGGTTCAGTCCAGTATCACACTGTATAACAATAATTGCTTACACACTGTTTGAATTATTCTATTGATTCGTTGACATTTTCTTGTGTGTGTAACATCAATACCTGCTTTTAAAAGTCAGTCACGCTGATAGGTCAATACACCTTCTATGAATCTCAGGGTTTTACGCTAAACTGAATGGTTTTATTTGGACATTGAATTCGGGGAATAATTCCAAAATCAGAACACATTCAGAAAGGTAAATAAATCTCAGATTTGATGTAAATTAGTGACTTAGTAAATTAGTGAAAACAGGGGAGGAAACGCGATGATCCAGAAGAGCCAATCAGGGGGCGAATGTGGAAAGCCACGACTTCATTTTCAAAAGTATTCGTTTTGGTCTGTTTATACTGAAACGCGACCCTGAGTTTTTAAACTAAAACAGGATCTTTTGTGTTTCCAAAAGTCTCTGTTTTGGAGGGTCGGAGTAGTGTAGATGGCAGGCGTAACTATAGAATCAAAAATGTACTAGTGTAAACAGGGCCACAGGAAAGAGTCAACACCAACCCCATCACCCCCAAACCTCCCCCACACACACACACACTTTTGTTGGATCAGCACATTCCACAATCAGAGCACTACAAGAGACAATAACTGCAAATCTATTAATACATCTTTAAAACCACTGCTGTCACCTATTTTCTGCCATGTTCCCTTCCTTTTCCTTCATGTGTATAACCATTACCATCACGTGTACTACTAATTGTTTAATTTATTTAGCATGTATTAGTATAGTAGTACTAGTATGATTATTGTGTTGTACTATTAATAGTGTACTTAACATATGTCGTGTACGATATATGTGTGTTTGAGGATTCATTTTTGATAGATAAAAGTAAGTAAATTCAGAAAGGATGTCATAATATATACATGGTAGTATTTCGGCCAAAGTTTAATCCACACATCATGAAAAAGTGTGGAACCACCCATCTACAGAGGCAAATGACTGATCATAATGGGCAGAGCATATGGCTTACACCATGCCCTAAGACAATCTCTGGTTGGTTGGAACCCTTAGGGGGTGGGACAAGGCAGTTCAAATAAAACTCATACATTTGCCTTATCTCTGCTCTCTTGGCTCACTCAAATGAACTCTTCTCACCTCATCGGCGATGGCGGGTGTCTTCAATCAACAGTTGCTCGGAGACCCAGCCTAGAGCTCCCAAGCTTTTCAAAACTCCCTCTGCTAGCTCTTCAAACATCCCTCATACTAGACGCCGTTCCATTCAGTGTTCTGGTTGGTCTCCAGACACCACTCAATGCTGACCAGAAAAACAAATAACCATTGCGGGATTCCCCCCAACATCAACTTGTAATGAGGAAACCCCCTCAATACCCCATAATCTAGATAATACTGGTGCATACTGTATAATATTACATTTAAAATCCTTCTAAAGAAGTGAATTTAGATTGATAAAATTGGTTTGTTCAGGTCATGGCCTGTGAAATAACATCCAACTCAGACCTTCATACACTCTGTTAAACCATTTTCACCTCTGCATGGTTGCTTGCATGCGTGTGTGTGTGTGTATGTTTCTGTGTCATAGAACATTTAAATACATTTTCATCTGTTTTTAAACACGTGACTAATTTGTTTAATTTGGTATAATAATGATTCCATGTATTTAGGATATTATTGCCGATAGCTACAGAGGTCATATCTAATGCATAATTAGTACCCTAAGTTCAACTTATTGCAGGACGAATAATTGAGCAGAAATACTACCAATAATACTATTAGACAAATTTTGCCTTTTGAGCTGATCTGCTAGTCTATCCTGCATATTTGGTGGAGAATACAATAGCTCATTTTCTTTACATATAATGGTTGAGAATACAACAATTTAACCCAAATTATTATCATAGTTGTCTGGTCACTTAACAGGTAAGGGTCTATTCTAAAGCTTTAACTACAATTTTAATCAAATCAGGTAGTTTTCTTCATACGAAAAAAATATTTAACATCTAGAATGTGAAGAATGTGGCAGGTGTTCCGATTGACTGGAGACATCAGGCTTCTCAACCGAAATCTCTGAAAGCTCTTTGAACTGTTACCTTTAATAAAGCGTCTGGATGTGCGTTATCGGGGATAACACGAACGGTTCGCTTGAGGTGAGAGACATCAGGTATGAAATTAGTCTGAGTGTGAGATTCCAGACGTCTCCTTCTTGACAGTGTGTCAATCTTATTATTTTAAAAAAAAGTTCTATCAGGGTTATTTTCCGTTCTGACAATTTTCGACATGACACTTCAAAGTGATGCGAAATGGAGTCTGAAACGTCTCAGAGCTGGCTCTAAAGCTCTCCAAAGCTGTCTTTATTTTCACCAACTTTGTGTAAATTAGTGACTAGTAGTGTTGGGTCTTTGTCGAGTTCGAGTTAAAACCAAATCCTTAACCAACAGAGGCCAAGTCCATAAGGGGCCGGGTCGGAATTAAGTCCGAGTCCTTAATGCCAGAGTCTGAGTTGAATCCGGCTGAGTCTAGAAAGTAATTAAATTGAAAAAAGATTTGAAATTGCAATTGTAATCTCAACAATGACCTGTTAAATTAATAGTTTAACCTTCACGAACTAATGGCAACATAAATAACCAAAAACCCACTATTACATCTTGACATTACCATTTCATATTTTTATTTGTTTATGTTATCAGTACCTCAACATGGTTCCTATCAATTCCTAACAATGGTTTAAAAAAAAAAGAGATGTATATATACATACATATTTGTATATGTACAGTGAGGGAAAAAAGTATTTGATCCCCTGCTGATTTTGTACGTTTGCCCACTGACAAAGAAATGATCAGTCTATAATTTTAATGGTAGGTTTATTTGAACAGTGAGAGACAGTATAACAACAAAAAAATCCAGGAAAACACATGTCAAAAATGTTATAAATTGATTTGCATTTTAATGAGGGAAATAAGTATTTGACCGCCTCTGCAAAACATGACTTAGTACTTAGTACCAACTTTTTTCATTTTAATTCCTAAAAAACCCTCATCAGCAGGGTTTACCATATTTACTACATTGAGAAGTACATTTCACATTTTACGTGAAATTCAAGATTGGAATCACCAAACGCTAATGTTTAGTGGTGGTTGAAATGACTACAATCTTATTTCATGATAATTATATATTTTTGCAGGTAGGTCTATCAGTAATATTTGAGTAAGAAATACTACAGAAATCGAATAAAGAAATTAAATGTTAAATAATGTAGACTTCACTATATGACATATACAGTGATTCGTTATCCAGTCAAATAAGTGAGTGAATGATCTTCTCCTTGTCTTTTGTTGTTTGATTAATGTTGATGACACAGAGAGCAGCAGGTTTATTAGACTGCTGTCATGGTGTGTGTGTATTTATTTGACTGTCCAAGCATAATAAGCCACTAAAGATAACTCAATTCTGTACTTGCATGATGAGGCAGCTTTATTTGTGCACGCTTCAAGTGTGTGTGCACAGAAAGCCCCCTGTTCATGCAGGGAGACATTCTTCAATTTCTTGTCACGGGTGATTCTAGAGTCTGTTGGGGCCCTAGGAAAATCTCTCAGGGGGCCCCTCCAACCAGTGGTCATCACTATTGTGTTATAGACTAAACCTGGAAGTATTTATGGAGCTAGCCTGCTGCGATGAACAATTCACCCTTGATTCACTTGATTTGTCTTGACAGCCTGCTTCAGAGCTGCTGCAATTTCCAGAGCAAAGGAGCTTCTACCGCACCGTGCAGCACCACTGAACACATGCAGCTAGGGCACGTGTGACTCAGCGAAGAGGAAAGGGAGAAATTATGTCAAGAGTTTCAATGTTTTACTGCGGAAATCTCATCTGGCAGTAATATCATGATCTCAGGGAAGTCTTTAGCAAAGAGAGAGCCAGTGGAATACTACCACTACCACTCCTCTCATATGACTGTGCAATCGAGCTGCTCCCTGGAACCAATCCACCTCAGGGAAGGGTGTACTCTCGATCGACGGCAGAGCAACAAGCCATGGAGGAATATATTCATGAGGCATTCCAGCAATGATACATCAGACCCTCAATTCCCCCTTTTCAGCTGGTTTTGTTTTTGTGGAGAAGAAGAGAGGTGGCCTCAGGCCATGCATTGATTACCGGGGTCTCAACCAATGTTCTGCCAAGTATCATTATCCTCTGCCTCTGGTTCACGCACCTCGAACAGCTCAGATTTGCAACTATTTTCACTAAACTGTATTTACACAATGCACATCAACTCGAAAACGGCCTTTAGTACCACCTCTGGCCACTATGAGTACTTAGTCATGCCGTATGGGCTCTCTAGTGCTCCCTCAATATTCCAGCATCTCATAAGTGACATCTTGAGGGACCTGTTGGGGAGAAGTGACATCACATACATTAAAGACATCCTGGTATATTCCAATTCCCCGGAGGAACACATCTTCCATGTGCGTCTGGTGTTACAAATTCTCCTTCAACATCAGCGCTATGTCAAAGCAGAGAAATGTGAACTTCACCAGCACACCACATCATTTCTGGGGTAAATCATTAGCCCTGAAGGAGTCACCATGGACCATGGCAAGGTGAAATCTGTGGTGGATTGGCCTACTCCACGCACAGTCAAGGAGTTGCAATGATTTCTGGGCTTTGCTAACTTTTACTGATGCGTCATCAGAGGATTCAGCTCTGTAGAACAACTTCCTTCTACATGGCACAGAAGTACAAGATGACCATAACAAATTAATTCTACCACCTTCATGCGCATTGAATGGGAATTGGATCAGGATCTGGCAAGCATACCAAGATCTGACCTGCCAGAGTCTCAGGGTAACACAACCATCTTAGTCACTGATTGCTTATCCAAAGCGCTACATCTAATACCACTACCATCCATCCCATATGCCTTCACAATGGCTGAGCTGCTGTTCCAGCATATTTTCAGATACTTTGTGAACCCGAGGAGATCGTCAGTGATCAGAGACCACAATTCAAGTCTTGAGGCTGGTCCAGCTTCATGGATAAGATGGGGGCCACTGTCAATCTAAAGTCAGGTTACCATTCAAAAGCTAATGGCCAAGTGGAACATGCCAACCAGGAGATAGGGCGGTTTCTCCAGACATTTTGTGCAGCAAACCCTGATGACTGGTTCCAGATTCATCAGTTAACCAGATTCATCCCCTGGGCTGAGTACACCCAGAACTCCCTACATCACTCAGCAACACACCTCACCCCATTACAGTGTGTTTTAGGCTACCAGCCACCCCTGTTCCCTTGGAACATAAACCCCAATGATTACCCAACCATCGACCAATGCCTAGCAGAAGCCACACGCACCTACAAGCGGAAGGCTGATAGTCACCGCAGCGAACATCCTCAATACCAACCAGGTGATGGTCTGGCTCTTGACTAAGGATCTCAGAGAGCCACAAACCTGCAAAAAAATCAACCCAAGGTACACAGGACCATTCAAGATCATCAAACAAATCAATGAAGTAACATACATGTTGGACTTACCCCAAAACAGCTGCATCACAACATTCTTCCACATTTCATGACTCAAGCCAATCATCCCCAGCCCACTAGCCATGGGCGTGCCACTGGAGGCTCCTCCTGTTCCACTGATCATCGACGGACACCCAGCACACCTCATTAAAAAATCCTTAACTCCCGGCGCAGGTGGGGTTAGCTGGAATACTTAGTTGAGTGGGAAGGATACGGGGCGAAAGAATAATGCTGGGTTCCTGCTCAGGACATCCTTGATCCAGTTCTATGCAGAGAAATTCATGTCCAACATCCAGAATGTCTTGGACCTATAACCACCAAACACACACGGACAATCAATCACATGCACATTTCAGTTGTGAAGTATATGCTCAGTTGATATTATTTCTGTTGTTACCAAGACTTATATAGTGTTTGCTGTTCTGGTTTTTTGACTGTGTTCATTACCTTGACCTTGACTCTCTGCTTTGCCTGTTTTGGATTATTTGATTTGGATGTTTCTCAAATTCTGCCTGACCCTTTGGATTTGTTGTCTAATTAAACTGCCATACCTGCAACTGCTTCCGTCTCAGCCTCCACTCCACTCCGAAATATGAATTATTAAACATTTCACAACAGTTTTTTCCGTTGACTCAAGATCTTTACTGGCAAGTCTCAATCAACATACAATAAAAAAAAACGCTTAAGATGAAATGAAGAATGCATTAAAAGTGAACATCTAGCAGTATAAAAAGTTTAGACAAATATGTGAGAAATGTATACTCGCAGAACCTTTATTCACCCTAGATTCATTTCCAGGAAGTCCATACACCACAATCTGTAAAAATTTTCACACTGGGGAACACGGTTTGACGAAATCAACATAAAAAATGTAGAATGCCTTAAAGCAAACATCTACTGCTTGAAGCAATGTGTTTTGCTCAAGTGCTTCTTCATTTATAACAACGAAGGCTTGAAAACACTGATTGATCTCTTCAAGCATCAGGACATACGGAAATTCAGTGGTGTTTTCTGCACTTTGCAGGTACTCAATCTGGAAAGAATAAATAAAGAAATACAAACACTGTACAAATACTGTAACTCTACACAAGTATGTGTGACACACAAGTATTTAGTATGCTGTACAGCCAATGTAATATGCTTAAATCCAACATGGTGGCTACATCAATGGTTCTTATATCATGACATTTGGTCTCAGGAGAGAAAATGTTTGAAGTTATTGATATTTCCACATATTTGTTTAGGGCTTGAATTGATAATTTGTGCAAATAATTATTTAAAGAAATAATTCACTCAAAATTTAAAAATTCTGTCATTTAACTCACCCTTACGTTGTTCTAAACTAGGTCTGCAACAATTACTCGATAATAATTGATAAAGAAAATAATCAACAAGTTTCATTATGGATTAGTTCTGTGATTTCACAATGGTGAAAAACGCATTTCTGAGTAAAACACTTCTGAAAAACAGCGAAGGTCACAGAGTGATCTGCTGCTGTGGTAAAAATACATGATCCTGGTTGTCCAAAACATGAGTGTTTTATATTAAGAGCATAAAACAAACTCATAAGTGTGTTAAAGTGGTCTGTCCTGTCAGATGATGTGACAGATGAGTGTGCTGTTTCATGTGTTCCAGACATGTTTTTCTCAGCGCAGAACTTACATTTTTATGGTTATATCTTTATCTGTAAGTGTGAGATGTTCATGCCAGTAGTTACATTTTACATAAAGGCTCATCCTGACAGCAAGCGAGTCTCCATTGTTTATTTATTTATTTATTCAGAATTGAGTGATTGAGCATGTATATTCATCAATTATCAAATTCATATAAAGTGATGGAATCACTTTACAACACTGACATATAACCTGTGCCATAAGGAGAACTTTTATAATTGTTTCATGTCCTCTTTGAAGCTTGAAAATACAAATCATCATTGTCTGTCATTATATGAACAGCTAAAAACATTCTTCAAATATACCTTAATTTATGTAATTTATTAAGTTGAACAAAAGTCTTACAGATTTGGAACGACATGAGGTACAAAAAAAACTATTTATTTTCTTGTCAAACCAACTTTAAGTGAATACTAACATTTTTGGGTGCTTTTTTAAGCTTTAGGAGTCATTAACTAAATTTCCAGCATGTTAAGTTCGAGCTAAAGCAATAATTTGACTTTAAATTGTCATGTAAACGGTTTAGTCTGACTGAAATCATACTGAACTCAAACCTCCAAAATTGGACAGAGCTGCATAATGCTTCTGTACTTCAACTTCATCCAGCATGTGTACACGTTAATTGAGCTACAACTGGACTCGCTGTTGTGCACAAGCTCTGAAAGACAACGTGCAATATGCTTTCGTTGGTCAGTGAATGATTCACAGGACACGGTTTACTATTTAAACATTTTACATTGGTTTTATTAATTATGCTGAACATTATCACACCTACAGTTCAACTACACAGTAGCTCGATTATAACTCGCATGTAAACGTAGTTAATAACTGCAAAACCAGAGCATTGTATATGTAGAGTACAATGCTTTTAGAAATAGCTGTTAACTTACAGGCTGTATATCTCTGAAAGCCTTCCTGGTTTCTATCAAACTTGGTATAAATATTTTCCTTCCAATCTTGTAGATGGACTTTGGAAGCACCATAGGAAGGACTAGTAAGCACTTTGTCTTTAGAATAAAAAAAAGTAAATGTTAACAAATCGCTTAAAATTTTAATAAAAGGTCTTGTTAAAGGTGCACACGGTAATTCTAATCCAATATACTTTGTCAAATTATGCAAATATCTCCTCACAGTCTGCTAGCTGGGATAAGTGAGGTTAGTGTGATGTTATCTAGCAGATTCTTGTTCAATCTTCTCAGCTGTAAGAGAAAACATAAGCAGAAAAAATATTTTTTATAAAGATATAATGAATCAAAAGCAAGTTGTAGTTATTTTAAAATAAACTTTAAGATATGTAGTGAAAAAAGGGTGACACTAAACCCACATTATAAGGCCATTGCTCATTAACACCCTTCAAGCATTGATCTACAAATGCTGCTTATGGGCTTTGGCTGGTGCAAATGCTCCCACTATGTCCTCCAAATCTAAATAACAGCATTCGGTTATTTTTCTGTTATACTTAAACAAACAATCGTAATTTTCTGATCCACTTACCACTGTCATGCTTTCTTTTTCCTCATTCTCTTCTTCTCTCTTTCTTTTTTCACTTCCTGATGGAAATGTCCTCTTCATTTTCCTTCATTGATGATGTTTTCTGAAAATATTACCTCCGGAAAGTCGACGGGAATGACATGGGGCCCCCCTTTCAGGATGTTTCAGATCACATTGTAACTCTTGATGGCCTTTCTGTTTCATCATGTGCAGCAATAAAATATCTTTGAGTAATTATTTACTCCAGTCTGTTGTTTGACGCTCATGTAGATGATATTACAAGAATAGCCTTCTTTCATCTCAGAAGTATTGCTAAGATAAGAAATATATTGTCACTACAAGATGCAAAAAAAAATGAGTTTCATCACTTCAGGACTAGATTACTATAATGCCTTACTGTCTTGATGTTACAGTAGGAGCAATAAACAAACTCCAGTTAGTCCAGAATGCAGCTGCTAGAGTCCTAACTAGAACCAGAAGATACGACCACATCACCATAATCTTATCCACACTGCATTGGCTCCCAGTGAAATCATGCATTAATTATAAAATACTACTAGCAACTACTAGCGACCTAAAAAGCACTGAATTGTCCCGTGCCACAGCACCTGAGTGAACTTTTGGTCTTTTATGATCTGCCACACCTACTTCCATCAAAAGGTACAGTCTACTTGTTGGTACCTCGAATAGAGAAGGCTACAGCAGGGGGAAGAGCTTTATCTTACAAAGTCCCGTAGTTATGGAACAGTCTTCAAATTAGTGTTCGGGACAGACACAGTCTCAGTGTTTAAGTCCAGGCTGAAAACATATTTGATTACTCAAGCTTTCTGTAACCAAGAGGTAAAATAGGCAATAAGTAACAAAAATAAATAAGTCCTGAATGAAATAAATATGCAATAAATGTTTATGTACAAGTGATTATACATTTTGTATGATAACTATATACAAGTGCATTATGCTGAAAAGATCGCTTGTGAAATAAAAGGGAGTTTTTTGAACCCTTGAGGCCTAGCGGCCTGTTGAGACATTTATATTAGTGAATTCTAATGGAGAACTGGTTTTCATGCACTTCATTCATGCATTTAGGGCTATTAAGTGTGTTTTGAATGTGTTTATTGAGTTTATTGATATTAGCCTTAGCCTATGACAGCAATGTCAATAGTGTTAGCTTTGAGGTAATTTTATGTTGACCTATTCCATATAGGTCGGGTTTTATTGTTGCATTCAGATGTTTAGTGATCGCCATCACTGGTGGAGTCCGAACCGGTGGTGGAAATTCTTGAGATCCTTGGAGAAACTGTTAATCTGTTAATACCTTTAATAGCGGCCAGTCTTTGAGTAGCTGGTTACATTTCCATGAATAGAAGTTTTCTTATGCAGAGTACACTGTCTTATCTATTATAGGACAATAAGCATACCTATCAATACTATCAAGTGTACCTTCCTCTCTTTTCCCTCCCTCTAACTCTCTCCTTCTAGTCAATCTACACATGATACTCCTGAGATGCCAGTGATTCTGACACTTTCTGCTCTCTGGACCTGCCTGATCTATCCTGATGCCCTACCTCTGGTTGGAGTTTTCGTCAATTGGAGGCTACATTCTCCAACTGAGTATGGCTCAAGTGGTCCAGCCTGGAGATTGCTAAGGAAGGTGCCACTTGAAGTACCATGGAAATGGTTTTGGACCTCAATTTCACATGGACAATGCTGCTGTGGTTACTGGAACTACGGTTGCTGCGATGGCAGTAGGACTGCAATTACCACATGCAGTTTTGCACTCAAGTCTCGTTTAGTGAACAGTGGATTAGTTCAACAAAACAGACTTCATATTAAAACTACAATGAACTTCCCTTTACTTTCACACTATCTGTTGTTGCCCAGATGAGGACGGGTTTCCTTCTGAGTCAAGATTTCTTCCTAATTTTGTCTTAGGAAGTTTTCCTTACCATCGTCACCACTGGCTTGCTCAATAGGGATAAATTCACACATTTAAAATCTGCATCCTATGTTTATATTTTACTGTAAAGTTGCTTTGAGACAATGTCCATTACAAATCAAATTGAATTGAATTGAATTGTGTTTCTGACATGATATGTCATTGCAAGTCATCCATTGTCATTGCTTTTGCCACATTTTAAGAAATTTACCAAACATGATCTTGAGGTAATTAAGAAAGACATAATGTGTCATACTGTATGCTGTGGTTTTAAAATTGCCATGACTCTATAAGACTAAAATCAGTTTAGGCGTAGGATAACTGTACTTCATTACTGTACGTAAGGAGAGTTTTATGTATTTATACTTTCCATTAGTATTATTGAAATAGAATGCATTATTACATCTCCAAGAACATACACTACTCAACTGTTTATTCAGACCTTCAAAATACTCATAACTCTCTCTTCTTTTCTGATCCAGACAATTACAGTACGTTTAACACATTTAGCATCCAATCATTTTACCCCCTGATCATTTCTCAGTAAAATATTTCAATATGCTTGGGTAAGAAAAGACTGAAGCATCTCCGTTACCTCCCTAGAAGGCTTAGTTTAGCTAATTAGTTAGTCTGTTTTCTTTGCTAATGCCAGGCACTAGCATCCATTGCAATTGCTAAAATAAATTCTAGAATATGGTAAATATCTGTTATTTACAGGATATTTTACTTCTGATTAGCATTAGTCATGCCCTTGAGCAGCAAATGTACCGAGACTGAATGATGTTTCCAGGGAAAATGGTGTAGTGGCTTGTATCAGTTTTAGATAAATACTTAATTTTATCAGTTAAAAACACAGACACATTTATAGGTAACAATATTTTGATTTCCACTAGAATACACGTTTGTCTTGATTACGTCCACTTTTCTCTGAATAATTCAATTCTTTTTCTTCATGTTCTGTCATTCACTGTAGGTCAAAGCCATGTGGTGTACAGGTGCATCTAAAAAAATTGAATATCATGGAAAAGTTCATGATTACACATAAAGTGAAATATTTCAAGCCTTTTTTTGTTTTGATCTTGATGATTATGGCTTACAGATCATGGAAATCAAAAATCAGAAGGGCCTTGCTCAAAGGGCCCAACAGAAGCAGCTTGGTAGTGCTGGAGCTTGAAACCCTGACCTTCTTATCAGTAACCCAGAGCCTTAATAATTGAGGCACCACTGCCCTGAATTAGCCATGGAATCGAATTAGCTGTGGAATCACATGGCCGAACCGTACTGGGGAAACGTGATGAGCTTTTATTGAGACGCAATTAAGAAGCAAGCCTTTTTTTGCGTAAGCACTTTAAAGGCACTTTAGCAAGCGCCGGAGCTGCTCTGCTGGAAATATGCTTTTAATTCCCTTTTAATATTCTTCCATTTTTTATGATTCTATTTTATCAAACACATCATCAATCAAAGGAGAACCAGGTCATGGGTTCTGTGCAATGGTTTTAGGTAGGATCCTATAATAATGTTTCCCTCTTAAAAGGATTCCAAGTCTTTTCAGAGGGTAAAAACCCATGATTAAATAATTAACTCTTAAAGAACCCTTAAAGATTTTTTCTAAGTGTGTAACAGGGTAAGAATGTCATACAAACTCCTAATTATTGACAACATTTGCCTATTGGTATTTAATACAAGGGGTTCTTCAGGGATTCTTTAGGGGTTCATAGACTAATTAAGAGTTCTTAGCCTCCTATACTAGTTCAACTTGCAAGGAAACACTTTAATGGTTCCTTCCATATAAACAACCAAAATGACCCATTGTTCTAAGAATAACCTGGTACCATGAATGTTCTAAATATTAAGAGGAAAATAATGAGAGTTTGTGTCACACACTATTGTTTACTTCAGCATTTATGGAAGGAGTCTCCAGTGTCAACAGTCAGAGGTAAAGCTGTAAATTTATGTTTTGTGACATTCTCAGGACAGAGAAGTTTATTACGCTTTGTGGTTTGTGTGTATTTTTTATTTCTTATGAACAAGAGAGAGAAATAAAGAGAGGCTGGTGAAGGAACAACTATTTATAGCTGCTGCAATGTAAGTAAGAACAGGAACTAACCTGTTTCACAGAACATTAAATATAACTATAAATGGATAAAAAGTATCATGTGCCATCTTTAATAAATAAAAAACAGGAATGTTGCTGTGGTATAAGAGGAATAAAACACGGACAGTAACTCTGCTTCATCACACAGCTCTGTCACTCAGCATTTTCCAGACGAGTCGTCACAGTGTGATTTATTTTCATATTAAATATAAATATCTCACAGTGAGAGCTCAAAATACATGGTGTAATAAAAGAATATTTAATTAACACTTTTCTGCCCCCCCCCCCCCACCCACTGCAGTGTTTATTGCTCTCAGCTTGAGCACCACATGCCTTTAAAGCACTATGAAGACTGATTGAGAGAGCAAACAAATAAATATTCAAAACAGTACTGCACAAGTATTGAATATTAAATATAGAAAAGCTCCATGCAATCCCCTATTACTTGTGTGTGTGTGTGTGTGTGTGTGTGTGTGTGTGTGTGTGTGTGTGTGTGTGTGTGTGTGTGTGTGTGTGTGTGTGTGTGTGTGTGTGCAAATAGGTGGAGGGGATATCTGAGATAATAATCAGACACACCCAAGTTCTGCCACTGTTTAATAATAATATGTGTAAACGGTAGCACTGGTGACACACTGAATCATTTTTCATTCCATTTGTGCCTGTCGGCTAAAAATCACTACCACGTAGTTTTGTTTTCCAATTTTATAAGATGGAAAAAAAAGGAATAATAAAAGCGCTGGATTCTGTCATTCATTCATTACAGTCAGCATGTCCGTGACAATCCGAGACTGACCTGATGAATCTCAGTGCTGAAGCATCTTTATTTCATACCATATGAATTAATTACCACATCATCTGTTAAATATGCTCTCACTCAATATCATTCAATATCACTCATCATTAACACTGTGTTAGTAATTAAATACAGGATGTAATATATGATAGACTGTATTGCATCAAAGGTCGATCAGAATATTTGTTGATTGATTGTTGACCATTAAGCCATACTGTATGTGCTCTCTACAATATGGCTCAATACAAAAAAAAAAAAAAAAAAAAAATATATATATATATATATATATATATATATATATATAAATATATATATATATATATATATATATATATATATATATATATATATATATATATATATATAGACTGTATGTTATAATACTGTAATGATACTGTTATCATTCTGTAGTAACACGGTAACAATACTGTGAAAGAATACTGCAATGATACTGTGATCGTACTGTACTTATGCTATCATAATACTCCAGTAATACTGGAACAATTTTTTTCACGAATACTGTGATAATGCACGAATAATATGTGACAAACCAATAATATTGCTGCAATACCACTGCAAGTATATTGTAATGATACTGTAATAATACTGCAGTAATATACTGGAATAAATACATTGAAAACTGACATTAAATGCAGTGTTACTTGAAAAAGTATAGCAAATGAAACAGATTTCATAGAATAAGTAGAACGTTAGCTAGCAAAAGTAATGTGGATAAACTCCAGGGGCTAGCATGGATGTCCTTTACTTTGTACTCACTTGAAATCAAGCTGTAGGCACCTTTTTACAATAGTTTTTCACAGATCTGTAATATTGGATCATTTTTCTCAATAAATAAATGACCAATTGTAATATTTTTCTTTAATTGCATTCTATATATCTACTTTTAGGACTTGTGTGACAATTTGATGAGGTTTTGGGTCATATTTATACAAAAATTTATGTGATGAATACTGTTAAATATCCCCTACCTTCCCCGGTTTTATTGGAATGTAAGTTAAAGGAGTTACATGAATTGGCTTAAACACACACGCACACACACACACACACACACACACACACACACTCCTGGATAGGTTTTGGGTGTGAGTGATAAGACAGCAGAAAGACGGACAGGAAGCAGGTTTCTGTCTTCGAGTGGCTGATAAGAGTTTATGAAGTAGCTGTCACTCCGAAGTGCCCCCTGAGGGCCAGACCACACACACACACACACACACACACACAAACACACACTCACACACACACACACACAACACATACACACACTCACACACACAAACACAGAGATAATTGGCTCTCCGGCTGCGGCCAAGAAACTTTGAGTGTTATGCGTAGATGTGAAATTGCTCTTCAGGAAAAGAAGAGAGAATTTTTAGGTCAGCAACTATTTTTCTCAGGATGTAGTTTAAATGCATTCACTCTGCATTACATATCAGTTCAAAGAGCAACTCCAGTGGCCTTTTCTCCTGTTTTAACACAGGCATGTTCAGGCACCGTCTCCATCACCAGCTACTGATGGAATCACTGTACAATTTATTTATTTTAACATAAAAGCAATATACAGGTGAGCATTTAGTTTATTTTCCTAGCTTAAACACGACTTCACAAAGTTTGTTTCCTGGGCTAAACTTATTAATTGAAAGTCTTTGTTCGATAACACATGCTGTGTCTTTCACAGCTTTGTTTTTTGCTCTGTGTGCGTTTAAACGTGTGATGACAAAGCTCGGAAAAAAGCAAAAAAATGCTCAGACTTAAAGACACTTCAATAAAAACTGTTTTTAAATCACTGTCTGATGTTCTGGCTTTCATGACCCCACAGAGCTGCTAAATTCTGCATTCTGATTGGTCAGAAGGTGTTGATTCATTTTCTAACAGTAATACAGCTTCAAATCACAGGTTTATGTTAATGCACTAGCTTTGCTATATTATCATTTCTGCAGTAACAGCTCAAGCACGAGGATTAAAGACTAAAACAAATGTCTTTTCTGTTTTCTCTGTAACATGAAAAGCTGTGTTTTTTTTGTCTGATTAGCTTCAGGAGAGAGAAAACACACACACACACACTTGTCTTACTGTCCTTGTGAGGACCTTCCGGTGACATGCAGGAGTGATTATAGGATTGTGTTTATACAATATTACAGGCAGGGGTCAAAGAAACAAGCAGACAACCTGGATCATCCAAAATCAAAACCCAAGAAAAACGGGAGAAATATAGAACCCAAGATTCTGAAAACAAGACTCAAGAGGTGCATCCCTAATCACATACTTATACACAGTTGTAAACCATTTTGTAGTATAAATAGTGTGAGAATGTGAGTGTGCTTACAATGAAAATTCCAAGTGCACATCAAGTACCCAGATGATGCACGTATTTAGCCGAAAAAATTATATGTGTTATGTTGTAAACTTCAAGCTCTCAACGGTCACAGCATTCTGTACATAGCGGAAGAGGGGTGGGGCTATCAGGCACTGACGCAAGCTCAAATAAAAATCTCAGAATCAAAAAAGGTCATGCTGGGAATAGAAAGTGACATTGGCATAAATAGTAAAATGAATAAATTCATTTTTGTTGACTCAGGGTATTCTGCTAAAGCTAGCGTTGTTGCATTATGTGCGTTTGAAGTCATTTGCCATCGACTGTGAAATGGCTTATACTATAATATACTATCCTTTTAAAATTCATACACTACACAGTAGTGCATAGTGTACAGTAAGTGCATAGTGTATACTAGGTCATTTAGGACACAACTTCAGACTTAACAATGCTAAATGCATGATATAACCTTGCAACGAAAGACAGAAACAGCGGGGTTTAAAGAGACAAACTGCTTACAGCTCAACAAAGAACACCTGAAGGCAAGAATCAAGAAAGCTGAGAAGCGGAACCTAAATACACCTTCACAATACACCTAAACCTAATCCTAACCTTATCTTCAGTAACCACAAGGAAACATTCCAGCTCTTTTACTTAAATTCGTTCAATAAAAGCTGCCGTTTTCGACACAAATGTCCCCACAAGGTCAAAACTGTCAAATTTTAATGGGCTTGTGAGGACATTTCTTAAATATAAAAACATACCGCACTCACTTATGGGAAGAATCTAAAAAGTAAATGTGATGGGAATCGATTTGGAGTTAGTAATGTTTGATTTGCAAAGCCCCCCAAACACACCTCGGATCTGTGCGAGAGATATTTGGAAAGCAAATGGTAAGGCTGAGGTGTGTGTAATGAAACATCCGACCCGCTCAGTCGAACTGCTGTCGGATGTGTTGGATCAAAAGGTTAGAAAGAAAGAGAAAGATAGACGTGTTTCAATCTCTGCAACGTCCTCTAAGGATGAAAATATTCTATACTTAGTCCATATATTCCTCTAAGTGCATAAATCATACGCATCTAGTCCTGCTTGTCTACTTGACATTTTTTTTTTATCAAACTCCTTTGGAATCCCTGGCAGTATTTGTAGGCTTGAACTTGAGTTTGCGCTGCTTAATGAGAATGGTGCTTCCGATCGCTCACCTGTTATCACATGCTATGAAATTGCACCTTGATTAGTTTGCGCTATGGCTGCCGCAGCCCATTTCCGATCTGAATGGCTCTGAGTGAGCCGAGCTAATGCCAATTCGGAATTCATGCAATTTGCAAGAGTAAACAACAGGAGGAATGGCAATGAGAGCTGCTGAATGGAAATCATCAATCACGCTTCGGAACACAGCTGAGAGTGAAGTGGCATTTGTTAGTCTTGTAGAGGTTCACATCAGAGCTGTGTTTTTCTTGGTGATGTCTGGTATGAGAGGAGAGAAGAGATCTTCATTTTTACCTTGGTTAATGTCTCTTAAACAATTAAATGACCTTGTATAAGCTGTAGGATTACAGCACCACAATAAGAAGAAAACATGCAAATGTGGGGATGTAATCATGGTAATATGATTAAGTGGAAGGTTTGTAAGATACATCAAGATTAGGGCTAATATATTTTCCAATGAAGTAATCTGGTTTGACCTTGAAATGTTCCCACACTGGGAAATAAATGTTTGGTTTCTAATGGAAAGAAAGGCCATTCTATTTCCTTTCATTACAGACCTCCAGAGCAGTTTGCATAGGAATTAGTGGAGAATTTCCATTTCCTTGCTAACTACTAGTAGCTAATATTTTTGTGACCATGACCTCATGTGTGTCACCTGTTCCTTGTACCCAGATTACTCAGATGGTTCTAAACTCTGAATCATGTAACCTTCCAATGTACTTCCATTAATTTCAGACCACCAGAGCAGTTTCTATTGGAATAAGTGGAACATGTTGGCTCTTTTCCGGAAACACAAATGTCGTCATGTCGTGATCGTGAGGTCATGTCTGCCACATTCTCTGGTTCTCTTTCCCACTTCCATGACCTGCATTCAGTCTGAGAACTAAGATTACATACTGTACATAACCTTCTTTTCTTTCTGGATTGCCATGTTTGGATGTTAGTATTGTAATAACGTGTAAGATGATGTGTGCTAAACATTACATGAGAAAAGATAACGCTAATTAGGTGAATTTGGAAGAAAAAGAGCCAACAAAGCAAATGAATCCCAGCTAGCAAACTAGCAACCAGCTTCCAGGAAATTCATTTTGCTACATAATTTATTTGAACAAATAATGTCGAACATTTTGTATAGTATTACAGTAATGAAGATGCTAATTCAGACTGATGAACTGTATTTAGAACAATTACTTTGCAGGAACTGAGGTGTAAAGAAAAAATAATAATAAAAGAATGAGTAAAATAAAAAAGAAAAACCAACGTGATTAGTGTGAAGTGATGAAAAAACCCTGAGAAAAGAGCAGGAGGTATTTTATTGCGATCTTGAGGGATGGATTGGGTCGATGCTCTTTCAGGAAACAGGTGAAATCCCTTACAGTGCTTTCTGTTGATTTCCTTTCAAACGGACAAGACTTTTGGGCCTCTCTGTTAAATTTTTTTCTGCCTGCTCATTGTGTATTCGTGGGATGACGTGTCTTGCTGTGACAGATCAGCTCACTCTGCTAATCGCTTTCCCTCCATTAAAATCCCCTCCGTAAAAATAAGCAAGGTCAGCGGCCAGAAAAGTAAAGCAAAGTCACCACAGTGTCATTCGCATCATTAGCAGGGATATGCTAATGACAGTAATTAGGCTAGTTGTCATTAGCATGAGTGCAATGCCCCTACATTCAGGAACTAATTAGAATCAATAATGATGTGGTGTGTTGGATATGTACAATTACTGCCAATGAACATTCTGCAATAGTTCATTAATATTAATAATCATTGATTTTTTCCTATAGTGTAGAATCCTAAGTTCATCAATATTCATAATTGTCATGGTTTGCATATAATTTATAATCCTGAGGTCATTAATATTCATATTTATCACTAATATTTATATTTTTGTATATAGTGTATAATCCTGAGCTCATCAATATGCATAATCCTCATTTCTTGTGTATATTGTTTTGATCATAAATATTCACAATTGTCATTTTGCATGGTGTATAATCTTAAATTCATAAATATTTTTTTTTTCTGATTAGTGTGTAATACTTATTTAATTTTATTATTAATATTATTAATATTATTTTATTGTTAATATTCATACTGTTTTTGTGTATAGTGTGTAATGCTTAGTTCATTAATATTAATTAGTTCATTAATTTTCACACTGTTTATGTGTATAGTGTGTAATGTTTAATTTCATACAGATTTTTTGAAGGAATGACTGGAGAGGCTGAGGTATGAGAAAAGCTACGTGTAGGTGACAAGGAAGTTGCATTGCCTCTGTAGACTCTTAGAATTGAAGGCTTTGTGAAAGGTTCTTTATGTGCTCAATAGATAATTAAGGATATGCAAAAAATGGGTTCTACTTGCAACCCATTAATGTAGAAAAACACTTTGCTGAAGGATTCTATATATTTACATAGATGCACAAACTAAAGAACCTCTTAGAGTTCACTATAAGTATATTTAGAAAACCTAATGGTTCTTTGGCTGGCAGGAAAATGTAAAGGTACTATGCAGAACACTCAAAGGGCTCAAATGGGGCACCTAACAGACCTTCTAGCTAATATTCCTCACACAACGAAACAAAAACTTGTCACTTGAGCGTATGCAAATTTCTCATGAATGGTGCTCTAGCATTCAATATGGTCTCTACAACCTCATTTGAAAGACCAGAATTTATGAGCTAATAGACAGTTTCCATAGTTCTAGCCGAGGGTGATGAATCAACCCTCTAGCTTGAGACAGAATGTCCCAGGGCGTGCCATCTAGCAGGGATATTGTCTCAGATAGTCAGATTTGAGCTGGCCAATAAGGTGCAGATTTAGAAAGTCTTGGCAAACTCTCACTATAACTGGTGGGACCAGAGCGATTAGGGGAAAGGTGTACAGACGTGACCTCAGCCACCCGCAACAAGGAGACGCCCCTTAAAAGTGTGATCAATCCTTGAAACTGGGGAAAAATTCTCAGAACACGTAGGAATTGCCACATGACACTGGTTACTCTCTGACTCCCTATCTTTTCAGCTACCACTGAAAAGGTCTCATGTGCAATAGGCCCAATGGTATGACATTGACTGCTGTGCCATAAGCCCCAACAGTCTCTCATAGAGACTGGAGGGGATGCCCAGACCCAGCTTTATCTTGCTCAATGTTGACCCTACACATATTGGGGTTAGATACGCCCTCATTGTAGTAGAAGCCCATATAACTCCTAGAAACGTCATCCTCTGCACTAGAGAAAGCATGCTTTTCTTGGGGTTCAACCTGAGCCCCAAGCTCCTCATGTGGGCGAAAACAACATTTTGATGCTGAATTGCCATCTCCCTGAATTTCGCTATAATTAACCAGTCATCCAGGTAGTTTAGTACACAAATGCCCTGGAGTCACAATGGAGCCAGAGCAGCATCCATGCACTCAGTGGAAGTGCGAGGGGATAAAGCTAGACTAAAGGGAAGAACCTGATTGGTACATGCTGCCTCCAAATGCGAACCTCAGGAACTTCCTGTGACTGGGCAATATTTTTGTGTGAAAATATCTTTTAGATCTATCATCACAAACCAGTCCTCGAACTGAATATCAACATCCTGAAGCTGTACAGTAAGGGAAAAAAGCATTTGATCCCCTGTTGATTTTGTACGTTTGCCCACTGACAAAGAAATGATCAGTCTATAATTTTAATGTTAGATTTATTTGAACAGTGAGAGACAGAATAACAACAAAAAAATCCAGAAAAGCGCATGTCAAAAATTTTATAAATTTGCATTTTAATGAGGGGAAATAAGTATTTGACCCCTCTGCAAAACATGACTTAGTACTTGGTGGCAAAACCAAGAGTGATTGTTGGCAATCACAGAGGTCAGATGTTTCTTGTAGTTGGCAACTAGGTTTGCACACATCTCAGGAGGTGATTTTGTCCCACTCCTCTTTGCAGATCTTCTCCAAGTCATTAAGGTTTCGAGGCTGATGGTTGGCCTTCAGCTCCCTCCACAGATTTTCGATGGGATTAAGGTCTGGAGACTGACTAGACCACTCCAGGACTTTAAGGTGCTTCTTCTTGAGCCACTCCTTTGTTGCCTTGGCCATGTGTTTTGGGTCATTGTCATGCTGGAATACCCATCCACGATCCATTTTCAATGCCCTGGCTGAGGGAAGGGGGTTCTCACCCAAGATTAATTATAGACTGATCATTTCTTTGTCAGTGGGCAAACATACAAAATCAGCAGGGGATCAAATACTCCATGTTTGACGGTGGGGATGGTGTTCTTGGGGTCATAGACAGCATTCCTCCTCCTCCAAACACGGCGAGTTCAGTTGATGCCAAAGAGCTCCATTTTGGTCTCATCTGACCACAACACTTTCACCCAGTTGTCCTCTGAATCATTCAGATGTTCATTGGCAAACTTCAGACGGGTATGTATATGTGCTTTCTTGAGGCTGCATTCACATGTGCCATCTCTAGACACTTCACACAGAAAGTGTGCACTACTCCCCATGATGAAACGCGAGGAAGGCGTAACACACTTCCTGAATTCTCTCACTCATATTTTTCTATCTAGCTCATTCCTTTTCTTTTTCTTCTCTTTTTTTTAAGGTATAGAAAAGTCCAGAGATTTTGAGAAAAGATAGAGAGGAAATGAAGCGTCTATTTGTTTCTGTACACAAACAACCGCCATGCAGTCTTGCTGAAGATAATAAGGCTGATGGCGTGGTTCACATGTGCCATATATATATCACGCAACGCGCTTAATTACCTGCGGCTGTGGCGCAGTTGGTAGAGTGGGTTGTCCACTAATCGTAGGGTTGGTGGTTCGATTTCCGGCCCAGGTGACTCCACATGCCGAAGTGTCCTTGGGCAAGACACTGAACCCCAAGTTGCTCCCAATGGCAAGCTAGCGCCTTGCATGGCAGCTCTGCTACCATTGGTGTGTGAATGTGTGTGTGAATGGGTGAATGAGACACAGTGTAAAGCGCTTTGGATAAAAGCGCTATATAAGTGCACATTTACCACATCACCTGATCATGGCAGGCCTATAAATAGGCATGATTTTACACAAGCTTTAGATGCCGGTTACACGCGAGGGTGCCCCCCATAGTGTTATGCTAAACGTAACATGGAGTTCCCTTTGAAAGGGACCAATCCTTCAGTAGTTCTTTAAGGGTTCATTAGATAATTAAGGATTACAAGAAAGGGTTCTACTAAGAATCTATTATGATAGAAATTTTGTTGTAGGGTTCTACGTAGAGGTAGACACCAAAGCAAGTCTTATAGTACACTCTTAGTGAATACAGAACTACAGTGTGAGTTCTCCATGACAAAACAAACCAAGATGTTAAGGTAAGATGGAATGTATTACACAGTCTGGTGGATATCATGTTCTTCATGGTCTTCGTTTATTGCTAAATTTTATGAGCTAGAACAACATGACGTGACAGGTAGTGTGTATAACTAGAAGCAGTATCAGTCAGTACACTGTCATACAGGAGCTCCAGCATGATATACCATGACACAGAAGAATGTCCTGCATAAAATATTTTTACGTCTCCTATGGTTCCTGCAATTCCTTGTTAGTTACCTTCAAAAGTACCTTTCGCCTCCAGATTTCTTTTCCTTTCGCCAACATCTTCATACATTTTACCTGTAAGGAAAGGAATTTAGAAGTAGAATCTAATAAATAAAAAAAAGCCTTTTCCACATATGAAAGCTCTCAAAGGAATGTCTGCTGGAACTGAGAGTCTTTTTTCTCTGCAACTTTCAAAAGGTTTTTGGGAATATTTTTTACTAGCCAACTTTCTACAGAGAGAAAGCAACAAAAAAGGTTCTACTTGCAACCATTTTAAGAAAACACTTTGACCATTCTCCTTTAGAGATACAAACCAAAGAGCCTTTAGAGTAAACTCTTAAGGGTTCTTTAGTCGTCTTTCTGAGGGAACCATTAAAGGTTCTGATTAGAGCCCTACAATGGAGCATTTCCATTTAAGCTCCAAGTAGAACCCTTTTAGGGGGCTATGTATTATAGCTAAACTCTTCACAGGTCCCTATCTGATAGGAAAACACTTTTATGTTCTATATAGAACCTTTAATGGTTTCCCCAGAGGGCCAACTGAAGCACTCTTAAGATTTCTCTCTTTTTTTGTAAAACGGTATGTGTCCAGCAAATGTTCACTAACCTCAGTTCTGCTTTTACCTATTTATTAATTATGTTGCACTCTAAATGGTAAATCTAGAACCTTAAAGCTTTCTGCGGTTCTCCTTGCGGGCTCCCTGAAACAATCCTATAACATAAGGTTTCCTTGTCACAAAAAAGTTTAGAACACACAACTATCAAAAGATGATCCTTTTTGTTGTATTTTGTACAAACATAGAACTGAGAAACAGCTCTACCTGTAGCCCTGCCCCCATGCTTTAATATTTTGTCATGTGTAATTTTAAATTGATACCTGATGCTTTGTTCCAGCTCTACCCTCTAGAACAGATATTCTCACGGGAGTTAAGAAAAAGACTCAGTGTTTCTGTGATTAATCATGAAAACCCATCATCTTACAAATTTTAGAATCATTAAGGCTCCTTCAGTTGTCACTCTGAGGAAACCCTTCTGTGTAGGTTCTGAAGGGTCTGTGTAAAACCCGACAACAAACTCTTTCCCTATCAGAAAGGTTTCAGGAGGCTGTTAGGATTCCTTAAACAAGCTAAACGTTAAACTCTTGACAGGTTCTACAGTGGGGGAAAGAAGTATTTGATCCCCTGCTGATTTTGTATGTTTGCCCACTGACAAAGAAATGATCAGTCTATAATTTTAATGGTAGATTTATTTGAACAGTGAGAGACAGAATAACAACAAAAAAATCCAGAAAAACTCTTGTTAAAAATGTTATAAATTGATTTGCATTTTAATGAGGGAAATAAGTATTTGACCCCCTCTCAATCAGAAAGATTTCTGGCTCCCAGGTGTCTTTTATACATGTAATGAGCTGAGATTAGGAGCACACTCATAAAGGGATCCCAGATTCAATCAGATTCCAAACTCTCCACCATGGCCAAGACCAAAGAGCTCTCCAAGGATGTCAGGGACAAGATTGTAGACCTACACAAGTCTGGAATGGGCTACAAGACCATTGCCAAGCAGCTTGGTGAGAAGGTGACAACAGTTGGTGCAATTTTTTGCAAATGGAAGAAACACAAAAGAACTGTCAATTTCCCTCAGCCTGGGGCTCCATGCAAGATCTCACTTTGTGGAGTTGCAATGATCATGAGAACAGTGAGGAATCAGCCCAGAACTACATGGGAGGATCTTGTCAATGATCTCAAGGCAGCTGGGCCCATAGTCACCAAGAAAACAATTGGTAACACACTACACCATGAAGGACTGAAATCCTGCAGCGCCCGCAAGGTCCCCCTGCTCAAGAAAGCACATATACATGCCCGTCTGAAGTTTGCCAATGAACATCTGAATGATTCAGAGGACAACTGGGTGAAAGTGTTGTGGTCAGATGAGACCAAAATGAAGCTCTTTGGCATCAACTGAACTCGCCGTGTTTGGAGGAGGAGGAATGCTGTCTATGACCCCAAGAACACCATCCCCACCGTCAAACATGGAGTATTTGATCCCCTGCTGATTTTGTATGTTTGCCCACTGACAAAGAAATGATCAGTCTATAATTAATCTTGGGTGAGAACCTCCTTCCCTCAGCCAGGGCATTGAAAATGGATCGTGGATGGGTATTTCAGCATGACAATGACCCAAAACACATGGCCAAGGCAACAAAGGAGTGGCTCAAGAAGAAGCACCTTAAGGTCCTGGAGTGGCCTAGCCAGTCTCCAGACCTTAATCCCATCGAAAATCTGTGGAGGGAGCTGCAGGCCAACCGTCAGCCTCGAAACCTTAATGACTTGGAGAAGATCTGCAAAGAGGAGTGGGACAAAATCACCTCCTGAGATGTGTGCAAACCTAGTTGCCAACTACAAGAAACATCTGACCTCTGTGATTGCCAACAATCACTCTTGGTTTTGCCACGCTTGAGGAAATCAGATCTGCATTGTTAGATTTTGTACAATTGGACAACTGAGAAATGGTTTAAAGTAGAACCTAATAGGAAGCTACAAACCTCAAATTAACCAATTAATTCTTAAAGTACAAGTACAAATGGGTTCTTTAAGGATTCTTAGACGCCAAAAAAAACTTGCAAATTGGTCTAATACTAAAACACTTTGTTGAAGGATTTTTACAGATAACCTTTAAATGTTTCTCAAAAGTGACAAGCAAAGAACCCTTTAAGGGAAGAAATAAGCAATTACAGTATCTCACAAAAGTGAGTACACCCCTCACATTTTTGTAAATATTTGATAATATCTTTCATGTGACAACACTGAAGAAATAACACTTTGCTACAATGTGAAGTAGTGAGTGTACAGCTTGTGTATAAGTGTAAATTTGCTGTCCCCTCAAAATAACTCAACATACAGCCATTAATGTCTAAACCACTGGCAACAAAAGTGAGTACACCCCTAAGTGAAAATGTCCAAATTGGGCCCAAAGTGTCAATATTTTGTGCCACCATTATTTTCCAGTTCACCAGAGCTTCACAGGTTGCCACTGGACTCCTCTTCCACTCCTCCATGATGACATCACGGATCTGGTAGATGTTAGAGACCTTGTGCTCCTCCACCTTTCGTTTGAGGATGCCCTACAGATGCTCAATAGGGTTTAGGTCTGGAGACATGCTTGGCCAGTTCATGACCTTCACCCTCAGCTTCTTTAGCAATGCAGTGGTTGTCTTGGAGGTGTGTTTGGGGTCGTTATCATGCTGGAATACTGCATACTGATCATGCTCTGCTTCAGTATGCCGCAGTACATGTTGGCATTCATGGTTCCCTCAATGAACTGTAACGCCCCAGTGCCAGCAGCACTCATGCAGCCCGAGACCATGACACTCCCACCACCATGCTTGACTGTAGGCAAGACACACTTGTCTTTGTACTCCTCACCTGGTTGCCACCACACACGCTTGACACCATCTGAACCAAATAAGTTTAACTTGGTTCCAATAATCCATGTCCTTAGTCTGCTTGTCTTAAGCAAACTGTTTGAGGGCTTTCTTGTGCATCATCTTTAGAAGAGGCTTCCTTCTGGGACGACAGCCATGCAGACCAATTTGATGCAGTGTGCAGCATATGGTCTGAGCACTGACAGGCTGACGCCCCACCACTTCAACCTCTGCAGCAATGCTGGCAGCACTCATACATCTATTTCCCAAAGACAACCTCAGGATATGACGCTGAACATGTGCACTCAACTATTTTGGTCAACCATGGCAAGGCCTGTTCTGAGTGGAACCTGTCCTGTTAGACTGCTGTATGGTCTTGGCCACCGTGCTGCAGCGCAGTGTCAGGGTCTTGACAATCTTCTTATAGCCCAGGCCATCTTTATGTAGAGCAACAATTCTTTTTTTCAAATATTCAGAGTGTTCTTTGCCATGAGGTGCCATGTTGAACTTCCAGTGACCAGTATGAGGGAGTGTGAGAGCGATAACACCAAATATAACTCACCTGCTCCCCATTCACACCTGAGATCTTGTAACACTAACAAGTCACATGACATTGGGGAGGGAAAATGGCTAATTGTGCCCAATTTGGACATTTTCACTTATGGGTGTACTCACTTTTGTTTCCAGCGGTTTAGACATTAATGACTGTGTGTTGAGTTATTTTGAGGGGACAGAAAATTTACACTGTTACACAAGCTGTACACTCTTTACATTGTAGCAAATTGTCATTTCTTCAGTGTTGTCACATGAAAAGTTATAATCAAATATTTACAAAAACGTGAGGATGTACTGACTTTTCTGTGATACTGTATGTTACACTCTTAGAAGAAAATGTAAATTGAGAAGGTAAAAGGGTTCTTCACATGTAAGCATTCTAAGTAGGAACCTATTACTAAGGGTATCCTTGGGGCTAAATACCCTAATCCATCCCTTCAGGAAAAGCAGATCTATCTTGTACAGACAGAGAACTGAGAGAATGTACGAGTTGTAGCCACACCCTTTTCCGTGATCTGATTTGTTGGTAACTTTGAACAGGTTCCTGACAGCAAAGGTTCTTTGTGGATCTGTTTTTTTTTAAAAGAGGGTTGTGTTGCTGCACCTCACTCAGGCTGCCGTGCATAAATAAAATAAAAACGCTGTCGCATTCATTATATTTTCCTGGCTCTGGAGATCACAGAGTGTACCGCCCCAGGACTTTTCACTGCAGCTAGCGCTTCCATTAATATTAATGTCAAATGGAGTCCTCACATCCCTCTTCTTCTCCACCCATCTCACTCTCCCTCTGTCTCACTCACACTCCCTCTGTCTGTCACACCTCCTGTCCTTTTTGTGTGCAGAACAAACGCAAAAACCTTACCGCTGTCTATTCAGTTCATGATTTCAGATCCCTGAATCAGAATCAAATCGAGATGAATCATTTTAGTGAATAATTTAAATGATTCTTTGTTAAAATATTATTATACCCCAGCACTTCTATCTTGGTATATGGTACAAAACAGTTCCTCAAGGGGTTCTTTAATGGTTCATTGGTTACTTCACGGTTCTTAGCTCCCTTTGTTATAGGGAAACACTTGTTTTAGGGTTCCACATGAAACCTTTAAGGGTTCCTCCAGAGGGACAACTTAAGAATCTTTTTTTATATGATTGTATGTAATATCAAGAATGTGAAACATGTGACAGTATTACGATTATAGAAGAAAATACACAAATTGAAGAACTCTTTAGGATACACTCTCAGAAATCCTTCGGGATTCTCATGGGATCCCTTAATGGTTCTATGAAGAACCCTAAAACAAATTGTTTACCTAAATATCAGTAAGAAGCAAGGTAGAACCCTTAATGAGCCCGTTCAAAGATTGTTAAAGGGTTCTTCAGGTACCCTCTGAGGAACCTTTAAGGCTGTGTGTAGAACCTTACATTATGGTGTTTTCTTATGAATTCCAAGTAGAACTTTTTTAGTATGCTTAGGACCTTAATTATCAAATGTAGTAATCACAAAGTGTGTGGTACAAACTCCAAAGTATTCTCTTTTTTTCTACTTAATATCTAGAACCGGTCAGGAGTTTAAAATTTAATGTGTTTATTGGGTAATTAAGGGTTCTTAGAGCCTCCTAAATGTTTTCTGCACACAGTTAACACAGTTACACAGTTAAGGCATATTGTCTTTTTTGGAAAAATTGAGTTCTTCTTGGGGTTGTTAAGGATTTGTTGGATAATTAAGTGTTCTTAACTTTTAAAGAAAGGGTACTATTTAGAAGGGTTCTTTTTTCCATTCAGAGACCATTTTAAATACAAAAGAAACAAGCAAACCAACAAATAATTTGTTCCACAGCAAAAATGCAAAAATAAATAGATTTTTAATAACTGATGATAAAGAATCGATTTTTAATAAATAAATAAATACAATTCGTTTATTAGAAATAATTGCAGTTGATACGTTTCCTGTAACAGCACTACAGACTGTGTTTTATTTCTCTACCTAATGCTAGTGAGCTTTAGCTAACCTCATCCTCCAGGGCATGGAACAAATACCAGAATTATTTAAACCCTCTGTGCTGTGGGTTCTAGTCTGGTTTTGTTCATTATCTCCTCTTAGTGCCGTTCGCTTCACAGTGGCTCCTCATGGTGTACGGGTGTGTGTAAAGCGCTGCAGTCGGTAAACACTACGCTTTATTAGGCAGGCTAATTGCACGTAGCCATGACCGCTAGCAGAATAAATTGCTGTATCGTTAGCTGGAAGCGACTTAATCGATGACTGTTAATCTGATGATTAAAGGCTGTGATTTAGCTTTGTACAGTCCCTGAACACAAAAATACCCAATCCTGTGTGTGGAGCTGATGTCGCGGTAATTTAACGTGGCTTGGAGGGATCGTGGAATTTTTTTTTTTTTCTAATACTTCTCTAATTCACAGTTTCTCTAATAACCATGTGGTCCATGTTTGTGTGTGTGTGAAAGTATTTAAAGGAAAATTACTTTGAAGCAAAGAGAATCCATTGTGAAGCCAAGCTGCCATGGCATGTGTGTTTAATTTTCCTTGTCAGAGAGAAAGAAAATCATGAATGTGCATTTTAAAAGAAAATGTCTCAATGGTGTAGAGAAACGTTGAATACATTTTATGCATTTTCAAGCTTTACTGGATCCTGAAATCATAAAAGAACTACTTTCCTGGTCTGAAATGTACGAATTTTGGTTGATTAGATGGTGCTGATTAATCTCCTGACAGTACTGCGGGTTTATATTAATGTGTAATTATGTAAAAAAAAGAAAAAAAAAGAGAAAAAAGCCAAAATGCTTAATTGTTGACATGGTTAAATTTTCTCCATGGTAAGGATATATATATATATATATATATATACATAAATTTCTGGCATCTTCAGGACCAAGGAGTTCTCTCAATTTGTGTGGGTTTTTTGTCCTATTAATCAGTTTTGCTATATCTTTTTTTCAAACTTTGTGGAGTTTTTTGTGCTTCTACTTGAATTGGTGAAATCGCAGTTGCACAAAATCTTTCGCAGTGATGTTCGTCGGTAAATGAGACCTTTTAGCTGTAGTCATGTTCGACGCATGTGAATGGAAGTGGGCTTTGACTTGATTTTGTTGATGTCACACGATGCGTTTTGGTCAGAAAATCTGTGGTAATATTGAACAATTGCAAGTTCCTCCGAATATTGCAACGTTTGCTTGATTTTGTGTTAATTTCTGTAAAAACTTCAAAACAGAGAACAACGAGAGGCTGGTGAGGGAACTACAGTTTATAGCTGCTATAGCGTAAGTGACAACAGGAACAAACCGGTTTCGATGACATTTTGTGCTTTTTTTTTAACATTTAACATATATTATCTAATTTTTAATTCGCAAGTAATACTCATTATATATATATATATATATATATATATATATATATATATATATATATAGATAGATAGATAGATAGATAGATAGATAGATAGATAGATATATATATACATATATGTGTGTGTGTGTGTATGTGTGTGTGTATATATATATATATATATATATATATATATATATATATATATATATATATATATATATATATATATAGATAGATAGATAGATATATATAGATATATATATATATATAATTATACAATATATAAGAGAGAGTGGTAAATTGAGTCAAATTGCTAGTAATGAGCAAGTATTTAACTTTCATAAAACACACCCACCTAAAACATTTCCACTCAGACTTTTGGTCATCTTTGAGTTCAAGTTTTCCCAGACTGTCTCATGTATTCAAAGTGTGTTTCCATGTTGCGCTCCGGGAGAAAAAAACGTACATGAAAGAAAGTCCTTAAAAATGCATAAATATCAGTGCAATCATGCTGCTACAGTCTTAAAGCTTCTAGCTTTTGATATTGTGTGATGAAAGAGTGAGAGATATGAAATGAGAGGAATTCATAAATCTCTATTTCATGTTCAAGTAGAATGCACAAGAACACTCAAATGCGCACACGCACACTCACTCTCACGGTCTGACATTGTGCTGTACAATCTCAGCTCTTGATCTACGCCCTCAGAGAGCAGGCTCTATATTCCCGAGAATGCAAAATGCATTACAATACTATAACTCTGACATCATACACCCTAGATTATTTTTCATCCTGATGAAGCTATATTTCCAGAGCACTACTTCACGTTCATATAGATCACACGTTCAGTCTGTGATCTACAGTATGCTGCAGGAGAGGATTTTCCCTATTCTTCATATTTGCAATGTGTGTAGCTGAGAAATATGAAACATGAAGAGAAACACATGAATCATACTAATCATACTGAACATGCTCTGTTCGCTAGAAGCTGGGTCTTGTTACATGTTCAGGCTCGGTGCTGTGTAAGATTAGCAGTTTATCTTGACGATAAAAGGTTTGTTTGGCCTATGTGGGTAGAAAATAACTTGAAAAAATTTATATTGATCCATCACACAAATGTAAAATTCTTATAGTTGCAGTGGGATATTTAACAGTATGAGATATGGCATGACATGAGGAACATGAGCCTATAAAAGTTGCCAATATCTATGCACTTTTAAAAAATTTGATTTATTCAATATTCTCCTCACTCGATCTGTTAGACTGTTCAGATGATGTCTCGTTGAATACAGATATGTTCTTACATCTTGCACAGACATGTCCACTTGTGAGCTTACACACGTATGTGCTCTCACACATGCACACACATGTACACGCACACACACACGCACACGCAATCATACAATCTTGATTCATACTGCGCAACACCTGCCAGAGCTGATGAGCATCTTGCTGGCTTGTTCTCCCCATCACCTCATCATCACACACTGCGGCAGAGCTTTTCATTAACCTCCACTGATCCTCATACACTCCAGCAGCCACACACACACACACACACACACACCCCACAGAACACTCACACGCGGACACATGTGGATCTAATTTCATTTGTATGGAGATAAAATTCAGTCAGATACTTCCTCAAATGTTTTTTATATCAGATGCAGTGTTTTAAATAAACATCATTGTCTCAGAAAACAGATTTCAGGACATTGCTAAAGACAAGGCTTTTTTCCCCAAAAAGTATCTTAGAGTAACCCTGACAGATCATCATATTTACTCACCATACAACCGGAAGTATTCTTATGGCAGCGGGAAATGCTGGAGTTTTTCTTTAACTTCTCCATACTTCCCCAGTTCTTCACATGGTGCTTGGACCCCTTAATTTTCTCCTATATTTAATAATTGGTAATGAGCTTTAGATGTAAATCAAAATGTGCCCAAGCCCAAGCCATGACACTACCACCAGCATGTTTCACAGATGAGCTTGTATGTTTTGAATCGTGAGAAGATCTTTTCTTTCTCCACATTTCTGCCTTTCTAACACTTTGATCGAAGTTCATCTTGGTTCCAGAACTTTTGTGGCTCTTATCTGTATTTCTTTATTGTGAATCTGGATTTCTAAATCTTACTGCTGATGAGTGGTTTGCATCTTGTGGTATGGCCTCTATATTTCTGCACTCAAAGTCTTCTTTGAACGATGGATTGTGAGACCTTCACCCTGGCCTGTGGAGGTTGTTGGTGATGACACTAACTGTTGTTTTGGGGTTTTTCTACACAGCTGCTGTTGTTCTCCTTTGCAGACCCATTCAGCTGCTCAGTACACCAGTGGTTTTGTTCTTTATCAGGACATTCCAAATTGTTTTATTGGCTATGCCTAATGCTTCTGCCATGCCTCTGATAGATTTTCCCTCTTTTCTCAGCTTCAAAACAGCTTGCTATTCTCCCATAGACAGCTCTCGGATCTTCATTTTGGTTTAATCTTTTCAACCACAAATGCAGTCTTCACAAGTGAAACCTTAATGCTCAATCCAAGATAGATGTTCAGAGCTATTTATTGTTTAAACAATCTTACAGGACTCACCTGGGTAACAAGAAAACACCTGTCAGTCACATGTTCTGATCTTTTTGCTCACCTACAAATTTGGTGGTCTGATACAAAATGCGTTCTATGTTCTATTTATAAAAATGTTCTATGTCATTTAACACATCTACATATAAAAACGATCTTTTCATAGTCATATTTTGATCTCAAACCCAAATCTCTTCAGTCTACAGACAAAATCAATGACTTAGCCTTGACGTTCCAATAGTTTCGGAAGGGACTGTACCTCTGATTGTTACAAAGCGATGACACTGGGGGCTCCTTCCATAAATGTTAAATAAAAACCTCCTTGGAGAAACCAACTTAGATTTGTGTGTGTTTGGTTGAAATAGCAGGAAGGCTGAGTTAATTAGCATTCTTGCAAAAATTCACAAATATGTGTTTTGAGGTTTTTGTGTTTCCAAAAAAAACAAAACCTTTCTGTGCTACTGACAGCAATTACAGGTTCAAATCTCACGCATTGTTCCATAGCAGCAGCGTGTTTTTATCACGTCAGTGGTAACACCTGAGTACCAGCACATGCCGCTATTTTTCCTCCACTACAAAAGCTCCAAGCTTTACAAGTGCTCTTAGTGGATGCTTTGGCCCTGGAGCGAATCGTGTTAGCCAACACAAACAGGTGTGCGCCGGGAACCCGAGACATGTTTCCCACTGTAAATATATTCTCTACCTTTTCATATGTTCTCTGGTAATACAAGTGTAAATAATTTAGGCCGTTTCTCTAGGACTTCTGTGTTCAGACTTGCAGTCTGGATGCTTTAGCGGCGCGCCCTCTCAATGCAGTGTAATTGAAATGGCTAAATTATTCATGCCGAAATGCGACACTCCCAGTGGCCTCATTACTTTCAATAACACTGGCAAAAATATAGACACATTCTACTTCAAAATGGAAAAAGCTCCAGCTAATTTGCATTGGAATTAGAGGAATCACAAGAACTCACATCGTATAATCTGCTTCATGAGGTCACAGCATGAAATTTCAGAATGAGGCAGCGTGCTTTAAGTTAAACAGACCGGATCAAAAAAACATGGCAATTAAAAAAAAATAATCTAAAAAATATTTACCAGACATGTCCCTGACAAGTCCATGAGGTCCAAGTCAAGTCTCAAGTCTTAGCAGTGTATGAGGTTAAATCCATTTTGAAATATTAACACTGATTACTTCTAAAGAATGTCTTGTTATTCAATTATTCATAATTGTCTAATAAAAGCACACAAAATTCTTACTTTAATCGTTAATTCGAAATGAAATAATTAATCAAAAAAGTATTACATTTGATCCAAAAATTCTCCCTATAATTACAAGAACACAGAAAATTGGTAGAAAATTCAGTAAAGATATGACTTTTTTTGTCATTTAGTGCAAAATGCCAATGTGCTGTGTATTTTGAGCTATTTGAGTTGCCATAGTCTGTGATAGTTTTCAAGTAATAATGGTTAAGGTAGTCTTCCAGTAGCACTTGCAGTAACAAAACACCATGTGTAGATGTAAAAAGCTCTATGCACAAACGCTGCTTATGTATTTCTGGTAAAATTATTTCATACAATTCATTTTACAATGATTATAATATTATTATTATTATATATAATTATAGTAAAGTAACTCGAAATACATCGTTTGAAGCCCTTCTCCTTCTTACTGTTGGGTGTAACAGCTGACTGCCTCACAATACCATTAACATCATTCACGGTAGTCTAGGGAAGCTCTTGTAAACAGAGCTTACAAAAAATATGCCATACTCTCCTGCGCCGTCTTCACACAGTTATCGGCAATAGCGAAAATGGCTTCTGGCGCGTCACCAGATGTACCCGAGCTGGCTGAGGCAAAACGTGGACAAATCGTGTATAGAGTGTATTTAACTTTTTATTATATGCATATGGTAGCTAACACTTGTGGGTAAAAAATCATGAAAAGCAAATGGAAACATTTATACTTTTTGTAAATGGACAGCCAGCAAGCCCCTGACTGTTGTGTAACACCGCAGCTTCCCTTTGGATTAATTGATTGCTTTTCAAATTAAATGACACACGGATTATGACAATTTAAGACTTGGATTTATTGTTATTGCTTGTTGTTCATTTATATAACAGCACTTTTCCAAAATACGTGATGAACATGTGCCTTCAGATGCATCACGCTTCTATGCAATAATGCTGGTTTGGTGTGTTTAGAGATTAATTGTTGTGATATTTGTTGCTGCAGGACATACTGATAGGGAAAGAATGAATGAGGAATGAATAGAAGAATGTGGTGTTTGATGATGTCATGTGGGGTAGTAAAGAGAAAACGTAATCAGGAACACCAAACCAAAATGATTGTGTTACTCATGAGTCTCTGTCTTTAAGTCCAAGTCATGTCTCGAGTCAGATGTTCACAAGTCCAAGTCTCGAGTCATTTATTTGCGACTTAAGTGTGACTCGATTCCAAGACGCAGAGTTGAGATTCCATCTCTGATATTTGCTGTATAATTTCTTATGTAATTTAATGCTGTTAGTCTGTGATTTAGAATCAGATGATTTTTTATATATTAATTAATTCTGAAATACTGAATTGTTATAGTTACAGTGGTCTGATGATTATTTCCTATTTACACCACAGCGCTGTTGAATTCTACATTCTGATTGGTTGATTAAGTTTCTATTACATAATAATTATCATAGTAAGTAAGTAAGCAAGTAAATTTTATTTATATAGCACATTTAAACACAGCAAAGCTGACCAAAGTGCCGAACAGAGTAAGAAAACTAAAATAGAAAACAGAATAAATCAACATATAGACAGACAAAAGTACAATAGTAAAAATTAGATTAAAACACCTGGGAGAAGAGATATGCTTTCAGCCTCTTTTTAAAAATGATATTTGAGGCTTTAAAACAGATGTACAGTACTAACTGATTCCATAAACGAGGGGCAACGATTGAAAAAGCTCTATCCTCATAGGTTTTTAGATTGGATCGAGGGACATACAGAAGAAACCTATCAGAAGATCTTAAAAATCTGCTGGATGAATGTGGCGTGAGAAGATCTTTGAGATAGAAAGGAGCTTGATCAAGAATTTTAAACTGGACCCTAAAATGACTGAGCGATGCTATAATTGGGGTGACATGGTCATATTTCTTTGCCCTTGTCAACAGCCTTGAAGCTGCATTCTGAGCAATACATGAGTGAGGAAGACACAAGTGCAATGAATCATTTCTATAATAACAGCTCACTACACAGGGACTTATATGGATGGCAATCCACTAATAATAAACAGATTTGGACATTATTATTTTTTTAGCAAAGTAAGGAGATGTTTATTGAACATTTATGGAAGGAGTCTCCAGGGTCAGTACTTTGTAACAGTCAGAGGTAAAGCGTTGCTATCTCAGCTAGCTTCAATAGCAGGAAAATGTTAGCACAGTGTTGTTTAAAGCGACTGGCTAGTAACCCTTATATCACTAAATTAATGAATTAGGCGTCCAAACACTCTGTAATTGTATTGGGAATGTTTTTTGTTTTTGTTTTTTTTTAGGATTTTTCATTATATTATTATTTCATGTATACTAAACTGTAAATCACTGATACATGAAACTCAGTCGAGTAAGATGAGCCAGACTGGCCTCATGGTGGCGCTATAGAGCACTTGTTTTGCATGAATTGTTAGTCCTACACAGAAAAAAAAATCAAGTTCCTCAGAAACCGAACTAGCACCAACCATATACAGTGGTGCTTGAAAAATTGTGAACCCTATAGAATGTTCTATTTTTCTGCATGAATATGATCTAAAACATCGTCAGATTTTCACACAAGTCTTAAAAGTAGACAAAGGTAGCCTAATGCCCAAGTTATAGTGACGGGGACACTATACTGTAAAAACAGCACTGTCTTTCTGACTTTCTGGTGTCATTAAAAATTATAGGACACTTATCGTCATCGAATATGGGCATAACCCTGGTGTCCCAGTGAAATTCAACCATTGGTCCTTCTCTATCACAATCCTGTAATAATCTTCATCTCTGAATTGGTTACATCACACTCCCCTTTACCAATAGCTGGTGAGTGATGGGCGTTCTGGTGCACTATGGCTGCCCTCGCATCATCCAGGTGGATACTATACACTTGTGATATTTGAGGAGATTTCCACCATACAATGTAAAAGCGCTTTGAGTGTCTAGAAAAGCACTATATAAATGTAACTGTAACTAACTAAAAGAAACAAATGAGACAAAAATATTATAGTGGTATTTCATTTAGTTATTAAGGAAAATGATCCAATATTGCATATCTGTGAGTGGCAAAAGTATGTGAAAAGTTTGTGTGAAGATTAGCGATTCATTTGAAGGTGAAATTAGAGTCAAGTGTTTTCAGTCAGTCGGCGGACAATCAGGTGTGAGATGTGATTGAGCACCTTGTTTTATTTAAAGGAGAACTATTATGCAAAATTCACTCTTACATGGTGTTTGAACATACAACGTGTGTCGGCAGTATGTGTACACAACCACTCTACAATGGTAAAAATCCACCCACTTGTTTTTTTTTTTTAATATTCCCCATTAATCATAAACAGTGTCTCAAAATCAGTCGTGTTCATTTTCTCTCCAACATGACGTCACATTGGTACAAGCCCCGCCCAGGGCCTGCCCCTGCTCCTCCCCTGAGTGAGCTGCACACAGTCCGCCATGTTCTCCAAGCTGGAGCAGCTGTAGTGAAAAGAAGAATGTCTCAGCTTCTTAAGCTTTGTAAGCATTTTGTTGTTGAGTGTAAAAATGAACACAAGAGTCTTCATGTACTCCCAGTGTCAAAGCCACTGAAGATGCAGTGGAGAGGTTTTAAATTTGAAGGAATTGTACCCCAAAAAATAGCTAAATTTTTATATTTTTGTGCAAATCAATTTACACCATACTGCTTTCTGGACAAGTGTCAATACAAAGCAGGATTTGCTAAAAAAAATTGAGTCTTATGCAAGGATCAGTACCAACTGTTCATGATCCAGGTTTATATCCAGAAAACATAAATATCACACTTTATATTTTGTGAATGTTTTAAAATCGCCTCATCGAATGTGCTTGTTAGCAGATTCCACAGCTAATGCGGCTAAAGTTACCGTTGTCTCTGATTGTATTTATGGAGATCCGAGCTATGTCATAATTTTTAGTTTTTAACCCGAAAACACTTCTGTATAATATATAACTGCACCCTTATTACGCACAATACAGTACCTTTTTGAAAACTGTGTACATTTTGTGCAAATCATTTTGGGAAGGGGGCTATTCCGGAAAGGGGCGGGGAGCAGCAGCTCATTTGCATTTAAAGAGACAGAAACAGCATGTTTTTGTTTCCACCCGAAAAGGGGCATGTTCAGCAGGGTATAATAAATTATCCGTTTGGTATTTTTAGCTGAAACTTCACAGACACATTCTGGGGACACCTGATACTTAGATTACAACTTGTAAAAAGGTTTAAAATAGGTATCTGTTAAAGAATCTTCACAACACATGTTTGTGGAAGTGTATCACGCATGAACAAAGAAGATTTCTGAGGACCTCAGAAAAAGAGTTATTGATACTTATCAGGCGGGAATAGGTTACAAAACAATCTCTAAAGAGTTTTGACTCGAAACACATGAATACCAATACACCAATACACAGTCAAACAGATTGTGTAGCAATGGAGGAAATTCACAATCACTGTTACTCTTCCCAGGAGTGAAGACCAACAAAGAGCAAGACACGTACTTCTAAACTAAAGGTCTCTCTCACATTGTCTAATGTTAATGTTCATGAATCCACCATCAGGAGAACACTGCTTGCCATCTGCAGTTTGCTAACAATCACGTGGAAATGCCAGAAGGCTATTGGAAAACATTTTGTGGAGGGATCAGACCAAAATAGAACTTTTGGTTTACATGAGAAGCGTTATGTTTGGTGAAATGAAACCACTGTATTCCAGCATAAGGTCCTTGTCCCATCTGTGAAACATGGTGGTGGAAGTGTCATGGTTTTCTGTACCTGTTTTGCTGCATCTGGGCCAGAACGTAGAATGCACATACTTTTGGTTAAACACATATTTATGTCATATTTATGCAGAAATATAGAAAATTGAAAAGGGTTCACAAACTTTCATGCACCACTGTATAATTGGACTATTTAGCTCTGCCCACTTAGATTTTGAGATGCTACAAATGTTATTGAATGTTTGTGAAAACGGGAAGTAATCACAAAAATTAAAGATGAAAAAGAATTTCCGGATATGGTTCTTGTTACTCGGTGGCTTTGTTGCCTACAGATTAAAGTGTACAAATTTAGCATGATAATTTTCTTGGACATGGCCTCAGTGGTTGGCAATGACTTTGCAGGACCCAGAGCTCATTTCAGATAATGACACACTTAAATGTCTTGCAGCAAAAATTCCAATTACCTTAAGAGAGATGGATCAAAAGTGTAGTATAGTGAAGTTTGTTTTAAATTTGTACGCCGCAGCTTTGCTACAGGTTAGCATGATTAGCAGCAAAGTTAAATCACTTCACAATTCACGCTCCAAACGATGTTCATGAATAATAATAGCATCCGTAATGCAGTGTACGTCACGCTAGTGATTAGTTTTAGTTAATCGACTCTGTAAGTCATGTAGGCTAGCTGTATCAGCTGGAGCGAGCGCCTCAAAGGCTATCTTTCTCCCGTTGGTTTTCTACAGCATTCCAGATTGATTTACACTTAAAACCAAAGCTCCACACCTGTCAAAGGATTTTAATTTTATACAAAAGTGTTTTGGTGATGCAGATTAAACATGAGGGCCTGTCATGGTATTTTGCTCTAATTGACTATAAAGAAAATGCATATGTTTTACAAATTATTTTGCGTGCAATTCAGTAAAGAATAGAATAATAACTGAAAATGAATGAATAAATAAAAAAGAAAAAGGCTGGGCATCTTAACAAAGCTTTGAAAGCTGTGGGGGCACTGAAGAAAGACTGTGTCTGCATGTGTGGGCTGTTTAGATAAGTCTATTATTGGACTCCAACAGCGTGTGCTCTTTTATAATTATTATACAGACATGCAAATCGAACAGGAGAACAATTACTAATTAACCAAATCAGATCCAAGGTTATTCGTTTTTCTTTATGTTTTCGAAATATTCCGTTTGAATGGGTAATAAAAGATTAACAAAGCTTTTTCCTGGCAGGCTTTGAACTTTTTTTTGCAGGACTAAATATTAAACAGAAAATAGATGGTAAAAAAGTAAAGAGAGAGAGGAAGTGATTAGCAGAGACATCTTCTGACACTCAGGGAGATGCTAATGTGCTAGCGGTGTGAGGTAGTGAGGTAGTGAGAATATAGACGAATACTGAGGACAGAATCACAGTGCCCTCCACTAATATTGGCACCCTTGGTAAATATGAGCAAAGAAGGCTGTGAAAAAATGTCTTTATTTTTTAACCTTTTGATTTTTTTTTTCTTAATTCACAAAAATGAATTCTCATGAATATCAAACAATTGCAAAAATGACACAGGTTGTTTATCAAAAAAAAAAAATCTTTGTTAAATATAGGTGTGCAATAATTATTGGCACCCTTTTACCTCCCTTTGCCAAGATAACAGCTCTGAGTCTTCTCCTATAAAGCCTGATGAGGTCAAATACATGGCGAGGGATCTGAGACCGTTCCTCCATACAGAATCTTTCCAGATCCTTCAAATTTCAAGGTACACGCTGGTCCAAACACCAGTTGATATTTTATAGAGTCCATCATGCCATGTGTCCTAACAAAATGTCCAGGTCCTCTGGATGAAAAACAGCCACAAAACATTAAAGAGCCACCACCGTATTTAACCGTGGGCATGAGGTACTTTTCCATATGGCTGCCTCTCTGTGTACACCAAAACCACCTCTGGTGTTTATTGCCAAAAAGCTCTATTTTGGTTTCATCTGACCATAGAACCCAATCCCATTTGAAGTTCCAGAAGTGTCTGGAACATTAAAGACACTCGAGTTTGAGAGTAAAGGCTATTTTCTTGAAACTCTTCCAAACATCTTGTGGTGATGTAGGTGACTTTGGATTGTAGTTTTGGAGACTTACCCCAAAAACGCAACTAACTTCTGCAATTCTTCAGCTGTGATCCTTGGAGATCTTTTGGCCACTCGAACCGTCCTCTTCACAGTGTGTTGAGACGATATAGACACACGTCCAATTCCAGGATGATTCATAGCTTTTCAAGTTGACTGGAACTTCTTAATTTTTGCCCTGATGGCGGAAATGGACATTTTCAATGCTTGTGCTATTTTCTTATAGACACTTCCCATTTTGTGAAGCTCATCAACCTTTTGCCACACATCACAGCTATATTCCTTGGTGTTACAGTGAGGGAAAAAAGTATTTGATCCCCTGCTGATTTTGTACGTTTGCCCACTAACAAATAAATGATTAGTCTATAATTTTAATGGTAGGTTTATTTGAACAGTGAGAGACAGAATAACAACAAAAAAATCCAGAAAAATGCATGTCAAAAATTTTATAAATTGATTTTGCTAAAAAAAAAACCCCCCCAACACCCGGGGAAGGGAGGGCCCCCCCCGCGGGGGCGCCGCCGCCCCCCCCCCCCCCGCCGCGGGGGGGGGGGCCCCCCCCTCCCCCCCCAACATTTTTTTTTTTCCCAAACCATGCATCCACCAAGCATTTTTTCCCAGATCCTTTATACACAAACGAGTTGATGCCAAAGAGCTTCATTTTGGTCACATCTGACCACCAGAGGGCAACTGGGTGAAAGTGTTTTGGTCAGATAAGACCAAAATTACCAAAATTGGCCTGTGTGTTGCCTCATATTTATACACCTGTGAAACAGGAAGTCATGGTTGAACAATTTCTTGTTACTAGTCACCCAACTACACTAAAAAAATTAAAAATATCAATCTGAATATACTTCAAATATATTTTTCTCATAATCTCAACAAATAAATAAACATCCTCTCACATTCAACTTTTTATTGTTTCCAGCAAATGTCTTAGCATGTTTAAATATTTGTATTAACATAAAAAGATTCAACAACTGAGACATAAACTGAAGAAGTTTCACAGACGTTTGATGAACAGAAATGGAATAATGAGTCCCCGAACATGGGGGCATCAATATTAAAAGGAACAGTGAGTTTCCAGTTGCCTCCAGCTGCTTTAAGTACTACAGTGCATCTCCTCCTCATGGATTGCACCGGATTGCTCAGTTCTTGATGTAAGATGTTCCTCCACTCTTCCTCCGAGGAATTCGCAAGTTTTCAATCTGGGGGGATGCATGTTTACATGTAATTTTCCACTGCGAGGATGATCAGCTGTCCTTCCTGCCTCTCTGTAGCACTGTCTTAGGCATCTAACATTATAGACATTACAGTTTATTACTCTGAACACATCTGCAGTCCTCATGCCTCCCTGCAGCAGGTCTATGGCATGTTCACGCAGGTGAGCAGAAACACTATGCATCTTTCTTCTGGTGTTTTTCAGAGTCAGTAGAAAGGTCTCTTTAGAGTCCTAACTTATTGTAACTGTGACTTAAATTGCCTTGTGCCTGTACGCTGTTTGTCTCTTAAGGATTGTTCCGCAGGTGCATGTGCAATAATTGTTTAGGCTTCATTGAACAAGCATGAAAAACATCGTTTAAACCCTTTCCAATAAAGATCTGTAAAACTTATTGGATTTTACAAAATTATCTTTGAAATACAGTCTCCTGGGAAAGGGACTTTTTTTTTTTTGCTGAATTTTAGAATGATGGGGTGCCAATAATTGTTGAACACCTATATTTAACAAAAAATATTTTTTGGATAAACCTGTGTTGTGTTTGCAATTGTTTGATATCCACGAGAGCAGAGTGTTTTGATTTTCTTTTAAAACAAAAGATAAAAAAGTTAAACAATAAAGACAATTTTTTCACAGACTTCTTTGCTTTTACCAAGTTTGCCAATATTAGTGGAGGACACTGTACATCTGAATGATGAATTATTGAATTATTCTAGCACAGTGTGGTTGAAATCTGGATTAAGATTGGTGTTCATTCTCTCACAACACAGCAGATTGGACATTGATTACAACTTTTTTATTTATTAAAGAACAACTTTTCCTGACAGCATGTTTCTTGTCATCCCTGATCCCAAACATCTCTGACAAAAATCCCAGAAAGTCCTTGAATAAACACTCAAAGCTTTCGTAATTTATTCCCAGTAGACGTCTTCATATCGCCTTCATGTACACGCCATACAAAAGAGCTTCCTCTCGCCTGTCTACCTAAGACATAACCTTTTCATTTAGAACAGCTCTTCCATTAAGCATGTCGAGCATGTGAGTGTGTGTGTGTTTTGTAGATATTGTTGTGCGTACACACACACACACACACACACACACACACACACACACACACACACACACACACACAAACACACACACACAGACAAGTTCAGTGCTGCGCCTTGTAAGATTTCATTTAAGTGCCTGCTTGTGTTTGCTTTCTCTAATGAAGGTCTCAGCTCCAGCTGATTTACATATCAAAAACAGATCCTCAAGGGTTTCCTTGAATAATTAAGGGTTCTTCACTTTCTAAAGGGGTTCTGCTAGGAAACCCTGTCTGCAGAGGTGTCAAGATTGCTAACCAGAAATTTAGTGGATGTCAGAGTACGAGACAGCAGATTAAAAAAGTAAGACACCATGAGGCAACAGTCTAGTGTTGTGCTACTTGATAATAAACAGCTCCTCCATTTTTAAGCCACAGCCCCGCCTTTGTCACTGTTCCCCCTTGAAGCAGCATGCTCTCGCGCTGTTGTGCATGCGTGTTGTCACTTTTGAACATGTGCTCTTTGTTTTCGTTTCTGTCAATGGCTGGGAGGACACGTGTGTTTTGTTTATGTTTGTCATGACCCCGCCCCGTGTCTCTCATAGGTTGGATCCCCACGTGTCTGTATTGCTTTCACCTGAATTCTGTTTAAGTTAATTCATGCCGGTTTATATACTACGCGCCGTACTACACACGGCACGGTTAATTAAACATACTAAACACAGTAAACTTAGTCCCTTGTTAGTTATAGTTCACGCTGGGTTATCCGCTCCCAGATCTTAGTCCTAGTTCACGTTCATGTTTAGGTTTATGTTTGTTTCTCGACCCTGTTTTCCGTGCCTCATTATTGATATCTGCCTTGCCCCAAATCTATGCCTGTTTGCCGTTCGCCCGACCTTCGCCTGTTTTCTGGATTATGCCTTTGGATTACGTTTTGGATTTGTTGGAAAGTCAATTACAATATACTCAAAACAGACAAACAAAAGAATAAAACAAAGACAAACTCACTGTCAAGAAAACACAGAACATCAGCTCAAACTGAGTACAAGTAGCAAGTTTAGCAAGACTGACCAAAACCACTACTACCACATAACGGTGTCAGCATAATTGATGAAGACTGTTACAGCACAGTTGAATTAAAGAAAACTGATCTCAGTGACAGTAAACAACACAAAACAAAACGACAGAACAAAATAAAACCAAATGAAAGTATGAAGCTGCAAAAGCAAACAGCAAACAGCCCCAAGCAGAATCAAGCAGCAAAACCAAGCAGCAGAACCAAGCAATCAAGCAGCAACGTGGCTACGTGAGTGAGGGGGAGGCGCTAAACCGAAATGACCACATTTCACTCAGCCCACCTTAACGCATGCAAAATCGAGAACCCTAAGAACAAAAAGGTTTTACAACCTCAATTTGGAAAGCATGCAAAATAGCTTAGCTCAAATGACAGAATTATATGATTTACCTACCGTGATCCGATGACATGATACTGGGGGAGAAAACCACATGGGTTTCCTCCAGGTTCTCCAGTTCCTCATTCAGTAGATTGTCTCTTACAGAAACCAAAGCAAAACCCAAATGCAGAGCTATAAACCATGGACGATTTTATAAGAATGTGTCTGATAAGTAACACCTCTGGTAGAATTCTAGGTAAGTTATTGAGTTCCTATAACAAGTACAGCCTATAGTCATATTATGGTCATGTGACCTCTTAATGATCAAGTGTGGTCATGCACACTACAATAAGCACTTACAGTAAGTTTGTATTAGAATGATGTGTGTGTGTGTGTGTGAGAGAGAGAGAGAGTGTGTGTGTGTGTGTGTGTGTGTGTGTGTGTGTGTGTGTGTGTGTGTGTGTGTGTGTGTGTGTGTGAATACATAGTGAGGAAAAATAATCCCATCAAATAGTACTTGTGTGAATGATGCCCTGAGATTGACTATGCCCCAGTGTTTCTGGGACAGACTTCAGTTTCACCATGATCCTAACCAGGATAAAGCGTTTTATCCAACTGAGAGTCTTGAAGTATCTAAAGAACCACAAGTTTAGCGTCTGGCTGGCATTCCAGAAGTTAAGGTACGTCTGTTCTCTTTGAAGATGAGCAATCATGGCCTCATAGATCCATTCCATTGGAGAATTACTGATCACATCAGCACCATGAATCAAGTGTTATAACACCAAGGGAGGTGACTGTGTCTTCCATCAAGTCCATAAATAAATTGTAAGCAGGGACTTTGTGATAAGTTTAATGTGAGAACTCTCCCCTCCCTGTGAACACACCCATCTCTCTGTTTCCTGGTTCCTGTGTTGGCACCTTTTTCTTTTTGTTTCTTTGTTGACTCAGGTGCAAACAAATGAAGCCCCTCACCACATATCAAGCCTGATATATACTCTACCTCTAATGAGAGATCTTGCTGTTTGAACTTTGTGTGTCATTTGGCAAACTCTCCCAAGACCTTGGTGTGGGAAGTGTGTAACGAGAAGAGGGAACTGTCTTTCTTATGTATTTTCACTTTGTCTCATCTTTAGAATCGTAACCCTGAGATCCTCTAGTTTCAAATCAAAAGAGCTTTCTGGGGGCTCGTCCCAGGATATAGATTCACAAATCCTGACAGTTTTCAGGAATTCCAAAGAAATTGATATAGTCAGAAAAAACAGGCAGAAAATCTCATGGGATCCCTGGGGTCAGCATGTACGATTCTTACAACTGGTCTATGACTGCAGAGAGAGATTGCAATAGGACAGCGAGGAGATATATTGAGTGGTTAAATAATGCTGTTGAACAAGAAGCCATTCTTCCTGAACATACAGGGATTAATTGCATTGATTTTGTTTTATGGATCAGAGTTGAATTTACATCAATGCTCAAAGCATGTCGAAGCACATTTTGCCCTGAGGACAGCAATGGCAGCATCATTGATGTAGTAGAGATTTGTGTGTGTGTGTGTGTGTGTGTGTGTGTTAGAGAGAAATACATATACTCTCCTTTCAAATGGATGTCACTTTAACAAGCAGAGGGATTTAGATGATCCACTGGAACTCTTTTCCTCTCAGTCCTTACATAATAAAATCTGTGCTTTTTGTAAGGAATTAAACACTGTGTGTGGTGCAGTTATAGGATAATAATCACTCGTCGTTATAAACTCATCTGTCCTGAAGATGTCGGAAAACTTAGTTACATCTTTACCTCTGACTGTTACAAAGCACTGACACTGGAGACTCCTTCCATAAATGTTACATAAATAGACATCTCCTTACTGAAAACTTCAATATTGGAAAGATTACAAGTGTGTTTTAAATCCATTTTACATGAAGCATACAACGTATAAGTCCCTGTGAATAAGCTGTTACCACAGAAACAGATATATAGCAGATCTTTATTCGCTAATCCAGCTGGCTTTCATTTTCCGAATTCTAGCTGTGGGAGGTCTGATTGTTTTTCGCTGTGTATATTCCCATTGCTCTGTGACAGTTCTATGTGCTCTGTTTCAGTTGTCACTGCTGGTGTCAAGGGATTGTTATACTCTGGAGTTTCGGTTCATTAACACGCTGATCCATGTCGTTGGTCCCCACAGTCCATGCGGCTTCAAAGCAGCTCAGAGGCACAGTATGTGGTGGCTCTGGCGTTTTACAGGGCAGCATTTGTGGCACTGTTGAGTAGTTTCTGCTTTGTATTTTTGTTTAATCTCTGCCTCTTGGTGAATATCCTGGTCATGAATTTTGGAGGTTTGTTTCAATGGTACTGCTATAAAAGGAGGAAGAGGTAGTGTGTGTTTGTAGTAGTTGAAATACTTCAGTGGCTGAAACGCATTACAGGAAGATTTAGTGCACCAGGTGCTTAGGTGGTGATCTTTCACGGTTTTGTCTCTGTGAGCTTTGCCTTTTATAATGTTAGTGGGCGGGGCTAAGTTTATACTAGTTGTGTAACTTATAGCCACACAAGGCTAAGTAAAAGCTATAAATATGTCAGTAATTTTTATTTTGGTTTTGCCACTTAAACATTGACACACAACTTTGCTATAAGATCAATGAGGCCCAGTGTCACAACTGCTCATCGCTGGTTTCAGTCATTTCAAGCCAAGTCAATGGAAGACATATTTTGATTGATATAATAAAATAAAATATCCATCTCCGTCTGTTGTTTCCCAGGCATGTTATATGAATCATACAGAGAGAAGGGTGCATATGGGCTGTGAAAATCTGTGTTGGTGGTGGGAGTGATGATGATCATTATAACGATGATGATGATGATGATGATGATGAAGTGGTGTTGACAGTGACAGGGTGAACAGGGTGAGAGCTCCAGTCAGGGAATGACAGGCCAACAAGTTGATATATAGAACATTTTGGCCCATTTTGGCCCAATTTTGGTGATGCAGACAAAATTTACACATGTGACATGTTCACATTATCGATGGCCAGTTTACTACCACTGAGAGTGCTGCTATGACCACCAATAAATATAAAATCCACCAATAGGAAAACACCAAACTCACTGAACAGCTACAGATATGGTATTGATATTTGTACAGCTGAGTAGTTGAGGGTTAAAGGCCTTACTCAATGGCCCAGTGGTGGTAGCTTTATGGTGCTGGGATTTGAACTCATGACCTTCTGATCGACGTCCAATGTCTGAAGCTGAATTACAGATCACGCTGATTGATGACATAAACAGAACATAGTCATTTTGTTTAATTGCTGGTCTATCATTTGAGCACAGGCTAACACACAGTCTGTTCGGAATTCAGCAGAGATTTGTAGCACTGAAATCATACAACGTTAAAAAAACAGCTTTAAACTCATTGCTACACTTGTATAATTAACTGTTTCCCTTTCAAAGGGAACTTCGATGTTGCATTTAGCATATCAATATGGGAAGCGCCTTGCGCGCGTGACCGGTATCTGAAGCTTGTGTAAAATCATGCCTCTACTTATAGGCCTGCCATGATCAGGTGACGTGGCAATTAAGCGCGTCGCATGATATATATATGGCACCTGTGAACCCCGCCGCCAGCCTTATTATCTTCAGCGAGACTGCATGTCTGTGGTTTGTGGTAAAGAAAAGAAAAGCTTCATTTCTCCTCAGTATTTCTCAAAATTTCTCAACTTTTCTATCCCCTTTTAAGAAAAGTAAAGGAAAGAGCAGAAAATGAGCGAGGGAAAGTTCAGAGAGTGTGTTACGCCTTGCCCCCGTTTCATCACGGGAGGAGACGGACACGCTTTCTGCGTGAAGTGTTTGGGCGTTGCGCATGCTACAGCAGCCCTCGAGGGGTCTGACTGTCAGCATTGTGAACGTTTCACGATTAGGCAACTACGCTCTCGGCTCGCTCTCTTCTCACCTGATGGGAGTTGGGTTTCAGAGCCTCGCGGGTCTGGGCCGGCCGCTGTCGAGGCAGCCAGCCGTCTCAGGTCCTGGGGTTCGTGTATGGATTTGGAAGAGGAGCCTGAGACGAGCGCAGCTCTATCTCTTGCTCTGTCTTCCGGGTCCGGCTCTCTGCCTGACTTTGGAGCTCGCGTTGCGATTCCTCCTTCCCCTATGCAAACCCAAAACACCCTCGCTGACTCTGCGGAGGCGATAGAGGGCGCCATTTCCCCAATAACTGACAGCAGCTCTCAGGCATATAAAGAGCTGCTTGAGGTGATCATTAGGGCGGTCCAGAAGTTGAATCTAGACTGGCCTGGGGAAGAGGAAGTGGCTCGTAGCAGGCTGGATGAGCGTTTCCTCTCCAGTGAAAGTAAACACAAAGCTCCCTCACACTACAGAAAACTCCCCTTTTTCCCAGAAGTGCATGATGAGATTTCACGCTTCTGGAGAAAACTTTACATTAGCCGTGTTTATAACCCCGCAAAGTCTGATTACTCAGCCATCGTTGGGGTGCGCACGCTGGCGCGGTGATGCCAAAGGTGGAGGAGGCTGCGAGCCACCTCTCCATCTACGGCGGGTAATTTAGGGAGGCCAACCTACCGTCTAAACCGTGTAAAGTCACTGCAGGGGGTGTGCGTGACGCAACCCCCCGCGGGGTCTTGCATGTGGGTCCCTGCATACAATGGCAGTGTTGCAGGCCTACCTCTTTGGGCGACCAAACAAACGGCTCGTCATATCGGCCGTTCAATGGGTAGCCTGGTTGTGGCGGAGAGGCACCTATGGCTCAACCTGTCAGGGATGGGGGACAAAGACAGGGTCTCCTTGCTGAACGCCCCTGTTGAGCCTTCTGGCCTGTTTGGTGGCGCAGTCAATGCCATCTCCGACAGGTTTCACGACGCAAGACAGCAAATGGCGGCGTTCAGCCGGTTCCTTCCCCGATGTGTCGAGTTCGCACGGGCCTCCATGAGTGGAGCCCGGGCCAGTGTTGGCCCGAGGGAGATGCAGAAGACGAGTGTGGCGGCCCGCCTCCCGCCGCAGAAAACCAGGGTGACCGGCTGGCCACAGCCACAGCCTGCTGGGAGGCCTGATCTGAGAATGATCATAAAGGCAAGGCAGGCATGGAAGGAATGGTCCTGATGGGTCACGGAGGGACATATCAGGGGACATGAGGTGGCCGGGACATACAGCCCCCAGTGCTACTGTAGGGCCTGCCCTGGCCGAGCCCGTCCCACATTTCCAGCCTTCTCTGGTCAGCGAGCTGTCACAGGGCGGCGGAAATCTGATGCTTTCCCTCCAACAAAATGCGGAAAAGCTGACATCACTGAAGGACCATTTGGCAGCGTGGAAACTACTGCCAAATGTGTCCCCATGGGTTCTGTCTACCATAGAAAAGGGCTACCGGGTCCAGTTCAGAGCTCGACCCGCCCGGTTCAGTGGTGTGCTCACGACATCTGTCAGCACAGAGAAACTACTGCCCAATGTTAGCAAAGGAAATAAGCTCCCTTTTGGACGAAGGGGCCTTAGAACGTGTACCCCGTTCTCTAAGGGAGGGAGGTTTTTACAGGCGTTATTTCCTGGTCCGCAAAAAAGATGGGAGTATGCGGCCAATTTTAGATCTGTGTCATCTGAACCGTACTCTTCGGACATACAGGTTCAAGATGCTGACGCTCAAACTTATCGTGCCACAGATTCAGTCCGAGGACTGGTTTGTGACGATAGATCTGAAAGACGCATATTTCCACATAGGAATATCGGCCAGTCACAGGAAGTTCCTGAGGTTTGAGTTTGGAGAAAACACATACCAATTTCGGGTTCTTCCTTTCGGGCTGGCTTTATCCCCTCGCACCTTCACAAAGTGCATGGATGCTGCTCTGGCTCCCTTGCGACTCCAGGGCATCCGTGTACTAAACTACCTGAACGACTGGTTAATTCTGGCACGATCCAGGGAACAGGCGGTTCAACATCGAGATGTTGTTCTCACCCACATGAGGAGCTTGGGGCTCAGTTTGAACCTCAAGAAAAGTATGCTTTCCCCAGTGCAGAGGACAACTTTTCTAGGGGTCATATGGGATTCTACTACGATGAGGGCGTTTCTATCCCCAACACACGTACAATCGATCCTATCAACTTTGAGCAAGATAAAGCGGGGTCTGGGCATCCCCTCCAGCTTTTACGAGCAGCTGTTGGGCCTTATGGCAGCAGCAGCCAACGTCATACCATTGGGCCTATTGCACATGAGACCGTTTCAGTGGTGGCTGAAAAGTCGGGGGTTTCATCCGAGGATGAAACCGCTGAGAGTAATCAGAGTCACGCGGCGATGCCTACGTGCTCTGAGTGTTTGGAGGTGCCCACAGTTCCTAGCCTCGGGTCACACTCTAGGGGCGTCCCCTTACCACAAGACGGTAATGACAGACGCGTCCCTCACAGGCTGGGGCGCAGGCTTAGATGGCTGTCCAGCTCACGGTCTTTGGAGCGGCCCTCATATGAAGTGGCATATAAATCGCCTAGAGATGTGGGCCGTATTCCTAGCACTGAAATTCTTTCTCCCTCAGTTGAGAGGTCACAGTGTGCTAGTTGTGTCAGACAACACAGCTGTGGTCTCGTATATCAACCACCAGGGAGGGTTACGTTCACGCCCCCTGTTCAGGCTGGCACAACTAATCCTCCTCTGGGCGGAGGGGAAGTTCTTGTCAGTGAGTGGAATGTACATTCCGGGCAGTCGGAATGTGGGGGCAGACATCCTGTCGAGGCAGGGGCTGAGGCCCGGGGGGTGGAGGCTCCATTCACAAGTGGTGGAGTCCATATGGCGGAGGTTCGGACGAGCGTAAGTGGATGTGTTTGCTTCCGAGGAGACAACACACTGCCCGCGGTGGTTCGCCCTCACTCCTCCTGCCCCATTGGGACTGGACGCCATGGTGCACACGTGGCCGAGGTCACGTCTATACGCTTTCCCCCCAATTGCTCTGCTCCCACAAGTTCTAGCGAGAGTTCGCCAAGACCGTCTACGTCTGCTGCTAGTAGCACCTTTTTGGCCAGCTCGGATTTGGTTCTCGGAGATAATGTCCCTGCTCGATGGCACTCCTTGGGAGATTCCCATCCGCAGGGACCTACTGTCTCAAGCCGGAAGGCTAATCTATCACCCCGCCGAACAAGAACGGAAACTGTGGGTCTGGCCCCTGAGGGCACCAGCTCATAGATTCTGGTCTCACAACTGAGGTTGTAGAGGCCATTTTAACGCGTGAGCACCATCCACAAGGAAATTGTACTGCACTCAAGTGGCGGCTTTTTGTCTTGTGGTGTGAAGAACGTCAGTTAGACCCAGTGAACTGCGCAGTGGCTACAGTCCTGGAGTTTCTGCAAGAACGTTTTTCAGCAGGGTTGGCTCCTTCTACAATCGGGGTTTATGTGGCCGCCATTTCCCCAGCCAATCCCTGTTAATGGAGCCTCTGTGGGGCAGCATCCTCTAACCCGAGGTTCATGCGTGGTGTCAGACGGTTGAGGCCCATCTGCAGGCCACGAGTACCTTCTTGGGACCTTTCTGTGGTCTTGGAAGGTCTGTCGGGAGCCCCATTTGAGCCCTTAGAGTCAGCCTCTGAGAAGCTTCTGACTCTAATGGTAGCTCTTCTACTGGCCCTGACATCTCTCAAGCGAGTGGGGGATCTACAAGCTCTCTCGGTTGCCCCCCCCTGCCTTGACTTCGCCCCCGGACTGGCCAAGGCCTTCCTGTACCCTAGGCCGGATTATATTCCTAAAGTGCCTTCATCGGCTGCCCACCCTGTGGTGTTGCAGGCCTTCTGCCCTCCTCCGTTCCTCACACCGGAACAGGAGAGGTTGCACCTGCTGTGTCCGGTAAGGGCCCTCTGCACTTATGTCCACCGCTCCGGCCAGTGGCGTAAGTCAGAGCAGCTGTTGGTCTGCTTTGGTGGCGACAGTAGGGGTGACGCTGTGTCAAAACAGCGCATCTCTACTTGGATAGTGAAAGCAATCTCTATCGCTTACGAGGCACGCAGTCTCGCACTCCTCTAGGCATAAGAGCTCATTCCACTAGGGCGGTCGCCTCTTCGAAGGCTCTGTCAAAAGGGGTGTCCTTGCACGATGTGTGTGCGGCCGCAGGGTGGTCGCCAGCACACGTTCGTTGTTATTACAGCCTGGATGTGCATTCCACCCGGGCTCGAGTGTCTTGCAGTGACCCTCGGGCCCCGGTATTTTGGACAGGCCGTACCCTTGGTATGGCGCAGGTGAGTATTCCCGTTCCCATACTGTTATGCTAAATGCAACGCCGAAGTTCCCTTTGAAAGGAACGTCAGGGTTACGTATGTAACCCTGTTCCCTGAAGGAACGAGACGTTGCATAGCATTGTCATACCAGGGCAGGCCTGTGAATTGCGTCTTTGCTTCAGATAATAGAGGCTGGCGGCGGGGTTCACAGGTGCCATATATATATCATGCGACGCGCTTAATTGCCACGTCACCTGATCATGGCAGGCCTATAAGTAGAGGCATGATTTTACACAAGCTTCAGATATCGGTCACGCGCGCAAGGCGCTTCCCATACTGTTATGCTAAATGCAACGTCTCGTTCCCTTCTCAGGGAACAGGGTTACATACGTAACCCTGACGTTTTTTGTTATGATTTGAATCTCAACTGAAGCAGAGCTTATTACATTGTCATTTTGTGATGTTTGACTTATCACTGTTTCCCCTGTAAGAGTTTACATTGAATCTGTTCTGTTTTTAGACCTGTCACATCGCTCATCCCTGAATTTCAGCTTGGCATTTGGTAAAAGAATTCACACAGTGTTGGATAGATGGATAGAGAGAGTGAGAGAGAGAGAGAGAAAAGAGAGAGAAAGAGTGACTGGTTAGTCATGGCTATACGGAGGAATGTAATGGACTTTTCTGCAGTTGGTCCAGGAATGCAAGTGGGTAATGTTTACCCACTTCCCATCTGGCCCAGAATAAATATATAACTCGAGTGCATGGATTTTTTTATCAGCAGTGTGGGATTCTTTAGCAAATTACCATTGATATGAGGCATGGCTGTATTGTTGTACAAGTGTGTTAGGGCCTGCCCTTTAAAAAGTCTACATTTACTCACAAATTCTTGACAAGATCTCCAGAGCTGCCTCAAGGCCAATGTTTTTTTAAGGCTTCGTTTATTTTCCTATTTGACGTCCAGTAACCTTTTCTAAACAAAATGTCAGAAATGTGAATCTGTGAAAGAAAGTAAAAAATAAACCTTGTAGATTTTGCAAAGATTGTCGTTTCACTTGTACTCTGTTAATGTTTTTAAGCGTATCCTCAAGCTCTTGCTTTTGGCCCCTTTGTGATGTTTTCCTGTTTTGCATTTCCTCTCCATTTTTTTTTCATATGCTTTCCACTGGTACAATATTAGACTGAGAAGGGTCTCCGTAAAGTGCAGCCAGACTCTTTCCATTATAAATCAACAACTGGCAGGATTCAGGATTGTGTTGTTGCACAAGTGTTCAACAATGTGTAGATGTTTAGAGAGCTTTCTCTTATGTCTTATTCTGTAAAATGGAGTAACCTTTCATGCATGCAAATAAACTTTGGCACACTGTTAAGGCTTTTAGATTGAGAAACTGGCATTTGTGTCTCTTCATAACAATGGTGACCTTTCTGGCTTGTTGAGAGCAGAAGAATAGAAGAACATGCTGAGTATGCTTGTAAGTTTTTCCTCTTTGCATTTCTGGTTGATGGTAAAACATTTTTTTATTTATTTTTTTTCGGCTGAACCAATACTTACAACATCCCCACTGGTTTTCCATTTTTAATAAGAGACATAATAATAATAGTAATAATAATAATAATAATAATAATAATAATAATAATAATAATAATAATAATAAATAAATAAAAATCAACAACAGAGTGGTGTGAAAAACACAAATGCTTGGTGGTGGATGACATGGCATAAATACATAGAAGTAAATGAGCTTTAATAAGAAACAGGTGAGGTATGTTAGCATGAGATAATGTTCAGTCTGGATTCGATCATAAACTTATGATGACTCCTGCATTAAAGTATTTCTGCAGCTTGGAGCCAGTTCTGAATGGGAGCTCCAAATGTGCAGAGACTAGCTCCAAATGGGTGGATGTATCTCCAAATGTGCAGCACTAGCTCTGAATGGATGGAACTAGCTCCAAATGGGTGGTTCTATTTTCAAATATGTGGGACTAATTCCAAATGTGGAGGACAAGCTCCAAATGGGTGGATATATCTCCAAATGGGCAGGACTAGCTCCAAATCTGTGGAGTCTGTTTGTAGCTGTAACACATATTTGGTGCTGTAATTTGTGTTTGGAACTGTAGTACCTGTATGGAGCTGTAGTATGTGTTTGGAGCTGTAGTACCTGTTTGGAGCTGTAGTATGTGTTTGGAGCTGTAGTACCTGTTTGGAGCTGCAGTACCTGTTTGGAGCTGTAGCATGTGTTTGGAGCTGTAGTACCTGTTTGGAGCTGTAGTATGTGTTTGGAGCTGTAGTACCTGTTTGGAGCTGTAGTATGTGTTTGTAGCTGTAGTACCTGTTTGGAGCTGTAGTATGTGTTTGGAGCTGTAGTACCTGTTTGGAGCTGCAGTACCTGTTTGGAGCTGTAGCATGTGTTTGGAGCTGTAGTACCTGTTTGGAGCTGTAGTACCTGTTTGGAGCTGTAGCACCTGTTTGGAGCTGGGCTGCAGAAATATTTCTCCTTGGATTGTCAATGGAGTTAGCTGTTAACACTGGAAATCAAACACTATAAAACACAAAGTTGACAGAATATCAAAGATATCAAAGATATCTCAAATCCAATCCCACAATAATCCAGCGTTTCAGGCCTGCATCGATCCAAAACCCAGATTATCATACCCATTACACAAGCTGAATCTTTCTCCAAAGTTTTACCCTGCTGCCATTTACAGACCTCGGCCAGAGTTCTGGTTTTAGTTCTGTTCGTGTTTGATGTGCACTGACCTCTTAGAGTGGAGTATCTCTCACACTGGCAGGCAGAAGTGCAAGTGCAAAGCGCAAAGGAAACCTACAGACTGTGGAAGGCTCTTCACTTTTACTCTTTTCATCTTCTTCCACTCTCACGCATCGTATCTCACAGTTCTGTCTCACTCTCACTTTCGGCTTTTATATCTCCCACTTCCTTTCTCTGTTTTTCTCTAGCCATTCTTGCCCTCTTCGCTCTCCTCTCTGTAAAAGTTACTGCTGTATTTGGAGCTGATTTATATAAAAAATAATGGGGTTAAACTTTGTATTACTTGCAAAGAATAAGCATAGTCATGTGTGAATGTATGTCTGTTTATGAGGTATTTCTAAAAAACAAAAAAAAACCTTTTCAAATCTATGGAACCAAACATGGAACCAACTATTATTAAGTAAAAAATGAAGCAAACATTTTAAGAAACTATCCTTTTTTGAGGGACACAAATGTAAGAACATGCAACATAGTCATGTTTATTAATAAAGGTATTAATAATAGTAATCAATTTTGTAAATTTAATACTTGCTCTGTATTTGTATTCATTTCTATTAATCTCTAGTCCTGAGTTAAGTTTAGGCCGAAGCAAATCACACTGCAAGTAATAAATCAATCTATTTGCATTGACTTCAGTGAATCTATTTGCATTGACTTTTATTCCTTTATGCAGATATGCCAAATATGGCAAACATGTGCTATTCAGCTTGTATAAAGCTGCTTTCAGATAAATTTTTTGAGCTAATATGAAAAAAAAGCAGATTTGATTCACGTGACACACATTGTAACCATAACAACACTCTTGCCAATCCTAGTTTTGGACGTTTCTACATGAAGCTGTGATAGAGTGGGTGGAATCAATGCAAAAGTGTCTTCTTCTTTATTTCGCCATGCAAATTATATTGATGATTCAACAAATATGCAAATTATATTGATGATTCAACAAATATGCAAATTAGTTTGTCAATCTAGCAACCTTTTTTTAAGCCCACATTACTATTTTCCTATAGAATGTCACTTTTTTGGAAAAACATTTTGACAAAATTTTCTATTTTCTAAATTCTGCTTGCAAACCAGTTTACAGATGTTTTGTTGCAGATGTTATGCAGTGTGTTCACGTTTTTACACAGTATTTATTTAAAAAAAAATCATGCTCTTATTGTCTATGAAGTATTTTATTATTATCTATCATCTATTATCATCTTGTTTTGCTGTGATTTGTAACTCACAGATGCGCATTCCTGAGATTTAGCATCTCTCTGGACAGTTTCTTCTTTTAAAGCGTAATGATGAAGGAATGCTAACCATCTACACCATCTACTCCTGTTTATTTACTGCTCCGTATTTTGAACCTGTTTGTGCGTTCCATTTATCGAAGCACTCGCCGTGTTTGCAAGCACGCTTTCGCGATGTAGCAAAATGGACTGCAAATGCATCGCAAATGCACAAGCAATTTAGCTTATAAAAATGCAAAAACACCTGCTCGCTTTATTGTCGGCAAAACGACACCTCAGCTCATTTATGCCGCGACAAATTTTCTTCTACAGCAGCGAGCTGGAGCTGGAGCGTGTTAGTGATTGTGTTTGACATTTTGTTTCACACAAACGCTCAGTGAAACAATAATAGTATTTCTTTGTGTAGTGTGGCGTTGGCATGTGAATTAAAAAGCTTCATGGCTTGTTGAGTGCTATGGTTCCTGTCTAGAGAGCGTGTGAGTTTAGCGACAATACTGCAGCACGGGTGGAATCAAATGAGCGGTCTTACATCAAATGTCTTTGATGTAAGAAACAAACCTATTTACACCCCAAAACAAAAGAGTGTAGACATGAGTGTGCATGAGGTACAGTAAATATTAAGAAAACTCTTCCAGAAGCGAAGGTATAAACATGCGGCAAATATGAATACAACTTTACAGAAAATACAGTATAATTTCAGGAAATGTTGTTATTTTGAGGTATAGGGACATAATTTTGAGAAGATTTAATATAATAATGGTATTAAATATAATATCACTATTAAGAATATTAATCAAGGTTCTAAATTTTTTTTACATTTAAATTATTTGACACAGTTATCCAGAGTGACTTACATTTATCTCATTTATCTCAACTGAGCAGTTAAGGGCCTTGCTCAAGGGCCCAACAGTGGCAGTTTGGCGGTGCTGGGGTTTGATCTCATGACGATCTTAACCACTGCCCATTATTCATATTAATTTGTGTAATTAATGTTTTTTTTCCAGCTCAAACAAATCACACTGCAGGGATTAAAGAAGCAAAACTATATCTTAAAATGTTCTCGCTTTATGCATTCAAATAAAAGAGAGAGAGAGAGAGAGAGAGAGAGAGAGAGAGAGAGAAAGATGAATTCTCTCTGCTCTTAGTTTCTGCGGTTTCCCAAAATGCACCTTTGTGGAAATGAAAATATAATAATGTGTTTGAGAGAATGGACACCGCCGGCTGCTCTATTCATTCAGCTAGTGGCGGCCTCTTGAGCTTTAAAAGCTCCGGGTCCTGGTCAGATCCATTCATGGCTCGCTCCAGGTGAAATGAAATGTCCACTACTTCAGAGAAATAGACCCGGACAGAATACAGTGGAAAAGCGAACACACACACACACACAAAGTGATGAGAATCTGAGCTATTTTCTTCAGTCCTAAAAGCACACACAAAATCCACGATAGGATTTGTTTCATTAGTAATTTATTTTCCATCTTGTGAATATTGTTTATTGAACATAGATAGGGTTAGACAGATTATCCTCAAAACCTCAAGGCTCTCAGATGTATTTTCACACCTTTTAACCAAACTTTTCTGCAGAAACAATCCCAAATGAACATTATGAATTTTCTGCGCTCCTTGACTATTCTACTTTTTTTTATTCCATATTTATAATTTAGGTTGAATGAATGCTGAATAATAAATCAACATTTAATAAACGTTTCTGCCTATTTTCATTACTTCTGTTGTTCCACTGATTCAGAGTCATTTTAAGTTGTGAAGGAACTAGTGGAGGTAGATGGATGGAGAAATCTGTTCTATTTATTGTGGAACTCTTATGAGTCAAATATGTATTTAGGGACTGTTCTGTCTCCGTTCCTGTTCACACTCTACACCTCAGACTTCCAATACAACACTGAGTCATGCCACTTGTGGAAGTTTTCTGATGACTCTGCTGTAGTAGGGTGCATAAAGGATGGGCAGGAGGCGGAGTACAGGATGGTGGTGGACAGAATTGGTGGAGTGATATAGGAACAACAAGCTGCTTCTCAACATGTCCAATACCAAGGAATTGCTGGTGGACTATAGGAGGAAGAAGATGCTAAACCAGGAATCTTCATCATGGGAGAGGAGTCAGGGTGGCCAGTGACTATAAATATTTTGGTGCCCACCTGAACAAAAGACTGGACTGGAGGAACAACATCGAGGTGGTCTACAAGAAGGGGATGAGCAGACTCTACTTCCTGAGGAAACTCAGATCCTCCAATGTATGTACAAAATTTCTGGAGACCTTCTACCAGTGTGTGGTTGCAAGTACAATATTCTTTGCCACACTCAACTGGGGGAGCAGTATTTGAGCTGGCAATGCAACAAAGCTGAGCAAGCTAATCAGAAAAGCTGGCTCTGTCCTAGGCTGCAAACTTGATGCGATGGAGGCAGTGGAATGGTGGATGTTGGGGAAAATTAAGAGGATCATGGACAATAGCAAACACCGCCTCCATGCTACACTGGCCAAACAGCAGAGCTTCTTCTCCAGTAGGTTACAGCAGCTTTGCTGTAACAAGGAAAGAAGTCATTCCACTGTCATTTGGACAATTTCACTTAGGGGTGTACTCACTTTTGTTGCCAGCGTTTTAAACATTAATGGCTGTGTGTTGAGTTATTTTGAGGGGACAGCAAATTTACACTGTTACACAAGCTGGGAAACGGTGACAGAATCCCTCACCCCCCGCCCCATCACAAAGGCACTCCTCCTGGATTGCCATGAGTCATGACAGTTCATTGGCGGCCCCAGGCCCCTGGGCTGAATGTTCCATACAGAGCCAGGAAGCTGCACAATGCTTGTGGCAGAGCAGGGAAACAGAGCGACGTCCTCGACGAAGCTTGAGAGCAGAGCGACGTCCTCGACGAAGCTTGAGAGCAGAGCGATGTCCTTGGCAGAGCAGGGAAACAGAGCGAGGTCCTCGACGAAAGTTGAGAGCAGAGCGACGTCCTCGGCCGAACAGGAGAGCAGAGGGAAGTTCTCGACGGAGCACGGAAATAGAGCACTGTACTCAGGAGTGCAGTATGACTGAGCGACATCCTCAGCTGGATGGGACTGCTGAGCGACGACCTCAGCTGGATGTGGAAGCTAAACGATGACCTTAACTGAGCATTGAGGCTGAGCTACGTCCTCAGCGACGTCCTCGGCCGAACAGGAAAGCAGAGCAACGTTCTCGACGGAGCACGGAAATAGAGCACTGTACTCAGGAGTGCAGTACGACTGAGCGACATCCTCAGCTGGACAGGACTGCTGAGCGACGACCTCAGCTGGACGTGGAGACTGAGCGACGACCTCGGCTGGACGTGGAGACTGAGAGACGACCTCGGCTGCACATGAGGGGTGAGCGATGACCTCAGCTACACAGGACTGCTGGGCGTCATCCTCAGCTGCATATGAAGGCTGAGCGATGACCTCAGCTACACAGGACTGCTGGGCATCATCCTCAGCTGGACAGGACTGCAGGATAGCTTCCTCGGCTGTGCCAGGCAGCAGGACAGCTTCCTCAGCAGGGCTAGAAAGCAGGTAAGCTTCCTCGGCTGTGTTAGACAGCAGGACAGCTTCCTTGGCAGGTCTAGACAGCAGGACAGCTTCCTCGGCTGTGCAGGGCAGCAGGACAGATTCCTCGGCAGGGCTAGACAGCAGGAAGGCCTCCTTGGCTGGCAGGAGCTCCACCGTAGAGACCTCCCCATAGGCATCAGGCTGGAGCTCTGCTGTCCTTGGTGCCCCCCCAAAGAAATTTCTGGGCTTTCCTTAGCAGACTCTGCTGTGAGCAGGACTAGATCCGCCGGCTTGGATGAGAAGTCAGGAACTCAAGATGCGGCTTGCACTTGAGACCCTACTTGGATGTCCGGAACATGAGACGGGACGTGGACGTCAGATACTTGAGATGGGACTTGGATGTCAGACACTTGAACTATAGCTGGAACTTGGATTTGAGATGTAGTTTTGACATGAGCTTGCGACTTCGCTTGGACATGAACTGGAGGCGCAGCTTGGACATGAACTTGCGACGCAGCTTGGATATGAACCTGAGACTTGGCTTGGACTGGTGATGTGGCTTGAACTTGGACTTGAGACCTGGGACTTGGGACTTGGCTTGGAGCTAAGACTTGGACTTGGGCGTCGGGGACTTGAGCTTTAGCTGAAACTTGGACTTGAACTGTGGCTGAAGCTGTGGCTGGAGGCTTGGCTGGAACTTGGACTTGAGCTTTGGCTGGAACTTGGACATGAGCTTGGACCTTGACTGGAGCTTGGACTGGAGCCTGGACTGGAGCTTGGACTTGAGACCTGGACCTGAACGTGACTTGGGTAGCAGGTTGGGGTGTGCTCATCTCAATTTGGTGCCTAACCTGCTCATAATGCACATGGAATGGGAGGTCAACAATAGTAGCCACATTAACTCCCTTTAGCAACTTATCCAAGTTGTAACTCTGCCCTGGTTCTCCAATCTTCTGTAAAAACAGTTCTGAGAACTGCCTACTGTCCTCCAGTACCTGGGGTCTCGTGGCTGCTACTCGCTGTGCCCACGTGTGCGCTGGGCCAAAAAATCGGGATGTCATGACCCGAATAAACAGTTTTTATCCCTGGTCCCTGAGAAGGGAACTTCAACGTTGCATTTAGCATAACAGTATGGGAACGCCTTGTGCGCATGACCGGTATCTGAAGCTTGTGTAAAATCATGCCTCTACTTATAGGCCTGACGTGATCAGGTGACGTGGCAAATAAGCATGTCACATGATATATATATATATATGGCACCGGTGAACCACGCCACCAGCCTCTATTTTCTGAAGCGAAGACGCAATTCACAGGCATGCCCCGGTATGAGAGTGCTATGCAATGTCTCGTTCCCTTCTCAGGGAACAGGGTTACGCATGTAACCCAGACATTCCCTTTCAGAGGGAACTTCGATGTTGCATTTAGCATAACAGTATGGGAACGGGAACACCCACTCCGTCATACCGAAGGTACAGCCTGTTCAAAAATACCCAAGCCCGAGGTCACTGTAAGACACTCGAGCCTGTGGTGGAATGAGTATCCAGGCTGTAATAACAAATGACTGTGTAAGGCGTAGACCACCCTGCAGCCGCACACACATCCTGCAAGCATAACCCTTTGGACAAAGCCTTTGAGGAGGCGACCGCCCTAGTGGAATGAGCTCTTTTGCCCAGAGGCGTGGCGAGACCGCATGTCGTAAGCCCTAGAGATTGCTTACAAATATCCAAGTAGAGATGCGTTGCTTTAACACAGCATCACTTTTCCTGTCGCTTCCAAAGCATACTAGTAGCCGCTCCGACTTACGCCAATGGCCGGAGCGGTGGACGTAATCACAGAGAGCCCTTACTGGACACAGCAGGTGCATCCTCTCTTGTTCCAGTGTGAGGAACAAAGGAGTGCAGAAAGCGTGCAACACCATAGGGTGGGCAACTGATGTAGGCACATTAGGAATATAATCCGGCCTAGGATACAGGAAGGACTTGGCTTATCAAGGGGTAAAGTCAAGGCAGGAATGGGCAACAGAGTGAGCTTGTAGACCTCCCACTCGCTTAAGAGATGTCAGGGCCAGTAAAAGAGATAACTTTAGAGTCAGAAGCTTCTCAAAGGCTGACTCTAAGGGCTCAAATGGGGCACTTGACAGACCTTCCAAGACCACAGCAAGGTCCCAGGAAGGTATGCATGGTCTGCCGATGGGCCTCAGCCGTCTGACACCACGCATGAACCTCAAAGTTAGAGGATGTTTCCCCAAAGAGGCTCCCTCAACAGGGGCGTGCACAGCATACAGCATACAGATGTGACCTCGGCCACACGTGTGGACTCCACTCCAAGAGTCTCCCAAGATCCAGCTTTATCTTGCTCAGTGTTGATAGGATTGACACTATGCCTGTTGGGGATAGAAACGCCCTCGTCATAGAAGAATCCTATAACCCCTAGAAAAGTTATCCACTGCACCGGGGAAAGCATACTTTTCTGAGATTCAACCTGAGCCCCAAGCGCTTCATGGTGGCAAGAACAACATCTCGATGTTGAACCATCAGCTCACTGGATCGTGCAAGAATTAAGCAGTCATCCAGGTAGTTTGGTACATAGATGCCCTGGAGTCCCAATGGAGCCAGAGTGACATCCATGCACTTTGTGTAGGTGTGAGGGGATAAAGCTAGCAATATTCATATGTGGAAATATGCACCTTTTCGAGAACTGGATCTGTGGCACGATAAGTTTGAGCGTCAGCCTCTGAACCTGTATGTCCGAAGAGTACGGTTCAGATGATGTCGGGCTCTGGTCTGTGCTGACTGCTGTGGTGAGCTCACCTGTGAACGAGGGGGTGGTCGAGCTATAACTGGACCCGGTAGCCCTTTCTATGGTAGACAGAACCCAGAGACACATTTGGCTGTAGCTTGCCCGATAGTCTTTTAGTGATGTTAGTTATTCCATATTCTATTGGAGGGAAGCATCAGATTTTCGTTGCCCTGTGACAGCTCGCTGACCAGAGAACACCGAAAACATGGGGACCGCCTTGGCTAGGGGAGGGCTTACAGTAGCACTGGGGGCTACCTGCCCTAACAACCTTATGTCCCCAGATACATCCCTCCACGGCCCCTAAGGACCGCTCTTCTTTGCCTGCTTGGCCTTTATGACCATTCTCAGATCAGGCCCAACAATAGACTGCAACTGTGGCCACCCGGTTTCCCTGGCTGTCTGCGGGGGTTGGTGGGCTGCCCTACTCGCCTACTGGTTGTCCCTCCCACTAGTGCTGGCCCAAGCTCCACTCGTGAGACAACACGCGCTAACTCAGCAGGTCTGGTGGGTGCATGGTAGGCTGAGTGGCGTGTCTAAAGTGTCCGTAGTGTATAAAAGGGTATGTGATTGTGCCCTGTGATGGATGGCACCCTGTCCAGAGTGTACCCCGCCTTGTGCCCGATACTTCCTGGGATAGGCTCTAGGAAAAGGATAAGTGGTATAGAAGATGGATGGATGGATAGTTTCTCATACAGACCTAAATAAAATATATTTATTAGATAAAAAATGTATGAGTTATTAGTTTATTATTATTTCTTGTTTTTATGGTTTAATTGTTGTTACAATTCGGTTAGACGAAAATGCACAATAAAAAAAAGAGAGGAATTGATGTTTACATGGAAATCTGTTTTGCAGATACACTGTATTAGTTTTTTTTTGTTTTTTCATTTGAACATTTTTTATTTCTTTTTCATAAACAAAGGAAGCTGCACCTCAAAGTGAAAGAGAATGAATGATGGATCCGATTTGCATTCAAAGTTTCTCAAGAAAGTTTCATGTTCCGTTGTGATTCTGATTTTGCAATTTTTCCGATTTAATGAGAACTCAAATTCCTCCTCGCAGTGAGGATTCAGTTACTGCAAATGTTTCATATGTGTTTTATGAAGTACAAAGCTGACTGGAGAAACAGGACACACATACATACACACACACACACACACACGGACTGTTCAACAAAGAGCTTCACTGGATGTCATCTCGAGAGAGTGATAGAAAGGAAGAGAGGGAGAGAGAGAGAGAGAGAGAGAGAGAAATTTTTTGCTTCAGAGACGTTCTCGTATGCCCAGGAGAGACTCTGCATGCGACAGATGAAGAGAAAGAAAGAAAAGGAATAAAGCCACCGTCCTCAGCCTTCTTCATGCTCGCTCTTTATCTCTCCCTCTCATACCACCTCATGATCTTTATCTCTCTGCCGTTTCCCTCTGTCTTTCTCTTTGCATCAACATCAAGCTCTTACACACAGGCAAAACAGTCCAGACCCTTCTTTATATATATATATATACAGTGAGGGGAAAAAAGTATTTGATCCCCTGCTGATTTTGTACATTTGCCAACTAACAGAGAAATGATCAGTCTATAATTTTAATGGTAGGTTTATTCGAACAGTGAGAGACAAAATAACAACAAAAAAATCCAGAAAAATTTATGTCAAAAATGTTATAAATTGATTTGAATTTTAATGAGGGAAATAAGTATTTACCCCTCTGCAAAACATGACTTAGTACTTGGTAATGATTTAGTAATTAAGGAATACCCATCCACAACCCATTTTAAATGCCCTGGCTGAGGGAAGGAGGTTCTCACCCAAGATTTGACGGTACATGGCCCCGTCCATCGTCCCTTTGATTCGGTGAAGTTGTCCTGTCCCCTTAGCAGAAAAACACCGCCAAAGCATAATGTTTCCACCACCATGTTTGACGGTGGGGATGGTGTTCTTGGGGTCATAGACAGCATTCCTCCTCCTCCAAACACGGCGAGTTGAGTTGATGCCAAAGAGCTCCATTTTGGTCTCATCTGACCACAACACTTTCACCCAGTTGTCCTCTGAATCATTCAGATGTTCATTGGCAAACTTCAGACGGGCATGTATATGTGCTTTTTTGAGCAGGGGGACCTTGCGGGCGCTGCAGGATTTCAGTCCTCCATGGTGTAGTGTGTTACCAATTGTTTTCTTGGTGACTATGGGCCCAGCTGCCTTGAGATCATTGACAAGATCCTCCCGTGTAGTTCTGGGCTGATTCCTCACTGTTCTCATGATCATTGCAACTCCACAAAGTGAGATCTTGCATGGAGCCCCAGGCTGAGGGAAATTGACAGTTCTTTTGTGTTTCTTCCATTTGCGAAAAATTGCACCAACTGTTGTCACCTTCTCACCAAGCTACTTGGCAATGGTCTTGTAGCCCATTCCAGACTTGTGTAGGTCTACAATCTTGTCCCTGACATCCTTGGAGAGCTCTTTGGTCTTGGCCGTGGTGGAGAGTTTGGAATCTAATTGATTGATTGCTTCTGTGGACAGGTGTCTTTTATACAGGTAACAAGCTGAGATTAGGAGCACTCCCTTTAAGAGTGTACTCCTAATCTCAGCTCGTTACAGAAATCTTTCTGATTGAGAGGGGTCAAATACTTATTTCTCTCATTAAAATGCAAATCAATTTAGAACATTTTTGACATGCGCTTTTCTGGATTTTCTTGTTGTTATTCTGTCTCTCACTGTTCAAATAAACCTACCATTAACATTATAGTGTCACGTATCCGGAAACCCGGGACTTCAAGTCCCATCAGCCACTGCACTACACCACCTGACCACATGCACCTGACTCACGTTTTTGTTGATTAGCACCATTGTGTATTTATAGTCCTTGTCTGCACTTTCTCCTGGTCTTTCGTTGTTGTAGACTCACGTCACTTCTGTCTCCGTGTTTGTTTTTTGCCACAGTGTTATGCCCAGTTGTCCTAGTGTTTTTGTGTCGTTGTTCATTTGTTTAAAATAAATATTTAAAAATCTGCGATTGCTTCGGCCTCCATTCGCCAAACGTGACATATAGACTGATCATTTCTTTGTTAGTGGGCAAACGTACAAAATCAGCAGGGGATCAAATACTTTTTTCCCTCACTGTATATACATAAATAGCTTGTTGTTGGTCACATGAACAAAATTCTCTCAGTTATAATAATTAGTTTTTTCAGTGTTTACATTTCCGGAAAGGTTTCATTCCTCTTATACCACAGCTATTGATTAAAGAATGCCATGTGGTACTTTTTATCTGTTTATAGCTACATTTATCATTGTGGAAGTTCTCGCAAAAGTTACAGCACCTCGTTTTTCTCCCTCTTGAAGTTAATAAGACAAAAGCACTGATACTGGAGACTCCTTCCATAAATACTAAATGAACAGATACAAAAAACTTCACCGTGTCAAAGATTTTTTACTCTGTTTATTACTTGTGAAGTGTCCACTGTACAACTCTCTGTGAATGAGCTGTTAGAACATCAGAACGGGCGCATTAATATCATCCTGCGCTACATCCTTCTGACCAATCAGAATCCAGAATTCAACAGCACTGTGAGATAAAAAGAATGGAAATGCACTGATTATAAACCAATAAAGCAAATCTATGATTATTAAACCTATTTCTAGACATTTCTACTCATTTCAAGCTTGCATCATCTTGTTTTATCTTATGATGAGAAATTATTGCTCTTATGTCTGTGTTAAAAAATGCAGCGTTTGCACCGTTTTTTTTAAATAATTTTTAACAAAATGTACGATGTGTTAAACATTTCAGCATGACCTCTACATTGCTCTCTTCCTCAAGAGGCAAAGCCGGGCGGAAAGCGATGATCAAATTCTCCGCTCAAAATCGCAGCACATCAAGCTGAGGTGCTGATGCGCAAGAGATCACCGTGCCAATTAACCTGAACAAGCGATTCATCCCGGCGTTTGAAGAAAGTCTGACATGGTTAAACGAGTAAAAAAAAAAAAAAAAAACCCAACCACGTTTCATTTCACTTTCCCTGTTTGTTTTTGTATGTTCACTTTGTTGCTCGCATTGAGATGATGTTTGTTTGGCACAGTAGAGGAGTATTCAGAGGAGCTCCTCTGCTTAATTAGGGAAAAAATTCTCAGTGTAAAGTGAGGGAAATGTGGTCAAATTAAAAATTTCCAACTCAGAGAGAAAGAGAAAGAGAAAGAGAAAGAGAAAGAGAGAGGATGGAGGCAAACAGACAATAATTAAAAATTACAAACACACAGATGTTCTGTTCTGGGATGGTCTAGGACGGAAGGAAGGAAGGTGGAATGAACTTCCAGTCAGGAAAGTACAGATTAAACAGGTTCAGCATTAATGTTAATGTGAACATTTACACACAACATGAACATTAACGTGAACATGAACACATTAATCTTATCATCTTGTCATCTATTGTTCTATCCAACTATCCATCCAACTTCTACCGCTTACTCCTTCTTCAGGGTCGTGGGGGAACCTGGAGCCAATCCCAGGGAGCATTGGGCACAAGGCGGACAAGGTGCCAGTCAGTGAACAAATTATATTATAGAATTCAGGCAATTTTACTGGGGTTATCTCATCAAGTGTAGTAAGTATTAATCTGGAAAGACCTTTGTAATATTACAGTCTAAAACTGGATTTAAAGAGAAGCAAATTAGTAAATGAATCACATGAAAATGAATCATACACACACACACACACAAAAGAAACTATTTGTTGCACATTTATGGAAAGAGTCTCCAGTGTCGATGTTTTGTAAGAATCAGAGGAAAAGCTGTACCTTGAAGAGAGAGAGAGAGAGATGCTGGTGAGGGCATGTCTGTTCATAGCTGCTATAACGTACATGAGAACAGGAACTAACTTGTTTTACTGACATTACATGCAACTATAACCAAACTATAAAGTGTGATATGATTTAATAAATCAAAATTGTACCTGTTGGCAAACTGATCATCCTCAGGGTGGTAACAGTAAGTCAGTACTTTACTATAGCTACATCACAGGGTTTATTCCATATTTAATGTTGTCTAAGTTGTTTTTATTTAGTTTTTTATCTAAAACTATATAGCAGTGACCACACCCAGGCATTTTCCCATAAACTCAGAAGTGAAACTAAACACACAGAAGTAGAGAAACACAAAAGGAACACAATATTTGCATAAGATTAAGATAGCCGAGAGAAAGAAATATTAAACACCATGGGATTTTGCAAACACAGACACTTTATGAACGTAAGGGTGAATGTGAAGAAGGTGTGAGCAATCAGGAGAGGCGGGGCGTCGGGTTCACGCTGTGCTAACAACATGAGAATTGACCTGATAATCAAGTCCCTTTTCACAAAACAGCATCGGAATGATCTCGTTGATTTTTAATCAGGTTTGTTATTTGCTCGTAGAATTTTCATCAAGATGGCGCAAGATAAACATTGCAAAAAGTGCTTCTACTGAGTGTTAGCATTATTACTCTCACTATGTTAGCACACACACACAAACACACACACACACACATATATAAAACGTTAATTAAAAAAATATATATTCAAAATCTCTTCATGATAGAAAAGATTTTGTTTTGATTAGAGTGGGGGTGTGGCATGATGTGGCATCTCGAAAGCTACTGGCTGTTCAAGCACTTCAACACGACGTGACTTCCTGTTTTGAAAGGAAATACGAAATCAATTCATGCCTCTCAAGATATCTCATTGGGATTTTAAAGCATGTTCTGGCACAAATCCACTCAAACAAATTTGTCATTTGTTTCATCAGGAACACAGCACCTGAGAGGGTTTGAGATTGAGGTTTAAGTTGAACCACGCCCAAAAAAACTGGACCAGGAACTCAGAAGATTGAGCACCAGGTTTCAGCCCACAGTGGAAATCTTGCTTGTTAGCATAAATCAATAGCTAAGTACTGTATGCTAAATAAATCTTGAGTCATTACAATGCTAGATTCAAAAGGTCAATCTATATATATATTTTTTTTAAAGTAATGGTACCCATCGCTGTCTGATTCGGGGGTAATCTATCTCTGTAAAATAATCACAGTGCCTCTGTGAAATATTGCAATTCCCTAATTAACATGCAGTCAGACAGTGAGAAACATAACAGCTACTTGGCAAATTAAAACAAGCGAGGGTCATTAACTAGGATGATCTACACAGAGAAATGTCAACTGCACTGTTGGTGTGTCTGTGTGTGCGTGTGTGTGTGTGTGTGTGTGTGTGTGTGTCTGAGCCGGCAGTGATTCTTAAAGACATTCTGTTAAGTGTGCGCTGTGCATGACGTGTATCTCAACCCCTCCAACCCTAAAATGCTAATTTGAAAGCTTGTTTCTGTTCAGCGGTGAGCGCTAGCAGCTGAACACGTCAGCAGATCACTTTTCTGTTTAGGTCATAGAGGTGGTGGATGAAATCATCTGTACGCATCTGTACACATCTGGAGGCACATGAAGAACATTTTCTTTGGGCTGGTGCGTGGTATTTCCTCACACTGTAACCCAATTAAGGCTGTGTATTTTAGAGATGGTTGCAGATGCAGGTACAAGGCTTTATGTGTACAACAGGTCCAAGTCGTGACGCAAAGTCAAATGACTTATAAAACAGATAAAGACTAGATTCAGAAACCAGGAGACAAACAAATATCATGAACAAATGAACAATCATAAATAACAAGACTTGATATGTCAGGAGATGAGGCTATACTGAGAGATACTTCATGCTGACTGTGTGCTGGAGTGTGCATATATATATATATATATATATATATATATATATATATATATATATATATATATATATATATATATATATATATATATATATATATATATATGCTCACACACACACATATATATATATATATATATATATATATATATATATATATATATGCGTGTATTTATATATATATCCATCCATCCATCTTCTACTCCTTACTCCTTACTCTATCGCTTCCTGCTTGATCAGTAATCAGGTGAGCTTGAGTGTGTGTGTTGGGAGTTGGAGTCCTTGGCAGCCATCTTTGAAGACCGCAATGTCTCTTGAGAGTTTGACATGACACTTGAACACTTTCTTATGGCAAAAACTACGCAGATCCTCTTTTGCTGGTTATTGACTGACCTCAACTGGAGGTTCCATTTGTCCATCCATTCATTTTCCAAACCGCTTATCCTACACAGGGCCGCGGGGAGCCTTGAGCCTATCTCAGGGAACTCGGAGCACAAGGACACCCTGGATGGGGTGCCAACCCATCGCAGGGCACAATCACATACACATTCACACACTACGGACAATTTGGAGATGCTAATCAGAGGAGATGTTCACAAATCCCTGAGGTCCAAGCCAAGTCTCGAGTCCCCTGAGGTCCAAGTCCAAGTCAAGCCTCAAGTTTCTAAGGTGGAGTCCAAGTCAAGTCTCAAGTCCCTGAGGTCCAAGTCAAGTCTCAAGTCCCTGAGGTGGAGTCCAAGTCAAGTCTCAAGTCTCTGAAGTGGAGTCCAAGTCAAGTCTCAAGTCTTTGTTATATTTGTAGCAATAGTTCTTTCAGCTAGTTATTGTAATTAACAATGTATGAGGCTAAATCAATTTTAATACTGATAACTTTTACAGAATGTCTTGTTCATTTATTCAAAATTGTCTAATAAAGCACACAAGGATTTACTTTAATGATTTAATGATTACTACTTTCAAACTATTACATTTGATACAAAAGTTTTCCGTATAAATACGAGAAAACAGAACATTCATAGGAACTTCAGGAAAGATAGAAATTTTTTTGTTGTTGTCATTTAGTGTAAAATGGCAACGTGCTGTATATTTTGAGCTATTTGAGTTGCCATATTTTTCTGTAGTTCTTAAGCAATGATGAGTAATGTAGTCTTTCAGTGAACGACGGTGGTAACAAAACACCCGTGTCAATAGCGAAAATGGCTTCTGGCACATATCCAGATGTACCCAAGAGACAAAACGTGGAAGCGATCATGCAGAGAATGTATTTAACTTGAAAATTATATGCATATGGCAGCTAATACTTGAGGGTAAAAAAAAACATGAAAAGGAAACTTCTTGAAAATGGACAGCCAGCAAGTCCCTGACCGCTGTGTAACACCGCGGCTTCCCTTTGGATTAATTGATTGCTTTTCAAATTGAATGACACGTGGATGAATGAATGAGGATTGAATAGAAGAATGTGGTGTTTGATGATGTCATGTGGGGTAGTAAAGAGAAAATGTAATCGGGAACACCAAACCAAAATGACTTGTGTTACTCACGAGTCTTTGTCTTTAAGTCCAAGTTATGTCTCGAGTCAGATGTTCACAAGTCCAAGTCTCGAGTCATTTATTTGCGACTTAAGTGTGACTCGATTCCAAGACGCATTCCAAGTCTCGAGTCAGTTGTTCAAGAGTCCAAATGAATTTGCATGTCATTTTTTATGACTTAAGTCTACATTCATCGTTAATCAGCCTACATGGCATGTCTTTGGACTGGGGAAGGATACCGGAATACCTGAAGCACGGGGAGAACATGCAAACTCACACAGCGGTTGCGGGATTCAAACTCCAAAACTCGGAACTGTTAAGTTAAAGTGTTATGTCTTTATGTCATTAACCTCTAATTCATGAGTTTCTTGAGACATAGTAAGTCATGGAAATGAGATCGATAAGTTGTTCAAACATCACGACCATGAAGTCGTAGGAATGGGATTGAAAACGATCCTTATGTCCTGAGAATGAGATTAGTTAGTCTTGGTAATTAGGTCTTTAATCTGTGGGAACAAGACCACAAAGTTTTAGGAATAAATTGTTACATTACGGGAAAAAAATCATAAAGTCGTCGGAATTAAATCATTAATTTGTGGGAAGTTCACTTTGACAATTCTGAATATTTCAGTCCCTCCAGGATTTTGTGAGCACATAAATGAACAGAAAATCAAGGAAACTCTACAGAATTTAGAGGAGCTTGCAATTTTTAAAAATTCCGACAGATTTGGGCCGAGACGAGTCATCTGACATCATCACAACAGGAATTCAGCCAAAGCCCTTTTTGATTCACATGTGTCGAACACGAGTAGAGATAAAAGTTCTCATTTACCAACAAACATCACTGCAAAAGACAGTGCAAAACAATTTCATGAAATTTCACCAATTCAAGTAGTTTTCTGCAAAAAAGAACAAAAAACCCCACAAGTCGCATCACAGATTAAAAAAAAAAAGCTGCAGCAAAAAAAGTCCCATACGGACTAATGTCCAGCAAGAACAAACTGTCTTCATTAGAGATATAGTATCTCACAAAAGTGAGTACACCCCTCACATTTTTGTAAATATTTGATGATATCTTTTCATGTGACAACACTGAAGAAATGACACTTTGCTACAATGTAAAGTAGTGAGTGTACATCTTGTATAACAGTGTAAATTTGCTGTCTCCTTAAAATAACTCAACACACAGCCATTAATGTCTAAACCGCTGGAAATAAAAGTGAGTACACCCCTAAGTGAAAATGTCCAATTTGGGCCCAAAATGTCAATATTTTGTGTGGCCACCATTATTTTCCAGCACTGCCTTAACCCTCTTGGGCATGGAGTTCACCAGAGCTTCACAGGTTGCCACTGCAGTACTCTTCCACTCCTCCATGACGACATCACAGAGCTGGTGTCAGGGATCTGGGAGATCTGGACTCCATTTCCCATCAGTCACTGCACTACACCACATGACCACATGCGCCACTTCATGCACCTGATTCACGTTTTCTGTTAATGAGCACTCGTGTGTATTTATAGTCCTTGTCTGCACTCTCTGTTTGTCTTTCGTCGTCTTAGACTCATGTCTTTATGTCGGTTTGGTTTTTTGTTTCATGCCTGATAATCTGGTCAAGTTGTCTGAGTGTTTGTCTAGTTGTTCTTTGGTTATATTAAATGTTTGAAAAGATCTGCGATTGCTTCTGCCTCAACCTAACCGTCTGACAGAACGAAAGACCACGAATTAGAAGCAGCAGATATTTTTTATTTTTTTTTTCTCTTCTCTTCCCGATGGACGCCTGGTACGACAGCTACGCGGAGGAGTATCTCAGGGTCATGGAGCGGGACAAAAGGTGGAGGGAGGAGCTGGCTGAGATCAACCGTGGACTCGGGATACCAACGGCGTACAGCGTGCGCGCCATACAACACCCGGCGTTTATTGTAAGCTATGCCAAGTTTCACGGGTTGGAGCATGTGCTCGATGAAGAGCCCCCCTCCCGCCCCCCCCCCGCCGCATACGAGTCCGCCCCCCCCCCCTCCTCAAAAAAAACCCCCCCCCCCCGCCAAAACAAAAAAGACCCCAAACCCCCACAAAAAACAAAACCCCCCCCCCCCCTCCTTCCCCCTTTTCCCCCCCCCCCCCCCCGGAGGCCCCGCCGCCCTCTGAGCCGCCCCCCGGGGGGGGGGGGGGCACCCTTCCTGTTCAGCTGAGTCGTCGCGCACAGCCTTCCTGTTCGGCTGTGGACGCCGCTCAGCATCTCTGCTCGGCTGTGGACGCCGCTCAGCATCCCTGCTCGGCTGTGGGCGTCGCTCTGCCTTCCGGCTCGGCTGAGGTCGTCGCTCGGCCTTCCTGCTCGGCTGAGGTCGTCGCTCGGCCTTCCTGCTCGGCTGAGGTCGTCGCTCGGCCTTCCTGCTCGGCTGCGGTCGTCTCTCTGCCATCCTGCCTCGCTGAGGACGTCACTCTGCCTCCATGCTCCGCGGAAGACGTCGCTCCTTTCGCCCCTTCGCTGCGGGTGTCGCTCCCCTTCGCGCTGCTCGCGGAGGACGCCGTTCCCCTCATGCTCCTTGGTGAGCGTCGTTCCTCCCTTAGGCCTCGCGGAGAACCTCGCTCCCCCCGTGTGCCTCGCGGAGAACCTCGCTCCCCCCGTGTGCCTCGCGGAGAACCTCGCTCCCCCCGTGTGCCTCGCGGAGAACCTCGCTCCCCCCGTGTGCCTCGTGGAGAACCTCGCTCCCCCCGTGTGCCTCACGGAGACCCTCGCTCCCCCCTGGAGCCTCGTGGAGACCCTCGCTCCCGCTTTGAGCCTCGTGGGGGACCTCGCGTTCCTCTTCTGCCCCAGGAGGGAGATCGCCCTGCTTCCATGCACCGCCAAGGACTTCCTTTTGCCTCCCTGTGGCGTTAGGGGAGCCGCTCGGTCTGCTGGCTTTGTTGTGGACCTTTTGCCGGTGGGGGGGCCCGGTGGGGGGGCCGTGTCCGTTTGGGCACTCCGGGAGTAGCGCCCTGGGGGGAGGGTTCTGTCAGGGATCTGGGAGATTTGGACTCCATTTCCCATCAGTCACTGCACTACACCACATGACCACATGCGCCACTTCATGCACCTGATTCACGTTTTCTGTTAATGAGCACTCGTGTGTATTTATAGTCCTTGTCTGCACTCTCTGTTTGTCTTTCGTCGTCTTAGACTCATGTCTTTATGTCGGTTTGGTTTTTTGTTTCATGCCTGATAATCTGGTCAAGTTGTCTGAGTGTTTGTCTAGTTGTTCTTTGGTTATATTAAATGTTTGAAAAGATCTGCGATTGCTTCTGCCTCAACCTAACCGTCTGACAGCTGGTGGATGTTTGAGCCCTTGTGCTCCTCTACCTTCCATTTGAGGATGTGAGATACTGTATGTCTTCAGTTTACATGGTTTATAAAAAATAGAGTTTCATGGTTTCATAAAATACAAAAACAGAGTACTGATATAACCATCACTACATCATCTATTTTAATATCGCAAATTAAAGAACGCAGATGTTCATTATTTTGTATATTTTACACACTGGATTGTTTTAGTTGAACAAACTTGAAAAAATTAACATTCCATAATGTTTTGTACAGTTATTGCTAATAAAGTGTGTTTGTGTGTGTAAATCCAATATACAATATATATATATATATACACACACACACAGTTTTAACATGTGGTTCTTTCTCCTGTGTTACACGATCATGGACATGTCGTGGATGCATACATCTTAGACTTTTCATGAGTAGAAATTAATTCCAGCAGAAGCTTCTGTTACTCCTGTGAGTCACTGCAGCCTAAGAAACATTTTGGTCTTCTTCAGAACGTCACACACATTGTGTTTCCGCTTCCATTTCCATTTGATTATTCCAGAGTCACTTTACCTTTCACAATCATTTCTCTTTTTATTTATGTAGTTGATTATTATTATTATTATTATTTTTATGGTACATTGTGCAGTCAGGCCTGGCCTACTACAGTCTCTCTCTCTCTCTCACACACACACAACACACACACACACACAAACACACACCACTCAGTACAGTAGAAGGGCATTCGGTATTCGAGCTGACCTTTGAAGATCTTATGGGGATTAAAAAATCATCACGTTGAATTCAGCGAAGACATTTTTGCAGTTGAGATTACTCTGGTGTACATGTAAGCTGTAATAATTTGATCAAATATTGCAGCACGTCCCTGACCATTTCCTTTCAGTTGCATATGTGCAGTGGAGGTGTCTGGCTTCCTAACACGTTCACTCACGCTACGCAAAACGAAAGAACAAAACCAATAATGAATTCCAATCTGAGAAGTGATTTCCACTGAAATTAGATTTTTATCCCTTTATTATGGGTTACGCTTCAGCAAATACCTCACCGGTTACTATTTAAAGCACCATTAAGCAGCATTTGAAAAGGTCCTCCATGGTCATATTGACCTATTTTAATATCGTCTGAATTTACAGAAACTATTTCACCCCCCTCCTGTGATGGAAACGGAATTCTGGCAACCCTGTGGACCACATGTGTCAAACTCAAGGCCCGCGGGTGCTTAATTGGTCTTTAAAAAAGGTTGTCTTAAAATAGGTCTATGTTGCTTTAAATCGTGTATTGACCATAAACTACATTTCCCACAATGCATGGCGATTATGTTACCCGCGAAGTGATGGCATCCCGCCACTAGATCGCAGTGTCCACATCGGTGTTTAATTAATGCGACAAGTGAGATTGAGCAGATTGGGAAATATCCACAAATGAGCCCAAAATGTCAAGGAAGTGAAAGACTGATGCAGATGGAAGGCTGTTTCACGAAAGATGGGAAGGCGAATATATGTTTGTGCTTCAAGGAGAAAAACCGGTATGTCTTGTGTGTTATGAGGCGGTGTCAGTCGTCAAAGAGTACAATCTACGTCAGCATTTTGACACCAAACACAGAGCCAAGTATGCTAAATTTAGCCTTAAAGAAAAACAACAAATTGCCAAAGAATTAAAAGACAAACTGCGATCGCAACAGAATGTGTTCACAAAAGCCACCACCAAAAACGATGTGGCAGGGAAAGCTAGCTTTATTGTGGCTGAAGAAATTGCCCATGTTCAAAGTCTTTTTCAGAGGGTGCCTTTTTGAAGCAGTGCATGCTGAAGGTGTGTGAGCAGGTGTGTCCCGACCAGATACAGACTTTTCAAAATGTCAGTTTGTCAAGAAACATCATCGCGGACAGAGTCAAGGAACTAGCAGGAAACCTGTCAACACAGCTGGCCGAAGTGTCACGCAGTTACACAGCCTTTTCATTAGCTCTTGATGAAAGCACAGACAACACGGACACTGCACAGCTATCCATTTTTATTAGAGGCGTGAAGTCGGACTTCTCTGTCACCGACCGAGGAGCTCTTGGATGTAGCTGCCATGCATGGAACCACAATGGGATGGGATATTTATGAAGCGGTGGAGAAGTCCGTAAGTAAAACTGGATTGCCCTGGGAAAAGTTGGTGGGATTAACTACAGATGGTGCACCAGCAATGTTTGGAGGAAAAATGGGCTTGGTTGGATTAATGAAGGAGAAAATGAAAAACAGTAACTGTCACACGCCTCTGATAGCTTATCATTGTATTATACACAAAGAAGCTTTCTGTGGATAGGTGCTGGGGATGGATAATATAATGACCACAGTAATGAAAACGGTGAACTTCATTCGGGCCTGAATCACCGCCAGTTCCAGCTGTTCTTGCAGGAGATGGACTCGGAGCACGGAGACCTGCCCTACCATACAGACCAACGATTTTTTGAGCTTAGGGAAGACATTGCTGTTTTCATGCAAAGGAAAACCCTTGTCTGAACTGTCAGATCCAAACTGGCTGTGTGATTTTACTATCCTATGTGACATAATGGAGCATCTCGCCCAACTGAATTGTTGTTTACAGGTTTATGTGTTTAGGCAGACAAATGTTTACTCCTGCAAGGCTGTGTGCAGCCATTTATTTTTGTAAAATGCTACATCTGTCACACATGTTCTTAGCAGCTGGTTGGTTGCATGCTATTCTGACCCTCTCGACTGTGTTAAAAATGTTTTAAACAAAGTTAATGTTATTACTTGTGTTTTGATCATATTTTTCGTTATTTACTTGAATAGTTTGATCGTTGATCAATGGAGTAATGTGGGTTTTTTAACCAGAAAATTTTAAGGATTATTGTTATAGTAACAGAGCAACAAGCTATGCAATGCATATGTAATATTTGTAACTTCAATAAGTAATAAATACAGAAAGTTATTTAACAATATGTTACGGAGTAGTTACATTTATTATACATTATATTTGGTTACATTTATACTGTTTTACAGTTACATCTGGCCCTTTGAGGGCAACCATTATGCTGATGTGGCCCTCGGTGAAAATGAGTTTGACACCCCTGGACTGTAGACCAATAATTCCTAATCCCACCTCGGGTAAAAAAGCAGTCTATTGTCGATATTGTTCTGGAGTGTATGCATGTACCTGGTGCTTGTGGAGAGAAGCGATCACTAACTATAACAGATGTGGTTAAGATGTAGTTGACACTTGAAAGGTTTGCATGCAGGAAAGCAGGACTTAACATATGCTTTTATTTCTTCAGACAACTGGTGTTTAGCCTAAAAACCATGTGTATACACACATTCCAGTTTCTACACTGATGGTGCAGTGTTTATAATCACTTTCTAATTATTATAACCATCCAAATTATTTGTAATGTTATAGATATGATACTTTGTTGCAGGTGCATTTAATTTTATTTTTCTTTCAGTTGAAAAAGTTTTTTTTTTATCTCCAAGAAATACAGCCAACTCATGTTAAGTACATATACGTACGTTTTTATGCTAGCTAATCAAACACGCACGTTGATCAATTTAATTTCTCCATTTACTGTGTGGGAAAAAAATCACTATTCTAGATTGACATATCGAGCTGCCATTTGCCAAAAAAATTAAGACTGCTCTTTTCAGGTATTTCGTGATAAATAATTGATAACTTGTATCAGTGTTAAAATGTGACGTTCCTACACAAAACGTGGAAAGGGTTACAGGCCTGCTAGTGTCACATTTATAGAGTGGACTACTGTTATGTCTTTTTTCTGTGCTATTAACGGAAATGAAATAGTTCAGAATGGCTGAGTGGGACTCTGGAGTGAGGTGAATATTAATAATTCAGACCGAAGCCCTGGAGAGCAGGAGATATTGTACAGAGAATTCTATGCTACATGTATTTTATTGTTAAACACTGTGAGGGAAAATATCTAGTCACAACACTTATACCATCAAATTAATCTTTATTAAGTTATTTGCTTAGCTAAAGAGGTTCTCACCCAAGATTTTACGCTACATGGCCCCGTCCATCGTCCCTTTGATGTGGTGAAGTTGTCCTGTCCCTTTAGCAGAAAAACACCCCCAAAGCATAATGTTTCCACCTCCATGTTTGATGGTGGGGATGGTGTTCTTGGGGTCATTGCTCCTACTCCAAACACGGCGAGTTGAGTTGATGCCAAAGAGATCCATTTTGGCCTCATCTGACCACAACACTTTCACCCAGTTGTCCTCTGGTGGATGATGGACGGGGCCATGTACTGTCAAATCTTGGGTGAGAACCCAAGCCAGCGCATTGAATATTAAAAGTAATTACTAAGTCATTACCAAGTACTAAGTCATGTTTTGCAGAGGGGTCAAATACTTATTTCCCCCATTAAAATGCAAATCAATTTATAACATTTTTGACACGTTTTTCTCGGGGTTTTTTTTTTATGTTGTTCTGTCTCTCACTGTTCAAATAAACCTACCATTAAAATTATCGACTGATCATTTCTTTGTCAATGGGCAAATGTACAAAATCAGCAATTTATCAAATACTTTTTTCCCTCACTGTATGTATGTATATATGTATATATGTGTACATTTTTACCAGATTAGTTATCTCTACAGATATTTTGACAAGTTAACATTACGGCTAAGATCAAACTAAGATGGTTTTCTTGCATGGCTGGTGTTAGATTTGTTTACATCCCAGATAGCACCTGCCTGTACATTCAAACCAACCTTTCTACAGCCATCAAACCTGACCAGTTAGAACCAGTCTGACCAGTAAGAAGTACCCTGATCTGTTAGAACCAGTCTGACCAGTAAGAAGTACCCTGATCTGTTAGAACCAGTCTGACCAGTAAGAAATACCCTGATCTGTAAGAACCATTGTGACCAGTAAGAAGTACCCTGATCTGTTAGAACCAGTCTGACCAGTAAGAAGTACCCTGATCTGTTACAACCAGTCTGACCAGAAATAAGTATCCTGACCATTTAGAACCAGTCTGACCAGTAAGAAGTACCATGATCTGTTAGAACCAGTCTGACCAGAAATATGTATCCTGATCATTTAGAACCAGTTTGACCAGTAAGAAGTACCCTGATCTGTTAGAACCAGTCTGACCAATAAGAAGTACCCTGACCTAATAATTGTTTATTTGTGGCTCATGATTTTGAGTGTCTTCCTCTCAGTTTTGTTAAGCAAACACAGTTTAAAAATCAACAGGATTTTTTTTTTTCATTTTTAATGAAGAGAAACGTACTTGACCACTGTAAAGAGTTTTAAAACATACATCACCACTTATAACCATGCCAGTGTGGAAAAGCAGACACTACTCTAAATAAACAAATTATACCAACTGAAATTATAGAATCGCATAGTCAGGAAACGGATAAGTACACGGTTCTTCATGATGGAATTCTTTACAAATGAAATGTAAATTATAAGCTTCTCAGACAAATTGTGGTGTTTAGCCTGAGTGCGTTTAGAAAAAAGCTTTATAATGAAATTCAGCGTGAACCAGTGAAATATATGGTACATATATTACAACACAGAGAGGTCTTTAGCACAATCTTTAAAATCAAAACAGGATGTGTGATATGAGCGAGGGAGAGAGATGGTGAGAGAGTAAGAGAGAGAGAGAGAGCTGCCTGTATCTGGAGACTGTTTACCTCAGCTGTGACCAGATTGTGAATTTCCTCTCACTGCTCAAAAAAAAAAAAAATCACTGTCTGTGTCAAAGTTTTTACTGAGCGCCCTAAATACGACACGGTAGCATAGAAGGAGATAAAGGTCCCCTTAGGTGAAACCGAAAGCAAGGGTTGAGTCATAAGACTGTGAACTTGAATCAGAGTCGCTAATTTCTGATAAAACAGTTAATCTAAAACATTGTTTGAGATTTGTGTATTACTGAAAACTTAAAACTTGTAAAAGTTTTTCATTGATTCATCTGAACATGGTGACGGAAATGCATCTTTGCAAAGTGTGCATAGAAATCACATAAAATTCACCTGAGCATGAATTCAATAAATATACAAAATAATGATAATGAGTCTTTATTGGTCACATATACATTACAGCACAGCAAAATTGTTTTCTTCACATACCCCAGCCTGTCAGGAAGCTGGGGTCAGAGTGCAGGGTCAGCCATGGTACAGCGCCCCTGGAGCAGAGAGGGTTAAGGGCCTTGCTCAACAGCCGAACAGTGGCAGCTTGGCAGTTCTGGGGCTTGTACCCCCGACCTTCCGATCAGTCACCCAGAGCCTTAACCACTAAGCCTACAAATCTCCATGTCACATTTTCCACATAATGAAGGTTGGGATGGATGCAAGTGCAGATAAGAGCTTTTAATAAAGAGAGAAAAATTCAAATCATAAATCAATAGCCTGGTCAAAAACAGGCAGTGGGTCAGGCGATCAACAAACAGGCATAAACTGGGCAAGGCGAGAACTGAGAACGAGAAACCAGAAACAAGATCAAAGAACATGAATCAAAACGAGGAAGAGGGTACAAACGCTTGGTATGGTGATAACACTCAATAGTCAAGTCATTATAACACGCCAAGTCATTGTGTTCAAACAGTCTCTTTATACTGTGGTTGTGAGTGCTGTGAATTTGATGCAGGTGTGCGTGATTAGAATGAATGTAAGTGTTCTGAAAGAAAGAAAGAAAGAAAGAATGAAAGAAAGAAAGAAAGAAAGAAAGAAAGTACATATGGTTTATTTGGTTTAGTTCCTGCATTCGGGTTTATTCATTCATGCATCCATTCATTCGTTCATAAAGAAAGAAAGAAAGTGCACATGATTTGTATGGTTCAGTTTGTGCATTTGGGTCCATTCATTCATTCATTCATTCATAAAGAAAGAAACAAAGAAAGAAAATACACAGTTTGAATGGTTCATTTCAATGGGGTTCATTTCATACATTCTCTCTTTCTTTCTTTCTTTCTTTTTTCTTTCATAAAGCATGAAAGAAAAAGTAACGTAAGAAAGTGCACATGACTTGTATGTCGCATGGAATGAGATTTAGGACGGATGCAATCGCAGTTAAGAGCTTTATTGAAGAGAGACATGAAGATAAATCCAAATCGTAAAACAGAGACGTAGTCAGAAACAGACAATGGATTGGGCGATGGGGCAATTAGGCATATACAGGGCTAGGCAGGAAACAAAGTCGCGGTCACTGGAAACGGGGTAAAATCACAAAACATGAAACATGAAGCTATGACAGGGAACTGGGAGTGGAAAACACCAGTGTGGGGTAAGAGAACTAATCTAACATTAAACTAAATTAATCTATTGAGATACGTAGCATTAACTATCTCCTATCTAACTGTAATACTCTGTGAAGTGTACTGTGAGGCGAGGGGTATATATCCTGAGCATAATCAGCGTTAAGTGTTGAAAGCTGAAAACAATGAAGCCACACCCATGAACAACAACCAATAACAAAACATTGAGGAGACAGAACAGAAACAAAACAAATGCACGTGTCCATAGTTAACAATGTCTCAGTTATCAACATTCGAAGAGTGACTTCGAAGAGGACGCACACGCCCTCCTGCAGCTCTGTCTAAAGGGGAGATTGTGACAATATGGTTCAGTTCCTGCAATGGGTTTTGTTCGATCATTGCTTCATTCAATTATGTATTCATCTATTCATAAAAGAAAGAAAGAAAGAAAGAAAGAAAGAAAGAAAGAAAGAAAGAAAGAAAGAAAGAAAGAAAGAAAGAAAGAAAAAGTTTTATATGGTTCAGTTCCTACAATGTGGTTCATTCATTCATCCATAAAGAATGAATGAAAGAAAGAAAGTGCAAATGATTTATATGGTTCTGTTCCTGCAGTGGGGTTTATTCAACTATTTATCCATTCTTTCATAAAGAAAGAAAGAAAGACATAAAGAAAGAAACAACACAATTTGTATGGTTCAGTTCCGGCATTCAGGTTTATTCATTCATTCATCCATTCATTTGTTCATAAAGAAAGAAATGAAGAAAGAAAGTGCACATGGTTTGTATGGTCCAGTTCTTGCAATTGGGTTCATTCATTCATTCATTCTTTCATTCTTTCTTCGTTCGTTCACAAAGAAAGAAAGAATGAAAGAAAGAAAAAAAAACATATGGCATGTTTGGTTCACTTCAGTTATTTATTTTGTCTACTGTTTCTTTCTTTCATTCTTTCTGATTCACTTCCTGCAGGTGAGTCGATTTAGAGTTCAATCGGTGAATTAATTAGTAAGTGAGGCGTTTTCCGAATCCTCGTTCTGAATCCTCGTCCGTATCTCTCGCCGTGTCCTTCGCTCTTCTTCTGTGTCTTTTCAGCTCAGCTTTGTGTGGTAACCATCTCCAAACTTCAGCGTATTCAGCTCGGCCAGCGTTCGCACTCACCGGCGATTCGCCCCGCAGCGTTGTTCAGATGAAATGCGTCCAGTGTAAATAATTTCATACGGAAAGCTGTCAAAATGTGTTGTAATTGCCTGAGCCGTACATGAATACACATTCCCCTCATGCTAATTGGCAGCTAAGGAAACAGTTTATGGACTGGTATGTCAGTCAGACATAAGAGAGCAGGCATCTAATCTGTGCCGAGAAATGGGGAAGAACAATTCCGAAGCTGAGAGAATACGGGATAATAATAATAATAATAATAATAATAATAATAATAATAATAATAATAATAATAATAATAATAATAATAATAATAATTATAATTATTATGATAATAATAATAATAATAATAATAATAATAATAATTATTATTATTATTATTATTATTATTATTATTATTATTATTATTATTATTTGCACAAGCATGAAAACCACAAGGAAATATAAAATAACATAGTAAAAATAGACAGGTCTAAGGATACAGGTACATTATAAAATTCCAAATATTATTCACAAAAACGTTGTGTTGATGGAAATGAGATTTGTTTCTGAACTAGATTCAGCCCAGAGTATGAATCAGCCATGCCACGGAACAGAACAGGTGATAACTTATCTATGCCAGCTTCTCCCGCAATCAAATCATTTTCTTTTCTGCATTCCGTTTTGAGGACATTACGGTCTTCTCTCAGCCTCCTGGCTTCATTAGGAAGATGAAAAACCCCGTCGCAGTTCCGTGAGGCCTTCGTGACATTTTTCACTGGATTCGATGCACAAACGGAGTTAGCCCGATGATTCAATTTCACTGATTCATGATTAGGAATTAATTTAGGCCAGAGTGGATGGTTTGGCACGTGTGTGTGTGTGTGTGTGTGTGTGTGTGTGTGTGTGTGTGTGTGTGTGTGTGTGTGTGTGTGTGTGTGTGTGTGTGTGCTAGAAACAGAGAAAATTGAGCATCCAGCAGCACTGATTTAATAAACACCAGCAAATCTTGTGATGGATAAAACGTCAATTTATTCATACTTGGTCAGGACCGATCATTTTGCTAAACCAAACCATTCTACAGCATTTAAATAAAAACTTATGCTTATTACCTTGTATTTACGATTAAACAATTTAAATGTAATTTTTTTACGTTATCTATGTATTTATTTATTTATTTATTTTGCTATTTATGTCGAATTTTTCACAACTTTGTATATTCTTATAATAGAGTTGGCAAACGTGTTATCTAGACCAACAAAAAGTAAAACAAAATTCAAATTCAAAACAAATAGGAAAAAACAGCATGTTGGGTTCATTTCCTGCAGCTGGGCCAATTCATTCATTCATTAATTTAATCAGAAAGGTAGTTTATGCAGTTTATTTTTTCCACAGTTATGAGGTTTATATTTAGATATTTTCTGGTTTAGGCCATGCCCACTTCAGGTTTAAATCTGGATACAGACACAGATGTTAGTTGCATTACAACACACACACACACACACACACACGCACACACACACACACACACACACACACACACACACACACACACACAGAGCATCTGATTTGTCTCTGTTCAGTGGTTCACAGGAGTGTGATAACTTCAGAGAGTGTGACCCATGTAGTTCGACTCCACACTTTCAAACGATCCGATATAGAATTCCTGATCACTCAGCTCCACCGCACACACACACATACACACACACACACACACACACACACACAGCCTATACACTGCTACTTTGATTCACAAATCCTTTTACATTCACTCGCTCGATTTCCTTAATAAATAAATAAATAAATAAATAAATAAATAAATAAATAAATAAATAAATAAATAAATAAATAAATCCCAGACTGGTGCAGAGAACAAAACATGTCCTCTGGAGCGAGTGAGTGTAATGTGAGAGAGTTTTTTTGGTGATTGAAGTGCTGCTGGCTGAGACGGGGAACTCCAGTTGAACTGTTCCTCATTATAACAGCGACATAGTGAAATGTCTCGTAACGCCTGCCGAAAGTTACCTGCTAATGAGCACACACCCGTCACATCAAGCAGTCTCGGACATGGACAGTGTGTGTGTGTGTGTGTGTGTGTGTGTGTGTTGTGCAAACTCACTCAGGGTCAAATACCAACTAAACATAGAGATTAAATGCAATGACTCTGTATTAAAGACTAGAATGTTTGCAACATCTTTATGATCATAAAGCTTGCTCTTTTTTATTATGACACATGCATACGCCCTTTACAATAACTATTATAAACCTACATAATAATAATAATTATTCTTATAATAATTCCTTTCATTTATATAGCACTTTTCTAGACACTCAAAGAGCTTTACATTGATGTTACATTGAAGTCTCCTACATGACCCTTTAAAAATTCTTGACCACTGATATATAGATATTTGATGCCTACTTGACGCCTACTGATATAATCCTTTTAAATGTGTATTTAAATTTATGTCAGTTGTCATGAAGGGCTCATATACACTGCTCTTAAGTAAATGATCTTTTTATCTTGTTCAAATATGCCTGTCGAGTTCTTATGTAGGTGTAATTTAGCCCTCAGGCTTTTATATAGTCGATGCCTGTTAAAATAAGCCTTTATCAATGTATACGTAGGTTTATGTCAGTCGTCGTCACGTGCTTAAGTAGGTCTAATGTAGGCCGGAGTGGGACCCATTTTCAGCCCGGGGGTCTAATGCCCAAGACAGCGCTACATCATCAACAACCGCCTAAGCAGTGCACTACAACTTTCTACAACTTTGCTTGACACGAGGATTTCTTTTTCAGCTCATTCTGGTATCTTTTTACCTTCCATTTTATCCTTCTCGCTAATTAAAGCCACAACATTTAATGATGGTTTTGTTTCGCTTATATATCTCCATGGCAACAACCTAGGTACACACACTTGTGTTTGAGAAAGAGATAGAGCGTGCGTGCTCTGACAACAGAAAACGCCACTTTTTAATGCGCGGTGTGATCACGCGCTAATTTAAATTCCAATCTAATCTAATTAGCTTAGTTATCAGTCACACAGAAACTTAACACATATACAGTTTTCTCTCTCTGTGTGTGTGTGTGTGTGTGTGTGTGTGTGAAAATGAAGAGAAAGCAGGCGAGTCTCCCAAAAGCAGCCCACTGGGAATTTTCCCGATTATCCCGACGGCCTCTACGGGCCTGGCCCTATGTAAGTAACGCCCCTAGGTAAAGTCTTACCCCAGTCTTTATAACAGTTAAAAGTCCTTTATAAATGTTTATGTATATTTTATGTAGGTTGTTGGGTACCTTTACTACATAACACCTACATAAGCCCTTCATAATAACTGACATAATCCTACAAAATAATTTATAAAGGCTTATTTTAAGATACGTCAGCTGTCAAGCTGAAAGAACAATAAACATTTCAAATTTTTTATCAGTTGTCATGAAGGGCTCAGACAGGTCTAATGTAGGTGCCCTATGAACATTGCCCTTACTGTAACTAGTGTTACCTCAGTGTTTATGACAGATGATTGTTAAAATAATCCTTTATCAATCAATGTAGGTTTATATCAACATCATCTATGTAGATTAACAGGTAATGTAACCATCTTAAGGCGCCCTTAAGTGTTACCATAGTCTTTATAACAGTCGTCATAAATAATTTACATAGGTGTAATGTAGCTCTGTGAACACTACTGCTAAGTTGTGTTACCTCAATCTTTACAACAATTAACACCTGTTACAATAAGTCTGTTTAAATGTCTATATAGGTTTATGTCAATTGACATTAAATGTTTGTGTAAGTGTAATAGCCCATTATGTGCTAAAAAAAGTTTACACAGGTTTATCTCAATGATCATCAGGTGCTTATGTAGGTGATATGTAGAACTTTAAGGCTTCAGTCTGTATGACAGTGGAGGACATAAACGCCTTATATACTGTAAAAAAAAAAAATATATATATATATATATATATATATATATATATATATTTCATATATATTATTTTGTTTAAAGATCTTACTTTTTTCAAAGTACAAGCACATGGCCTCAACTGTATGTAGCTTTATGCTCACCGCCACTTAAGTAAAGTGTTAAGTATCGCAATGTTTTTATATTGTCTTTGTTATACTTTCTAAAATTATACTCAATTTGTGGCAACCTTAAAATCGAAAAGCTTTTGTTGATTAATATCAGGAAAATGCATTGGCATGGTCAGTATTAGCGCCATGGTCTTCAGCAAAAGTCATAGAATAAGAAGGATATTGTTGTATTTTGTAACTTTATTTAGTAACTCAATAAAAACGAATGAATATAAAGTATAATATAAATATTTGGCACTAAACCGTGTATCTGCACTCTGTAGGCCTTTCATACAGAATCATGAACCACAGTTTTTTATATCGGGGTTTTAAAGTGTCACCGAGGGCAAAGGGCTAATGTAAAAGGATAAACTATTCCACAATCTTATTAGTAAGGTCAATCATGCTGAATTATTAACCGGGAACAGCAGGGGGGGAAAGGGTTGAGGAATGAAGAGGTCAACAGCTCGATTTGTAACTGAGGAGATCAGAAATCTAAAGCAGTGCCAGGCCATGTAACGCTTTATAAACCAATAACAAAACCTAAAAATCAATTTTGTATTTAATACGAAGCCGGTGGAGTGGAGGGGAGATATCACACCACCTTTCAGCAACAGACAGGAGGTGAAGTTTCAACTCTCTGCAGGCAAGACGGTGCTGACTGACACACTCCCACGTATTGAGAATCTGAACAGTCCAGACGGGAAGACAGAAGCGTGCATGACCATTTACACGTTCTCAAACCGAAGGGCAAAAAAAGTTACTTAACACACTACGAATTGTATTGCGCTATTTCAGAAGGTATGTTTAGGAATGATATGAACCCCACAACTTGAATGCTGCTTTGATCTTGGTCTTTTGACCTTCCTGTGACCTTCAAGCTGTTTGAATCAATTCCAAAGTATAATCAGCTCATCTGTTGGTCACAGTGATAATGGATGTGTGAATGTGTGTACACGGAAGGAGCTTCCACTGGCACACCCTTGGCAACGTTCAGTATCATACTGCTGAGCGGCTAATCCTTCCACCATGATGGTTCTAATATGAAGCGGAACCTTGCCATGAAAAGAAGAAGAAGAAGTGATAACTCCATATAAATCTATCAACTAACTGTTCTTGAGAGATCACATTAAAGAGCATCTCTGGCAGCAGTTGATCAATGGTTAAGACTCTAGGTCAGAAGGTCTGTGGTAAAAGCCCCAGCACTACCAAGCTGCCACTTTTAGGCTCTTGAGCAAGGCCCTTAATCCTCTCTGCAGAATAATAGGTGACCCTGCGCTCTGATGCCAACCTCCTAATAAGCTATAGGATATGCCAAGAAAAGAATTTCCCTGAGCGGGAACGTATATAAGACAAATAATAAAGGACGAATGCACAAATGTACAGATGGCTAGATGGACAACCTGGAAGCATAATGCCTTCTTGTATACCTTCTCTTATTTCTTTCTCTTGAAAAAACAAACAAAAAAACACAGAAACTGCAAAGAAGTGTAAACATGTTCGGAAAACCACAGAGAATGAATGCCACTTCAAAAAAAAGAATAGCGTAGACAAGCGTATCAAATCGAACACTTCTGTCCGGGCTGAGTGATATTTTCATGTAAGAGAAAAGAAAGCTGAGAAAGTTTTCTCTAGTAACTTTGATAAAAGCACCAATTTAGAGAATTGAAGCAGTTGGACCTGGGATGGTCTTTTTGGAAAGTGCCCGTATAACTACGTGTTTAAGAAACAAATAGACCTACCATTCAAGTGCAATCTGACAAAATAACGAAAATGATAGCCATCATGACATGCCTTTTTAAGTGTGCTGGATGCTGGAACGGTGACCAAGAGAGATAAACCTTTGCTCACCTCCACCTAAAAGAGCATTTATGTGTAATAAATTTGATATAAAATTGTGATTATCACATTAATCACTAGTATAATCGAGCGAAATAGCTTCCACACTCATTATTCAACAGCAATATTCATAGAATAGCACTTGATCCAGCACACCCACACAGCACAAAATACTAAACTGAAGTCATGAAATAGTAATAGGACATTTTCACACTTTTATTCATTTTTGATTTGTTGAATTAATAAAATCTGATCTTCTATGCTTACAGAGAAACTTCATTCATTGGATTATCCATAAAATATTCCCTCCTCGAGACCAGCCATGACTCTGATAAAGATGTGAGAAAGAGACGATATTATTAATTGATGAATAGTGTCATTTTTATGTATTTAATGTTCGTCTCAAATGACCTTCCATACTTTTCTTTTGAATAAATTTTCAGTCGAAACAAGCATAAATTTCAGTGTGACATATTATTGTTACATCAAGCTGTGCATAACTGAGACACACCTCTGTTTAAGACAAACTCTGCACAGTGTGCGTAACTCTCACGTACATCAGTATTAACTCAACTGTTAAAGTGACCATGAAGTGCCTTGAAACATGCAGCATTATTCGTAATTTCAACTGAAACAGGAAGTCAGGGCAGGACATATTGAGTGGCTCCTCCCACTTTTTAAATAGCCAAAAGCATTTAGCTTAGCTCACATCTATAACACGTCTTCATTTACCAAAGGACAGCTCAACCCTGTGGAAGTAGAAGCTCTTGGTACAGTTGCTCAAACATTTAAATGTGAGATCCCTTTGGATATGGATTCGAATTTTCGTTTATGATCCTTCGCTTTGCTTTCACAATGATCCGTTTGGGGCGCTGAGGTAGGACCGTAGTGCTTGAATATTGAGAAATGGCCAACGAGGGAAATTAATGGCATATTACAGCCCAGGGACAGAGTAAGGCTTCTGTAATAATGAAACTATGGGAACTCAATACACCCGCTAGCCAAAACACAGCCAGAGACTGTGCACACACGTATATACACCAACATTGCAGACATTATACGCACACTACTGAAGTTCTCAGCTGCATACTTCCTCGCTCAAGGCTCTATTTTTCTGCTTCTAACTACATTCACATTAGCAACAGACTAGTCACTTGCTTGTGGGTGTGTAGAGAATGCTCATGCTTGTGTTGTGCTAGTGCATGTGTTTTAAAAAAATATATAATTCTGATCAGAAGCAATAATGGTAAAAATGGATATGCATCTAAAGCTTACAAGTTAAACACAAATTAAATAATCTGCTAGACAGTATTTAAACCCACTTTTTGGTTTACATGCTACATGCACAGTTTCGTACTAACATCGTCCTCAGATTAGATTAGCAAAGCAAACTTTGCTATTTTATTTTGGGGCAATCCAACAATCATCCTAATTTTTTTTGGCTCTCAGGACAAGATGACCAATGTAATCAATAATCACCGTGAAAGACGGAAACGCGGAAACAAAAAGGAAACAAAGGCTTCGACAAAAATTAGACTAAACTAATCAAGGACTGAATTCAGAACAGGTGCACACATTAGGTAACAAACTAATTGTAACGGACGCGTAAACGGAGACAAGCGCAGGCAGACAGAGAGAGGATGGCTGCGAGAACCGCGTAATCACAAAACAACAGGTAAGCTAAGAAACAGGCGTGCAGGCACACTCGTAAACTGATTCTAAGCAAGATATCTAGTCTTTGGAAAGTATCAGTAGAATAGGAGCTAGGTAATGAACAGAGAAGGCTACTGAACGTATACTTTGCGCCGGGCGAAGCTTCGGAGGTCCTTAAATAACTTAAGACGCTGCAGGTGTTCGTAATCAGAACTCCGGCGAACTCGAGCGCTGGCGAGACTGGGAAGTGTAGTCCCTATCCGCCTCGTCCCTAGGCGGGACTACACGTAGCGTGTGGCCATGCTGATCTCGCTGCGTCGTAACACTAATGAGAAGACAGGGGATAGAGATAGGACCAAAACACAGGCATATGACAATTTAAACCAAAAATGGTAACTTCTCAACACATGAATTTACGAAAATACAGCAACAAGCAACCAGTTAGCTCCAGAATTGCTAACAAACAACAAATATTTCAGTATAAATAGATTTAATGTGGAGGTTTTTTTTTTTTTTTTTACTGTAATAAGAACAAAACGAAGAAAGTTGTAGTGGAAAGATGACGACGTCACAGCTGGGTCATAACTGCAGAATACTGGAAGCAAGTGAGTCAGTAAAGATATTGAGAGAGAGAGAGAGAGAGAGAGAGAGAGAGAGAGAGAGAGAGAGAGAGAATGTCCTATTTAGTTATTTATTTCATTTATGGTACAAAACTGCACAAAAATGAACATCTCATTATTCACACTGTTCCCAAGCGTCTGGAGGAAAGTCAACATGTTTCAAAGCATCAATTGCCTAGAACTGTGGTTCTCAAACTGAAGCATAGCATACACCTAAAAGTATGTGCACCCCTGACCATCACACCTATATGGGGTTCTTCTCCAAACTGTTCCCACAAAGTTGAAATTGAATAGAATGTCTCTGTATGCTGTAGTATTACCATTCCCCTTCAGTGGAACTACGAGGCTCAAATCTGTTCCAGCATGATGATGCCCCTGTGCACAAAGCGAGCTCCATGAAGACATGATATGTTAAGGTGGGAGTGGAAGAACTTGAGTGTCCTGCACAGAGCCCTGACATCAACCTCACTGAACACCTTTGGAATGAACTCCAGACCTCTGAACTCCTGAACCTCCAGACCTCCTCACCCAACATCAGTACCTGACCTCACTAATGCTCTTATAGCTGAATGAACACAAATCCCCACCTCCACGCTACGAAATCTAGTGGAAAGCCTTCCCAGAAGAGTGGAGCTTATTATAACAGCAAAGGGGGAATAAATCTGGAGTGAGATGCTCAACAGGCATATATTGGTGTGATGGTCAGCTGTGTTTAAATATTTTAAGCGCAGATCAACAGTAAAAATGTCCCTCATGCAGATATTAGATTTGTAAAAGGATTATATAGAAAATGTTTTTGGTGATGACAAATCACAAGCAGTGGATAATATTGTATAAGCCTACAGTGCACATATAAATAACAAGCCTAAATATTTAAACTGTTAGATCATGTTCATAAAATAAATCTGTACTTGGAGGATCTTTTCTCTCAAACCATATATATATATATATATAAGTATTTATTTATTTATTTATTTTTTGCTACTACTCATTTTATTTATTTACCTTTAAAAACAAGTACCATTTCTTAGACGTTTGTCACCATCTGGACCTTCTGTTCCTGGGATTTGACACCAAGGTTCCTGCTTCTGTACAATCAGAAACACAGAACTGTGAAACAGAACTGTTCCGGGTTTTGACTTTCAGCATGGTGGAGTTCTCAAGACACACTACAGATGTGTGATTAATGGAGATCTTTAGAAAACATATTGCTTTCGGAGAATGTTAGGTTGATTAATTTCAAACTTCAATTGGAGGATGAGAAGACATTTTAATGATTTAAAAAAAAAAGGGTTAAAAGGTTAAATTTCCCGATAAGCTTTGAAATGTGCTCAATTAAAACTGTTAATTAATTGAATCTCGATTGTAGAAATAACGACACGTTTGCAGGACTTTTCATGACATACTAAGTAACTAAGTATTTAAAAAAATGATTCACATTCAAAATGGTGGTTTAATTAAATGAAACTCATAACAAACCTTAACCTAACATATACATTTAATTATTTAACTATTTAATATTCCATACTGTGTGTGTCATGTTGCTGTAGTAAAATAATCAACAACAGAGTGGTGTGAGGAAGCAGAGTTATGGATACTGCACAGCCCGTCCCTGCGTGTTTTATTCCTTTTACACCACAGCAGCATTCCAACAATAACAATGTTGTTACTTTAGGAACGATAAGGTATTACTGTAGAAACCGAACATTAACAAAAAAATGTGACTTGCAGCTGTAGGACTGTCAGAGCTGCTGTTTAAAATTAAGCAACACCTTCTGACCAATCAGAATCCGGAATTCAACAGCGGCCTGGTGTAAGGTTGTGCGCTCGTCTTCTCTCTGGGAAAGTCCTGCTGCTCTGTACAGCAGTAACAGAGCATAGTTGAAAATGTTTTGCCTGAGGGATCAGGGCTTTGTCAGGTAAGTGCAGCGTGGATACGCATCATCTCCTGCAGACATGAAAGGTAGTGTGGAGTTGGCAGTAGATGTGCAGATGTTCATGGTCCAGTTCTCTCTTTCCAGTTCTTTCTAGAGCGTTTCTCACTGCCATACTGACAACTAAGTTCACAAGCGCGATCATTAGGACATTTCAAATTCCACATGGTGCTCCTAATGTTTGGTGATGAATTCCATGATGACTTCTGAAAATTATTGCTTTTACTAAATGTCAGAAATGTTCAAAAAGAATTGATATCACGTTCTGTAAGGAAAATACAACCTGGAACTTCAAGTATTTTATGTGTCATTTCTTCAGTGTTCAGTGACATGAAAAGATATAATCAAATATTTACTAAAATGTGAGGGGTGTACTCACTTTTGTGAGATACTGTATATATATTCCCATTATTCCATTAAAATTATACATTTGTATTAAAATGTATCGAGGTATATTTGAAATCTTTTTCCATCCAACAACAATGAGGAGATGCAAACCTGACACCCACCTGTATTCCAAGTTGACTTTAGGATTTTGTCACTCTGTGAATAGGAATATTTACGGCTTATGTTTGCATCGAGTATATCTAAGCTGTAACGTTAGACGACTGCCCCACTTCTGCCCCTCTACTGCATGAATTATTACATTTACATCAATCCAAATGTTTTTATGGGGTTTTATTACTCGAATTAGTAAATTCAACCCCAGTTCCAAAAAAGTTGGGACGCTGTGCGTAATGTAAATAAAAACGGAATGCAATGATGAAATGAAATCTCATAAAACCCAGATGTTATTTAATGTTTAAACTGAGAAAATGTATCATTTTAATGGAAAACTGAATTCAAGTAATTTTGAATTTGATGGCTGCATCACGTCTAAAAAAATGTTGGGACGGGGGCCACAAAAGGCTGGAAAAGTAAGTGTTACTAAAAAGAAACAGCTGGAGGATCATTTTGCAACTAATTAATTGGCAACAAGTCCGTAACATGATTGGGTATAAAAAGAGTATCTTAGAGACAGTGTTACTGGCCTGTTACCAATTAACCTCAGCTGTTTCTCTTTAGTAACACTTACTTTTCCAGCCTTTTGTTGCTCCCGTAATTGTTGGCATATGGCAGCATCATGCATGTACTACGACCATCACTGATTTACAGACAATCAGCTTTTGGAAATTCTTTATAATGTCCACATATTCATTTCCAGGAAATGAAATACGTTATTATTATTATATTGGTTATAATTTTGGATATAGACATGTCGTCTCAGACAACTCTGCTGTAGCATATTCCTATATTGAGTAGAATGTTTCTATTTCTTTGACATAACTAATTTCCACCCAGCCTAGGTTGATGTAAGGATTATGGCTCAGCACTTGCAGCTCCAGGATGAAATGATTTGCATGTTTTCTGTCCAGATGGTGTTGAAACGATTAATGCTAACATCTGGACTTGAGTCAGAACCAGCAGTTTAGACACAGTCTGTGCAGAAAAAAAATCACTGATTTGCCTTCATATATATATATATATATATATATATATATAATAAATATTTCACTGGGTTGTGCTGGTAGGTAAAAATCTGGAACAAATGCTGAAGAACGAGGGACTTTACACTTCAAGGAAATTTCTCTTTTCTTAATGGACTGAGTAATTAAGTTTGAAACCTCACGTTGGCGATGAAGCGTCCTCCACGTGTTTGTTTTTAAACCACTTCAAAGCGGCATGGTTTTGCTCCAACAATCCTCAAATTAAACAGAATAAATGAAGGGCCGCTCGAAACCTCCGTCGTAAAAAACAAAACAAAACAGGTTTTCTACAGGCTTGTATTAATTAGTTCGAAAACGTAATTGTTTCTATAGTAAAAGCTTATTCACAGGGACTTAAACAAACAAATAATGTAAATAAATGTTTTTAAAAGAATGCGTATAATCTTTTATTTATTTAACATTTATAGAAGGAGTCTCCAGTGTCAGTGATTTTTTTGTTTGTTTTTTGTTTTCTTTAATCATTTAAAAAGTGTAATTTTTGCCACATGGCTGTGGTGTAAGGGGAATAAAAACACTTGACGGTGCTAACAGTAACTTCACTCCATCACACCACAACCTGGCGTTTTATTCTTTAGTCATCATCCTGCATTTTCTCGACGGTGCACTGGATCAATTTGGGAAATGTAAAGCGTTACAGCAGAGCCATCAGCTGGTTTGCTAAACAAATAAATTTGCTCATTCGCAGTTTTTCTATACGCTGTAATAACAGGTGACAATTCTTCTATTCGGAACAGAGCGAGAGACGTTTATAAATGTGATTAAATCAAATGTCTTACTCAATTCAGCTCATGCAGTTTCTCCACACACACACACACACACTACAAATGACTCATTTCCATCTAACATTTCCTGGAGTTCTGCAGTGCATTAATTTTCCAGTGAGTTTTTCTCACACTGATATTAATCATGTTTGGAGCCTCCAACGATGGAAAACAGATTTACGTATCAATGGAGACCTGGATTTCAAAATACCTGGATTTCAAAATATCATAAATAATTAAAGTGGACATAAGCGTACAGGAGCAACAAGCACACACACACACACACACGAATAAACTAGTTTGGAATAAACACATTGTGTCGTGCGGTCAAAGTAAAAATTGTCAACGATGACAGTTTTAAAAAATGTATTACATTTATTAAAGAATGGAAGGTTCCCAAGTCAGTTCCTGTTCTCACTTAAGTTATAGCAGCTATTGTATAAATATCAGTTCCTTCACCAACCTCTCCTTTTCTCTCTCTCTCGAACTCTCCTTGTGTTGATAATTTAGGATCTGTCCTTTCTCTTATATATTTTTATACATATTTTAATATTTTACTCTCTCTCTCTCTCTGCATTAGCTGTAGATTTTGGTTTCTTTTCAAAAAGCATTCTAATAGAAGAGAACTTTCTTCACCTTATAAGACCTTTCAAACTTTTCGAACTCAAAAGGTCTTTGTGTCCTTATTATTTTTATTATTACATTTATTATTAGAGTTTCTATTTCTCTCTCTCTCTTGCTCTCTTTCTCTGTCTCCTCCTCCTTTACAGACTATAATTGGGTCACCACTGAGAGCCTTTTAGTAATGAAAGGTTTCCTCCTTATTAAAACTCTTAATCCCACAGCGCTGCAGAATTCTGTATCCTGATTGGTTAGGTGGTGTTGATTAATTTTCTAGAACGGCAGCTCTGACATAGTGCAGCTAACCTGCGAATCAAATGTTTATATGAATACGCTCGTTGTAATACGTTATCATGTGTATAACAACAGCTCATTCATAGGGACTTGTGTGGCTGATAATAATAATTATTATTAATATTATTAATATTATTATTATTATTAATAATAATAATAATAATAAAAATAAAAATTAATAATACTAATTAATAATAATGAGCAGATTTAAAAAAATTGTCGATATGGTGAAGTTTTTCCGGAAAGAGTCTCCAGTGCTAAAATGCCGTAGGAAATAAAACACGTGCTGTTCGAGGAAAATAATGAAATAATTATTATAAATCTCATTGAAAAAAGACTACAAATCATGAAATGTTACTTTACCAAGATCATGGATGATGATGGTTCCTGCATCTGCCAATTATAAAATTACATATATATATATATATATATATATATATATATATATATATATATATATATATATATATATATATATATATATATATATATATATATATATATATATATATATATATATATATAAATATATATATATATATATAAACAAAATAATAAACTAACCAATAGGAGCATTTGAAACATTCATATGAATGTGCATATGGTAAGTAAAGAAAGATATAGGTCTCTTTCTTTTTTGGCCAATCTCAGATGTCATATAATAGTAGTGTTACTGTGGAAGAGGCGTGGCTAGTTCAATAATCATCCAAAGCAACAGCTTACATACTGTATAAGTATAATTAGCATATATAATTAGCTACCCAGAATGCACTAGTCATACGGAACAGATGACATGTTACTATGTTACTGCAAACGTAAATAACGTAATTAACATGTGGTTGCCTAGAAAATATATTCAAACATAAGCAAAGAGGATGAAGGAGAAACAGTTTCTACTCCAGGAATAGAGCAGTGTGTGTGTGTGTGTGTGTGTGTCATATAGATAGAAAGTTTTGTTTTTTTCCCCTCATCCGATATGTCTCGCAGTTGCATCACCACAGCTCTGGCTCCATTTTCGCCGCAGGTGTGTGAAGGAATCTCCGTTTCCAGAACAATCCAGACGGCAGACATTCTGTAACTCCTGATTGGATGACAAACTCAGGCTCCTCCCACACCAGTCACAGGGTAATTAACACCTCCACCTGTTCCCGGTTGGCTGACAGCACATATTTAGCTTGCTTTGCGCTAATCTGTCGGGTTTTTTTTCCCCCGGAGACGTACAAAGTCAGACAAGTCAAATCATTTCACCAGAGTCGAGTGTTTTTATTTGTTTTTTAATATTAGGAAACACATGAATTGCCAGGGTGGGAGGAAATAAGTTGGTTATGATATTTTGAGAAAAGGTGGGTTGGCATGTTGAAGAATAATTATTGGGCTCACATGTTGGGAAATAATGGGCTGCCATGTCAAGGCAAAGCATGTCTTCATTTTGGTTCTCAGTGTTCCTCCATGTGCTTCCTGGGATAGACTCCAGGTTTCCCCATGACCCTGCAAAGGAGTAAGCGGTAGAAGATGGATGGATGGATGGATGGATGGATAGATGGATGTTCCTCCATGTTCGGGATGCTGTTGGTCCAGTCACATGCCAGATAAATACGTAGGCTGCCATGTTGGGGAAAAAATTGGATAGCCATGTTAACCAATTTTTAACATTATAATCCTCCAAACGCACACACTAGAGTATTCGGCCAGACCGCGAGACCACACACCTGTCGATAGTAATGATTTCACTGACACGTGATCTCTCAGAAGCTAATAAATGAAATAATAAGTGGATCCCAAGTATGGGTTTAACAAAGTGGGTTGCCATGTTGAGGAGATAGATTGTTCGAAGTTTTGTTAGAAGTAAATTTATGGGTTGCCAAGTTGAAGAAGAAACAAATAGTTCCCATAGAGGGGAAATTTAGTTGGTTCTTAATTCAAAGAATACCCCAAGTTATGTAAAATATGGGTTGCCATGTTGGGAGAAACCAATTTAAATCCTCAAAGTTGGTTGACGTGTTTAGGGAAAGTAATAGTGTTACTATTACTTGTGTATGCCAAGTAAATAAGTGGGTTGCCATGTTATGAAATTATTGGGTTCCTATTTCATGGAAAAATGAATCTGTTTGTGTTCCTTATCAGTAACCGCATTGTCATGAGCATGCACATGCAGTGGGTACATGGAAGGTCATGGAAAAAGTGGGTTGCCATGTTGATTAAAATAAATGTAGCTTGATTTTCTGGAAAATGCAGTAGTAGGTTGTACCCCATGTAAGGGACAGTTGGGGTTTCCCTCAGCGTTCAAATCCCATAAATACTCAACTTATCTTTATCTGTAACCGAGCGTCCTTGAGAACATCACTATCCTGCTCTGTGGATGGACAGACATTTTCTTCCATGTTTGTCTGTTGATTTGTGTGACACTAGCCAGCCGTGCGTCTGTTCACATTAATGCTCTCGTCCAAACATGTTTAGCGAGAAAGAGCAACTGTACTATTTATAACATTTCAACTGCCATGTCGGCTTGCTAACAAGCTAGCATTCTGACAGTATACACTCACGTTTGACATACATGGCACTGTTTTGGAAAAATATCCAAACAGAATGAAAACAGATCTGTCCTACGTGTGCTAATTTGTGATGTATACAGTGTCGATGTTGCTAGAACTTCGGTGTGTCTGTCACATCTGCTCCAGTTTGCTTGGTTCTGGACTCAAATGGCCAGCACAGGAGGAGAAAGCTGTGTGTGTGTGTGCGTGTTGCCCATGGACGTGTTGGAGGATGTGTTATGAGGCAAATTGGTTGCACGCTCACTTTCTGTTTGGGCAGCTACTCAAGACTAAGCACAGCTGGTAAAATGTCAGATGTGATTTTTTTCCATCTCACAATTTTTCCTCTCTCACTCTCATTTCTTTAAACATTTCATACACAGACATCCTCCATCAATGCCTGCAGTGATCCTGCTACATTCGTCTCCTGCAGTTACAGACCCTATTCCCTCCTGAAGTTATGTATACAATATTTTATTTAAGACAAGCATTGATGAATTTTTTTTATTCCTCTTTAATATTTGCTGTATACACACGCATACTAAAATGTGAGCTGAACACCAGTTAGTCTCACACTAATACACAGACTTACTTTAACAGGTTATGTAAAGTGTAAACACATCAGTCACCTGTTACTTGTTTTCAAAACTGTTGTCAAAGAATATATTTTATTTAAATATGAACTGTTATTGATGCATTACTGTATAGTAAGAGGCCACGCCTTATTTACTGAGACTGACACAGAGGACACGCCTTATTAACAAGACTGACAGAGGCCACACCTTATTTACCAAGATGGACACAGGTCACACCTTATTTACTGAGACTGACACAGAGGCCACGCCTTCTTCACCGAGACTGAGACAGAGGCCACACCTTTTTTCACAACAAGCAGAGGACTTATTCCGGAGTGTAAATCTGGCAGTTCCTGAGCAGGTGCTCCTAAATCCAAGGTCACAGAAATGAGCAGGATTTCTCAGTAATCAGGAACCCTTGGTTTCTTCCACCCTGCTGCTGCAGCTTAATGACTGTCTGAGTCCTGTGTGTTAACAATCACCTGTATACACACACACACACACAGTTAGGTGACCCAGGGCGCTAATTTCACTCTTCTCACACAAGCCTGCTGATCTCTGCAGTGTGACTGACAGGCTGGCCAGTGTCCTACATGGACACACACACACACACACACACACACACACACACACACACACAGAACCCCTTTGTTCTAAGAGTGTGTATATTAACTGGATAATCTCCAAATTATTGCTCATAATTTTATTATTATTGTCTAGAACCTGTCAGGGGTTCATCGTTCCTGATACTTAAATCACAGTGTTCTTCAATGGTCCTTTAAGCATTCTTAACCTCCTAAAATGGTTCTAATTGGTTCTACCCAACCTTTACAACAGAAGAATAAGTAAAGATTCAGTAATATTTCAGTTTAGTTTGTACCTCTTGGGGAAAATGTTATTATTTTCTCCATAATTCGTAGAACCTGTCAGGAGTGCACCATTTAGCTCATGGGTCATGGTACACTATTAAGGTTCTTTAAGAGTTCATTGCATAGTTCTCGCTGCCACGGAAAATTGGGCAGCAGATGGGTGGAGCAACCCACCCACCAGGGTTGAATGTCGGAGCACCGCCCCCGGCGGCACTGGAACTGGAACGCTGGGTGCCGCCCCCCAACTGCACTGGAACTGCAAGACTGAGCGGTGTCCCCAGCTGGACTGGGCAGTGGGACGGCCTCCTCGGCTGGGCAGAGCAGCGGGACGGCCTCCTCGGCCGGGCAGGGCAGCGGGACAGCCTCCTCGGCCGAGCTGGACAGCAGACCATCTTCCTCGGCTATGCAGGGCAGCAGGACGGCCTTCTCGGCTGGGCTGGACAGCAGGGCAACTTCCTTGGCTGTGTAGGGCAGCGGGTAGACATCCTCGGCTGGGCTGGACAGCAGGACAGCTTCCTTGGCCGGCAGGAGCTCCACTGCCAAGACCTCCCCGTAGGCCTCAAGCTACAGCTCTGAGATCGCCATGTTGACCTCAGGGGTGAGCTCAACAGCTGAGGCCGCCTCATAGGCCTCAGGCTGGAGCTCTGCTGTCATGGTTGCCCCCCACAAAAAAAATTCTGGGCTAGCCTTCACCTCTGGACTGCGCAGCGTGGTGTAATTCCCTTGCAGTGGGAAGCCCCATGAGTTCTGGAAGCTTTGCTGGCTGTGTTACATGGCGTGGTTCCCCGGCAGCAGGGACGGGATAAATGGCGCGGGGTGCGACATGGTGCATAGCCCAGCTTGCTGCAGCAGCTCCTGTTGCACTACCAGGCGATCGAGCCGAGCAAGTTCCTCACTTATCTGTTTGCTCTGTTCCCGGGATGACGCAGATGGTGGCGTGGTGCATGGACCAGCTCACTGCAGCAGCTCCTGTTGGGCTAACTGGCGAGCAATCCGTGCCAGTGCTTCGTCGATAAACTTACTCCTCTCCCAGAAGGCTTGGCCCAACTCTGTGCTCATCTTTTGAGCTGCTGCTTCCACTGGCGTGGCGCATGGATCAGCTCACTGCAGCAGCTCCTGTTGGGCTAACTGGCGAGCAATCCGTGCCAGTGCTTCGTCGATAAACTTACTCCTCTCCCAGAGGCTTGGCCCAACTCGGCGCTCATCTTTTGAGCTGCTGCTTCCACTTGGTTGGCTCAGTATTCTGTAAAAGATTGGGACTGGAGGCAGATGCAGGTGCAGATCAAAGTCTTTAATAACCACGTAACTCAAAACCAAGGAAAACGAGAAACTGGAATTGTGACATATATCAAGATCATTCAAGGCTTGGAAACAAATCATAAAACCAATACAAACAATACTAATGAATAATACTGAGCGAAGTGCTTAGTAACCAAGGCGTTTAAATAGAAAACCTACTCAATCCAAAACATGGACACCTGGGGCAAATTAAAGTCACTTCATTAAATGCTGAGCGAGCGAACCAAAATAATGTCACGTGACTCGTCAGGAGCCGTGCCACAGTGCCATCTCCTGGCCGCGGTGTAACATGAACCCTTTAAAGTCTTGTTGTAGAACCCTATAACATTGTTTCCCTATGAAGAACCAACGAAGAACCATGTTTTAAATGTTCTAAAAGTGTACTCTAAGGGGTTCTTCAGTTTGTACCTCCATTAAAGCTTCTATGCTGAATGGTACAACAGTGTATGTATGAGATAGGGTTCCAAGCAGAGCCCTGTTTAGGTTCTAAGCTAGAAAAAAGCAGAAAAAAACACCTTTGTTAGTAGCTATGTTTCCATCCACGCATTCTAGCACATAAAAAAACAAACAAAAAAAAAACGCTGGATGTAAACACCAGATGCGAATAATATCTACAAAATGTGTATAAAAATGTATGCAATCAACTGAGACAGATAATTTTCTTTTGTCCAGTAGGCACATTCATCAAATAAATTCCTCGATGCACATCAAAAAGATCATATGACTTCACATGATCTTTTTCCCTCAACAAATTCTGTGATTGGATAATTGGCTCAGAAAAGTAAAAATGGCTGCTGATATTTGTTTATTTAGTGTTTATTTTATTTATTATTATTATTATTATTATTATTATTATTTTAATGTATTTAAATTTATTTATTTATTTATTTTCTTTGATAATATTCTTTATTCTAATTTGCACTCGGCCATCCAGCTCTATAGAATTCGAATTCTTATTGTGGATATTGTGCATTACTTCGTTCAGAATTAGTTTATTTATTTATTTATTTACTTATATTTATTTTTTATCATCTTGTTATTCTCTTCTTATATTTTATTTTAATGTGCTACACTGTGTAATATTATTAGGTATAAGTCTTTAAAAGGTATGGACATTATATTTGTTGAAGTGCGCAGACTATTTATTAGATTTGACGTCAGCAGGGGACTTTTTTCTTACTGGAATTTTTTTTTCTCTTTTTAGTAATTTTTTTAGCTTACTCTTGGTCCACTTTGTGGACAACCCTAGGGGTGATACACTGCTGTCTCCTTTGTTTTATGGAGACTTTGGGTGTGTGTCCCTCTTCAGCTCCAATTGGCTATTTATATTCTTATTTTTACTTTAGTTCTTGGGTTTTATAATTTTTATATAACCAGCGACAGCTATTGAGTAGCCATGATGAGCTGGGGGGCGGGGGGGGGGGGATTTTTTAATTAGTGAATTAATTTATTATTATTATTATTATTATTATTATTATTATTATTTCTCAATGAAATATTTGGGGAAGGGAGGGGAGAAAAGGTAAATGAATCACATGAATATGAATCACATGAAAATTAATTACATGTAAAGGAATCACATGCATGAATATGAATCACATGAAATTGAATCACATGCATGAATATGAATCACATGTAAATGAATCATATGAAAATGAATAAATAAGCAAAGGCAAAAAAAATATGGCTGCTGGGTTTCCCCAGAAGTGACTGTTTTTTCTCTTGAACACACAGAATGGAAACAGTGCTTTATTCACAAATGTATCGTGCGATATTCCAGTTTTCATATCTACTGTCATCTTCCTGATCTCTGCAAGTTGCTGCTCAGAGTGTGTGCTATTCTGAGAGTGTGTGTTAGGCTGTCATGTGTGTGTGTGTGTGTGTGTGTGTGTGTAAGTGGATTATCTCATAGTTTTACTCTGCTGACTGGCAAAGATAAGCAGCTGCTCCTCCATTTTTTTCTTGATCGATATCTGAAAATGAGAGGCGAATCGAATTAACCTCTCTTCACTCTGAGACCTTGGCACTAAGTAAAAACCACACACACGCGCTTCCCGTCATTTAGCAGAGGGACTGAGCTGCTTGGTACTCAGGTTGATGGAGAGGGCAGGGCTGGAGCAAAGTTAGAAATGAAAATCAAATACACTGACAGACAAAAAGAAAAGCAGAGAAATGGAAAGGAAAAGTCACAAAGATAAAAATAAAAATATTTTATTTTTAGGGAGCCAAGCATCGGCAGCTTATTGTTATTCTACCTTTTCTTCTTCTTCTTCTGGCAAGGTTATCCATGGCAGACCATAGAACCGTCTGGTAAAAAGTTGTGAAATTTGACACACTGTTTTGGGCGGGTCTAAGGAACATTCTGACCAAATTTGAGCCATGTGCTGCACTCCTGAATTCCTTTGCATCAAGTTGTCTCTCAGGTTGGGTGATTGGCCCCCAAAAATGCTGCTTGCAGCTTTATTATTATTATTATTATTATTATTATTATTATTATTATTGTAAACATTATTTACAACATCAATAAAGCCATACATACATACATATTTATATACAGTTTATACTGAGAAAAAGAGAGATTTTAAAAAGTATATATTGTGCCATCAATTTATTCTAGAACTTGTTTTTAATGAAGTAACAGAGCACAATAAAATTAAAATTCTATATTTTATAATTTAATAAAGTAAAATTTTATAAAATTTCTAGATATTTCCACAAATATTTATATCCACACTTTCTTACATGCTGTTCCCCCGAAAAAGTACACACACACACACACACACACACTTGATGTTCTACCTTACACACATGATTAGTGAAAGATCTACACTGTCCATAAACCTCACATTATTAGAACATAAATCACTTGTATTTTGTTTATAGAATTAAAACCAGTCAGAACTTTATGTAGAATATTTAATCAGTGCAGGTTTGTACAGGAGGTTTTTTTTTTCTACCTCCACTATAGTCCATCAGCATTTCCATTTAGCATCGATTTATTCAGCACTTTAACACAACTTTTCTACAAAGCCGTTCTCTCTGCCGTGTCTAAATTTAAGCACCGAAGCTCGCTCCGAACCGATAATGGATCGTCGTTGCAGGTTAAGGCCCATTGCACATTTATCTGCTACACTCAAGCATGCGACTTTAATCAATGCCGCTCCAACAACAAAACACCAGAGGATTTTCTTTTCTTTCCTGCTTTCACAGCTCAAATAGTCACCATATTTGTTCACAAAGCCATGTGAGGAAAAGCCGAGCCGTATCGAGCTGCAACCCCTCCACCCTCAGCTGCAAAATAATTCTGGGCCTGTCAGGAAATTTTCTATAAACTCCTAACTCCAACTGAGAGACTAGCCATCAGGAGGGCTCACACATAACTTATTAGCACTGATTAGCATCCAACTGTGGACAAATATCCAGTTCCATCATGCTAATCGGGATAGCTGCTCACCCTTTCTGCATTACCATCACCAAGACGTACTCATGCACTTTAAAGGGTTCTTTGGTTGCCAGTTAAAGGTTCTACAAATCAGAAAGGTTTCATGCATGAATACGTTTTTCCTCATGAATTATTCGATAAAAAGGACAAACAGACCTTAGCCTTGTTTCTCTACATGTAACCAACAACTTAGTCGATCTCAGTAGGTTCTATCCTCCCAAAAAAATATCACCAAGATGGGCTCTAACTGAGGAGGAAATTATTCAAGGGTTATTGATTCTAAAAAGAATCCTACAACAGTGTTTCCCAAGTAGATCACTTTCAGGAAGTTAAGAAACCACAATTATTCAATGATCCCTTAAAGGGTTAAGGGATCGCCCCCCCAGCCCCCAAATTCTGTTTCTCCAACTAGAACAGAGTGGGAAAAACTAATTGAGAGAAAGTTAAGAACCTTTAATTATCCAATGAACCCTTAAATAACCTTACCCCCCATATGTGCACCAAGGACAAGACGGTTTAGTTAAATGTTAACTGCCTGACTGGTTTTACTTACTAAGAAGAAAATAATTAAACTTTGTTCTGGAGCTCTACATAGAACCATTAACCGTTTCCCTAAGCGCTACAAACTGAAGAACTCTTTAGGATACACTATTAGAAAATCTTGACTCTTGAATCTTGACTCTTTAACAGTTCTTCAGATCCTTAAATTTCAGGAATCAATGTATTGATTTAAAGGTTCTACAACAGAGTGTATCCCTAACAGAAACAGGTTCCAGGTAGAACTCTAAGGATTATAAGACCTGAACCTTAAATTATCCAATGAACCTTTGAAGAACCCTTCAAAAAACATTTTTTCCTCCCGAATGTGCCAAGTATCAGGAATTAGAAGAAAGTTCACTGGTTATTTAAAGGTTCTTAGCGTGTAAAGAAAATTGTAATACAATAAACAATAGGGACACACTCTTAGACACTCAGTTAATCCACACACTCTTCTGACTCAAAGACAACTTGGGTGGAAACCCCCCAAAACTTTTATGTTGCGATATCTGCAGTTCAGTGTAAACTTGTAGCAGAAATTTGGAGATGTGATTCTGGCTGTACTCTTTTCAGCTGCAGCATAACATGGGATAAGGTATCTGAGCTGATGTACATATTGGACAGCTCTCTGTGTGCACTAATGTACATAGTTACTATTACAGAACTGTTGACTCACAACAGCTCAGGAATATCATGTAGTTTTTTAGGGTCCAAGCACCAAGTGTGCAAATGACTTGTTACAGAACGAGTCTTGGACAGGAAGTAAGCACAGGAGGGAAGTCTTTATTTGATATTTCAACAGAGGACATGGAACGGAAACACTACTTGAACTAAGGCATGAATGTTCTTTAAATTAAGACATGAACTTTCCTTAACTCAGTCATAAACACTCCTTAAACTATGGTAGGAAACACTCATCTAACTTAGGCATGGCACAAACACTAAACTATGGCATGACATTAACACACAACTTGCTTGGCTTGGTGTTGCTTTGCTGCAACTCTTTTTCCAACTTGGATCCGAGTGTGGCCCAGGGGACTGAATAGCACCCCCTTTGGGTATTTTTCTTATCCATTTTCTTGAAGAAATTTGGTATATATATGGTTCTCCTTAAGAAAGACACATTTCACAATCACATCCATTAACTCTGCTCAGCAGGAAGTCGGCCATTTTGGTTATTGTGCATTTTGAGAAGTGTCAAACTTTTTAAATACTCCTCCGAGCAGATTCATCAGATTCAAACCAAATTTGGTCAGCATGATGTCAGTGTCCGGAATCAGCAGAGGAGGAGGATGCATGTGCAGATATTTTATTGAGCAAAGTACAAAAAAGTGACATACTGAGGCAGATGGGTAGTGTAGTTACATGCTCTTTGGCACTATCATGACAGTCAGATTGTCCCTGATACTAAATTGTGAAAGAGTCTCTGATAGCTTAAATGGTGTCGCCATGGCGATGCAATCAATTAACATGTTACAAACAATAAGTGTACTTTTCAGATTGACTAAAGCTTCAGTGAGCATGATTGCATGGTTGCTGTAAATCATATCGTTGGTGCAAAATGAATTGTTCCGGTCCACTCCACAGACCCTGTTAGTACACCAGCATGGATATTTCTTTTGTATTATTATTGAGCTTTTCAGATGAACATGTTTAGGAGTGTAGAAGCATATTCTTAATAGGAAATAAACAGTAAGCAGAGCCCCAAAAGGCTGAAGTACTTACTAAAGGGGAATAAATACTATTATTAAATTCCTGAAATATTGGAGCCATCCTCAAGGTAAGCGCACATTGTGGATAATACGATGGACCTGCTGAGTAAAAGACAGGAACTTCCTGTAGCCAACCTTTTGTAGAGAAATACCACACAAGAGACTCGACCGTTTTTAATCTCCTGTAACTCACTTTTATTGGGCCACAGGATATGGAAAAAAAGAAAAAGAAGAATCCCCTTAAAGGTGAAGAACCATCATCCAAGTTGTAATTAAGTACAGCCAACACATCCTCGTCCAGCACTGTGCAAAAGTTTTTTAATGAACTCTGCAGGGAGACCAGCTTTACCTGGGGCTGTGATGCAACAACAGCAGTAGCAGAAGCGAGGTCTTTCAGCTCAGACACAGATCTTTTCTACAGACGGTGATATTTATTCAGAGAGCTGTTCTTTTGGATGTGAGAACCACTATATATTTTTGATCTCTCACCTTGTGTTCTTTGCTGTGTTCACAATGAAAAACCTGGTAATGCATTTATAAGGTGATGTGCTAAAGCCCACAGTGACAGCACACTGATCGTACTGATCAGCATCCTGGATCTTGGATGTAGTTAATAACACAGTTGTTACGGCCCAGTCTAGCTTAGGCCGCACAGAGTAACCAGCTCGGGACTCAATTAGATTGATCTTTAAATAAGGGAATCCAGGAATAATAACACAAACAAGGTTGTGTGAAAAAGGGTGTGATATATTGAAACAGACAATTATATACATATAACTGTACAAATTAACCAAACAATGCATAACTTCAGGTGGGCCAAGGCCAAAATAATAAACAAAAGAATTCTATTATTGTAACGGGTCGGGACTGGAGGCGGATGCAGATACAGATCAAAGTCTTTATTAAACATGTAACTCTAAACCAAAGTAAACGCTGTCTTCATCAAACAAGAAACGGGAAACATGGCATAAAACAAGATCATCAGTCAAGGCATGGATACAAACGACATAAAAATACAAACAATAATACTGAGCCAAGTGCTCAGTAACCGAGGAGTTTAAATGGAAAACAATCTCAACAAAACCATGAACACCTGGGGCAAATTAAAGACACTAAAACTAAATACTCAAGCAGGAGCCGTGGCCTCTGCTGGCTATGGTGTAACAGAACCCCCCTCTAAAAGGTGCTCCTTCCGGAGCACCAAGAACCCCCCTCCAATGGGGGTCCTGGGCAACTGTGCGAGCTGTCTCTCGCTGCCACGGAAAACAAGGCAGCCTACATCGGGCAGCAGAGGGGCGGAGCAACACCCCCACCGGGGTTGAACACTGGGCACCGACCCCCGATGGCTCTGGCACTGGAATGAGGGACGGCCTCCTCGGCTGGGCAGGGCAGCGGTGTGGCCTCCTCGGCCTGGCTGGACAGCAGGACAGCTTCCTTGGATGGGCAAGGCAGCAGGACAGCTTCCTCAGCTGTACAGGGCAGCGGGACGACCTCCTCAGCTGGGCTGGACAGCATGATGGATTCCTCTTTTGTGCAAGGCCCCACCGCCGAGACCTCCCCGTAGGCCTCAAGCAGTAGCTCTGAGGACGCCATGTTGACCTCAGGTGGGAGCTCCACAGCTGAGGCCTTTGCCCCCCCCAAAAAAAAAATTCTGGGCCAGCCTTCACCTCCGGACTGCGTAGCGTGGTGCAATTCCCCTGCAGTAGGAAGCCCCAGGAGTTCGGGTAGCTTTGCTGGCTGCGTTGCACAGCTTAGTTCTCCGGCAGCGGGGATAGGGTAAATGGCTTGGGGGGCGACGTGGCATGTAGCCAAGCTTTCTGCAGCAGCTCCTGTTGCACTACCAGGTGATTGAGCCGAGCAAGTTCCTCGTTGAGCTGTTTGCTCTGTTCCTGGAACGACGAGGATGGTGGCGTGGCGCATGGACCGGCTTGCTGCAGCAGCTCCTGTTGTGCTAACTAGCGTGTAATCTGTGCCAGTGCTTCATTGATAAGCCAACTCCTCTCCCAGAATGCTTGGGCCAACTCTGTGCTCATGTCTTTGGTCTGCTGCTTCCGCTTGTGGGGCTCAGTATTCTGTAACGGATTGGGACTGGAGGCGGATGAAGATGCAGATCAAAGTCTTTATTAAACACGTAACTATAAACCAAAGTAAATGCGGTCTTCACCGGAAAACAAGAAACAGGAAACGTGGGATAAAACAAGATCATCAGTCAAGGCATGGAAACAAACAACATAAACAATACAAACAATAATACTGAGCCAAGTGCTCAGTATCCGAGGGGTTTAAATGGAAAACAATCCCATCAAAACCATGGACACCCGGGCAAATTAAAGACAAGTAAACTAAATACTCAATTAGGAAGCGAGCGAACCAAAACAAAAAGTTATGTAACTCATCAGGAGCCGTGCCACCACAGTGCCCTCTGCTGGCACAACGTAACTCCAAGTGTTCCCTTTATTTTTTTGAGCAGTATATATAAAATAGTGAAGACAATACACAATAACAGATACAGGGACAACCAAAGTCAAAGTCCAAAAACCAGGCAAAAGTCAAAAACCAGAACAGCCGTTAGAAAATAGCATACAAACAGCACAACCAAACACACTCTCTAAACACTACCTCCAACATCCAACACCATTCTCAGTCCTCTTCCTCTTTAAATATGGCCACCAATCAGTGAGGTCATGCTGGGAGGCAGGAGCAAGGCTAATGCAGGCTGAAAAATTCTGGGAGGGAGTTCGGACCTGCACACAAAATATATCACACCACAAAAAAAACTTCCCATCCCAAGATAGCAGGTTGTAACACAGTCATAAAATATTCTGTTCTACATCATATTCACTCCACATGAAATTATTAATGTAGTGATTTTACAGCTCATTTCAATGAAGCAAATAAACAATGTGGGAACAAAGGTTTCAGTGAAGCAAACAAGTGTCGGAATAGGTTCAACAGCACCTAGAATAAACTGCCTAGAACACTAAGAAATTCACAGACAGAAACACCGGTCTATGAGCCAGGCAAACACCAGGGATCTGTGCATCACCGAAGGCTGCAGGATGCTGGCACAAAACTAAATTGGCCCCTTCAAGATCTTCCAACGTGTCAACAACATCACCTACAAGTTGGATCTGCCACCCCATTAGCCGCATAGCCCCCTCATTTCATGTCTCCTGCCTCAAGACAGGACCTATCACGGTAGGCACCCCCACTCCCCCAATACCACTTGACATCGAAGGAGAACCTGCATACATCATCCTAGACTCATCATCTTGGACTCATGACAGCAGAGAGGCAAACTTCATAGACTGGGAAGGCTATGGACCCAAGGAGAGATGCTGGGTTCCAGCTCATGATATACTCGACCCACTTTTATGTCAAGAGTTTCATGCCTGCCATCTAATTGCCCAGCTCCAAGGCCCAGTGGGAAAGCCAAAGAAGAATTCCGCTGCCAGAGGTAGTGCTTTAGAAGTGCAGTTTAGTGCAGCCTACAAACATGGCCACCAAGGACTACAACACTCCACCATCTCAAACACTCTCACATTCACCTGATTACTGATTGCACACACTTGGCCTCAATCACAATCACAGCCATTCTCACAGTATATCAGGACTGAGTTCACACTCACTTCAAGAAGTATATGCTCTGTGCTGATTTTCCCTTGTCCTTACCAAGCCTTTGATTATTGATTGCTATTCTGGTTTTGATCTTGTTTCTGGTTTCCACTTTCCACCTTGACTTGCTAATAATAATAATAATAATAATAATAATAATAATAATTCCTTACATTTATATAGCACTTAACATAGTATGGGGAATCTCATCAACCACCACCATTATGTAGCATCCACTTGGATGATGCGATGGCAGCCATAGTGTTCCAGAACTCCCACCACACACCAGCTATTAGTGGAGAGGAGAGAGTGGTGTAGCCAATACAGAGATGGAGATTATTAGGGGGTCATGATAGAAAAGGGCCAACGGGGGAATTTTTCCAGGACACCGGGGTTACACTACTCTTTATGATGTGTCCTATTTAATGACCACAGAGAGTCAGAACCTCGGTTTAACGTCTCCTCTGAAAGACAGATGAGCTCTTGTCTGACGTTGTTTATGCTGTTTGTTGGTGGCCTTTCCTTTGCGTGAACCTTGACCTTGTTTTTTAAACTCATCTTTGTTTTGATTTCTAAGAATATTAAAATCCTGCACTTGTGTCCTTGCCTGATAATGTAGTGCTTTAATATTATGCTTTAATAAATTTAACCATGTTGAAATCACTGAACCTGCTAACCTGATGATACCCTAATACTTCTTATCTATTGATTTTTTTTATGTTTTATTAAAATTTTACATTTTCCACCTTGAATAAACAATTAAACAATTAATTAATTAACAATAAATTTTTATATTTTACAAATATATTGAAAATCAAACATTATTCCACCATAATGGATGACTTTGCTAATATTAGAGCTAGTCTTGGTTAAATGTTAACCCATCCCCAAGGACCTTCATCAGTTTATTTATACATACCCCAATTCATTTTTATTTTATTCATCATCGCGAAATAACAGGATGTTAAAATGTCACGATTTTTTTTTACAGGTGATATATAAACCAATCAAATGGATCCTTTTCCAACACACAGATACAGTTTTCTGTTCTACACGCACACACACACACACGTACACACACAAACCTCACATTTTAATTCAGATCTCTCTGAATTCATCACTCACACATACACACACATGCTGTGTGTCTCTATTAGTCGCAGCAGTGTGTGATGAAATATGAGTCTCTGTGTTGTTTCTTTCACTTTATGTGAAATTTAAATCACCCGTTAGAAAAGCTCCACTTCAAACTCTCCAGTTCGGCAGAACTGAGTTTTTACGCACTTTCAGAAAACAAACACCAGCAACACAGCGCGCTGAAGCATAACTACGGGTTATGGATTTCAAACCTGTCTGGTATGCACTGCACGCCAAGTACTCCACCCTTCTACCGCACATATACAGTACACGGAATATGGGATGGCACAGTCATTAAACACTTCTGCTGAAACCATCCCATCACTCTGTTGGCTCGGAGACACGGCAGAAATAAAAGTCACAGAGAACAACTCTGGAGTTCTTCTTACAGGGACAACCATCACCAAAACCCCCCCCAAAACTAAATACAATTCTGATGAATTGGATATGAAAGAACAATCAGACGCACACACTGGGAAAATGTAAGAATTAACTACAGTGTACAAACATTCATTACAACATTCACACACACTCACACACACATACAGTATTATTGCTGGTCCTATTCATGTTCATAATGCTTTATTCTTATCATCCATTGTTTACTTTGTATCCATTTATAAGCTGCAGCAATTTGCCATTGCAAATTGAATGAATGACACATCATGCTATTTATCCATTTATAGTTACATTTAACTAATACTTTTTTATTAGTCATTCCCTCACTCCTTTTTTTCTCTCTCTTGAAGTTAATAAGACTAAGAAAATAAAAATAAAAAATGCAAGTATCCCTGTTCCCTGAGAAGGGAACTTCTACTTCTATATGAACAGGGGCATGGCTGGCCGGAATGGCGGCCAAGTAACCCTGATTGTAGAAGGAGCCCAGCCTGCTGAGAAACGTTCTGTAAGAACTCCAGGACTGTAGCTATTGATCAGTACACTGGGTCTAGGTGATGCTCCTCACACCACAAGACAAAAAGCTGCCACCTGAGTGCATACGATTTCCTTGTGGATGGTGCTCTAACATTTAAAATGGTTTCTAAAATCTCAGTTGTGAGACCAGAATCTATGAGCTGGTGCCCCTCAGGGGCCAGACCCATAGTTGCCGTGTTCTGGCCCAGGGTGATAAATCAGCCCTCCAGCTTGAGACAGTAGATCCACACTAGGGGCTTGAATGGGGCAGCCAACAGACCTTCCAGGACCACAGAAGGTCCCTGCAGATGGGCCTTAGCCATCTGACACCACACATGAACCTCAAAGTTAGAGGATGTTGCCCCACAGAGGCTCCCTCAGCAGGGGCGTGGCTGGTCGAAATAACCCTGATTGTAGAAGGAGACACCCCGCTGAGAAATGTTCTTGTAAGAACTCCAGGACTGTAGCTATTGCGCAGTTTACAGGGTGTACAGTGGATCCCTGCGTATGGGATTCTCCCAAGGAGAGCTGCCAAAAGGGTGCTACTAGCAGACTGTCTTGGCGAACTTTTGCTAGAGCTTGTGGGAGCAGAGCAATGGGGGGAGCAGCATACAGATGTGACCTCATGCCAAACAGCAGACCACGACTGTGGCCGCCCAATTCCCCTGGCTGTCTGCGGGGGTTGGCGGGCTGCCATACTCGCTTTCTGGGTCTCCCTCACTCTAGTGCTGGCCCAGGCTCAACTCGTGGATGCCCAGGTGAGCTCAAGACAACACGCCATATGTCAAGCTCACTCAGCAGGTCAAATGCATAGGCTTGCCCACAAATGCCACTTTGGATGTAAGTCGGCCCCTGGAATTACCTGTCATCGGTGGAGAGAGGTAGCTAGCAAGCACCTCCTCCACCTTGAGCATAGCTAAATAGCCATGCCATTCATTCCCACAATGGCCGAATAATCCAACATCGTGGGGTTATAAATATAGTTTATGTGTGGCCTGAGATTTTGTCATAAACATCTGGAAGACAGGGAGTTTCTGCAGTGTGAGGGATTTACTTTCACAGGGTAATTACTTCAAGCAGCTGTTTATATGCTGCTCTCAGTTTTTAACACATCCTTCTAACTCCTCGGAGTCAGAGAGGAATTATTACCCTTTTGGCTTTCTATAGCGGAAGGAGGAGTCGCGACGCGAACTCCAAAATCCAGCAGAGAGCCGAACCCAGAAGACAGAGCAAGAGATAAAGCAACGCTCGACTCCGGCTCCTCTTCCGGATCTAAGAGATCCCCCAAAACTGAGACGGCTGGCTGCCTCGAGAAGAGCGCAAGTCGCAAGCCGAGCTGCTTAATGTAGACGTTACCATGCGCAGCCTCTAGAGGCTGCCATTGCATACTACACCACTAACACTTCACCCAGAAAGTGTGAACTTTTCCCATGATGAAACGGGAGCAAGCCGTTACACACTTCTTGAACTATTTCTCGCTCATTACTTACCTCTCTTTTCCTTTAGAAAAGGGATAGAAAAGTTAAGAGATTTTGAGAAAATATAGAGTAGAAATGAAGCATTTTTGTCACACAAACAGCAGACATGCAGTCTCGCTGAAGATAATAAGACTGGTGGTGTGGTTCACAGGTGCCATATATTTCATGTGACACACTTAATTGCCACATCACCTGATCATGGCAGGCCTATACGTAGAGGCATGATTTTACACAAGCTTCAGATACCGATCACGTGCACAAGGAGTTCCCATACTGTTATGCTAAATGAAACGTCAAAGTTCCCTTTGAAAGGGAACAACACGTAATGTTGGAGAGAAACCATCAAAGAAGTGTACTCCTCTGTCCTGAAGATGCCGAAAAACTTAAAGTTACAGCTTTACCTCTGACTGATACAAAGCGCTGATACTGGAGACTCCTTCCATAAATGTTTAATGTGTTAAAAAAATAAAAATCTGTTTATTATTAGCGTAGGGTAATAATAAACGGAAGTCCCTGTGAATGAGCCGTAACTATGGAAACGATAACGTATTCCAGTAAATCGAGTGCATTAACATAAAACTGTGATTGGAATTACAGTGAGAATTACACTCAGAGCTGTTGTTATGGAAAATGAATCAGCACTATCAGATTGGAGAATTCAGCATGACTGTGCTTTAATTGAGTTTTTTAAGAAATTTTATTGAACGTGTAAGTTGTATGACGTTCCACTCATAATATCAAACTGCTTGATTCACATTTCATGGAAAAGGGTGGGTGTTTTTTTGTTGTTTTTTTGTATGGTCATGGGCTGAACAAATCTGAGCATCAAATTAGCAACTGCACCCAAACGAAACCCTTAAACTGAACACAAACCCCTGTAACCCTTCCTTCTGCACATAAATAAAGCCCTTATTTTAGAAATGATTGAAAGATCGGTGTCTATGAAGTGAAGAAACTCGTTGCCTGGAGGTGTGTGAATAATCAGTAAATCGGATAATTATTAGCCAGGTCCCTCAGGTACTTTACATTTAATAACAAGCATAAAATCTATAAACCGTGGCCTGAAAACTGAAAAATGGGCTAACAGGCATACAAAATGGCGGCCGCTCTGCCGTTTATAGGGGCCATTTGACCGAACTGACAAGTTTTGAATGTCACGCCGCCTGTTGCAAGGCTTCACCCAGGTTAACCCCATGCAGATGCCATCTTTTATAAACACTAAGTAGTGATTTTAGATACACAGCCCAACTAAATCTCAAAAAACACACAAAAGCCCCGAAACTAGTCCAAAAAATTGTACACTTTTGTTTTCTTTTTTTCCCCCTCAGCTTTTGCATTTGTCACATGCATTTCTCAATAACCCTGTCTTAGATGAAGCTCATATCACATTTTATGACCAATTTATTCAGAAAACCATGAAATTCTAAAAGGTTCACATACTTTTTCTTGCCACTGTATTCTATAGAGCTCTTGTTCATTTGCCCCTGTGGGCGAACCGCCACTGACAAAACATCTTTGTGTGGGGCGGCTGTGGCGCAGTTGGTAGAGTGAGTTGTCCACTAATAGGGTTGGTGGTTTGATTCCCGGCCTGGGTGACTCCACATGCCGAAGTGTCCTTGGGCAAGACACTGAACCCCAAGTTGCTCCCGATGGCAAGTTAGCATGGCAGCTCTGCTACCATTGGTGTGTGAATGGGTGAATGAGACACAGTGTAAAGCGCTTTGGATAAAAGCGCTATATAAGTGCCTATTTATTTATTATTTTATCTTATAGACAACAAAATCCTTGACAATCAGAAGCCTTCATTTCAAATGCATGAGAGAGATTATCCACTTCCTCATTACTGGAGGTCATGTGAGTAAAGCTAAAGATATGTTCTTCAATATAGTGAATTAACACAGTCAGTTTCCTGAACAAACACCATCGCAATCTCTCTCTCTCTGTGTTTGATCAGCTTGTGAAGTAATATTTATGAATAAAAGGTACATTGAACATTGAAAGCAGTCGATGTTCAATGTAGTCTTTTAAAATAAAATATATTGCTTAAAAATATGTTGTGTTAACAAAAGTAATACAAAGTATACAAAACTATACACTGGCCACTTGTGCTTAAGCACCAAATAATAAAATATTTGCTTTGTATTTTTCTCATTTGTAAGTCGCTTTGGATAAAATCGTCTGTTAAGTGAATAAATGTAAATGTAAATGTTAATATATCAAATATAATATAATATAATATAATATAATATAATATAATATAATGGGGTGCACGGTGGCTTAGTGGTTAGCATGTTCGCCTCAGACGTCCGGGGTTCGATTCCCGCAGGGGCCATGTGTGTGCGGAGTTTGCATGTTCTCCCCGTGCTGCGGGGGTTTCCTCCGGGTACTCCGGTTTCCTCCCCCAGTCCAAAGACATGCATGGTAGGTTGATTGGCAGCTTGGTAAATTGTCCGTAGTGTGTGAGTGTGTATGTGATTGTGCCCTGCGATGGACTGGCACCCTGTCCAGGGTATACCCCCTTGTGTCTGACGCTTCCTGGGATAGGCTCCAGGTTCCCCGCGACCCTGAAGCAGGAATAAGTGGTTGAAGATGGATGGATGGATGGATAATGTAATATAATATAATTTAATGTATATTTGGAATCATTTATTTAATTTAATTTTTATTCACTTACACTAATGACCATATCTGGAGACAACTGTATGGAGTGATGGACGGAAAGAGAGATAAAAAGGTAGAGAGATAAAATAATAATAAATAAGGATAAGGAAGAGAAAGATGGAAATGAGAGAACAAGAAAGCAAAGAAAAAAAGAAAAGTAAAACAGAGAAAGGGAGATAGAGATGGAAAAGTAAGGAAAAGAGATATAAATGGAAAGAAATTAGGAAAATTAAGTAGTGAGGGATGAATAAAGAAGTGCACTGCAGCAGCGTCCTGACTTAGACATGTACACTTCTTCTAGTGCCCTTACTTTAGCACACTCATCCTATACACTCAGGTTTTATTCATAATCTCGCTGTGTTTTCCTTATTTACTCTCACTAAACCCAGTCTCTCCTGCTGTGTGTGTCCGTGTGTGTGCGTGCACGTGCATGTGTGTGTGTGTTTGCACTCCAATGCAATCAGACTTGCTTCCTTGTGTGAATGGCAGAACAAATTGTCTTCCTTGTCATCAGCTCTCTCTCTCTCTCTCTCTCTCCCTTCATCAAAATTCTTGTGAATGCGCTGTTGCCATGGCAGCAGTCGAGATTTCTCCTGTCTGATAGATTCTTTCTCTCTCTTTCGCTCTATCTTTCATCCTGGGTCTCTCTCTCTCTCTCTCTCTCTCTCTTTTTCTATCACTTTGTCTGTCTGTCTGTTTGTCTTTCATTCTTTTTTTTCTCTCTCTCCCACTTCATTTCTCTTTTTGTATCTATCACCTTCTACATCTTTCTGTATCTCTCCTTCTCTATCTCTCTTTCTTCATCTCTCTGTCTCTCTCTCAGTCACATCTCATGCTCTCTATTTCTTTTTCCCCATTCTGTCTGTTTGTCTGTTTTTCCCTCTATATTTATTTCTCAACGCGTCTCGCTCTCTCTTTCAATCCCTGTCTCTCCATCTGTTTCTCTCCCTCTTTTTTCGCATTCTGTCTCTCTCTATGACTGTATCAGTTCTTAATCTGTTTTCCCACTATCTTTCTCTGTCCCTCTGTCTCTCTCTCTCTCTCTCTCTGCGGTTTTGTACACATTATTAGATAATCGAGCTATAAATTGAGTTATGGTGTAAGAAACATAATACTTATATTGGAAAGTGTGTGTGTGTTCGTGTGTGTGTGTGTGTGTGTGTGTGTATGCCCCAGACTAAGAGCACAGTCAAATAAAAGACTTTGGTTAATAATAAAAGAATAAAAGTTAGTTCTTTTTTAAAATATGTTCTCTAAATTGCCTCATTTGTTAACTTTTAGGGTGGAAAAGTTTTTCTCAAACCTGTTTATATTGGAGGAAAGTAAAAACTGATTTTTTTTTTGTTTAAGATGTGGAAGACTTTACATTGATTCTCACATTTAGTGCCAGACCAGTGAAAGCTGTGAAGGATGTGGTCATGTAACTGTTTAATGTGCTCCACGCTGATCGCCGCGTTCGCCACCACGTCGTGTTCATTGCTCAGTAAAGTTCTGTCTCATTGACCTCGGCCATCTGTTTATATGTTTCATACAATACTCTACAACTTGTTTCTTTGTAAAACACTCTCTAAAATAATCTCACTGCCATCCTGCAGATGTTACACAGCTAAGAAATGACCCCACTGTGTGTCATGACATTATATTTAAACAATCACAGATGATGTGATGTGATGTGATGTTTACTGTTACCACAACAACGTGAATTATTTCTTCATAACAGTGCTTCCTATTTGCAAAATGTATTGTTATGTATTGTTATGTAAAGAATGAAGTTTATATCCATTTATAGTTAATTGTCCTATTACGATTGACTTTTTAGCAGCTAAAAACATCTGCAACCACAATATGTCACGGTTTTGGCTGTAAATGCACATGTCATTTCCTATTATTTTTGTATATATTGTACAAGAAGGGTGCCAATCATTTTGAAAGTAGGGTTCCTGTCAGGCGGGGTGAGGACGGGGACGGAGGCAGATGCAGATCTAACTCCTTTATTGAACATATAAGGAAAACTCAAATGAAAACAGAACATAAACAGGTCAGGAGCAAACATAGCCTGAACAAACTGGTACTAACATAGCAAAAACAAACTGCTGTCAACGTAGCATAAACAAACGGGTGCAAACAGAGCCTAAACAACTGAATGAATCGAAGCAGAAACAAATCGGTGCAGACGTAGCATGAACAACTTGGCGACCCGCTATGACACAGAAGACTGGTGACAGAAAACACTTTCCTATCGTCTATCTAATCTCGGGCAACGTGCTTCGTTGCCCGGGATCCTTAAATAACCAAACCTCCCAATTAAATGAATACAGAACACCGGTTTGGAATCAGGAAGCAAACCGAACACAACAGGTCACGTGGCTGATCCCGTGTCTGAATCCAGTGCCACAGTGCCCTCTGCTGGTCGCACTGTGACAGTTCCCTTTCAAAGGGAACTCCATGTTGCTTTCTTTAGCATAACACTATGGGGTGCCCTTGCATGGGACCGGCATCTAAAGCTTGTGTAAAATCATGCCTCTATTTATAGGCCTGCCATGATTAGGTGACGTGGCAGTTAAGCGTGTCGCATGATATAAATATGGCACCTGTGAACCGTGCTGTCAGCCTTATTATCTTCAGCGAAAGACTGCATGTCGGTTGTTTGTGTAAAGAAACAAAAAGATAGTTCATTTCCTCTCTAGCTTTTTTCAAAATCTCTGGACATTTCTATCCCTTTAAAAAAAAGAGAAGAAAAAAAGGAATGAGTGAGAGAGGAAAATATGAGTGAGTGAATTCAGGAAGTGTGTTACTGCTTGCTTCTGTTTCAACGGGGAATAGTGCACACTTTCTGTGTGAAGTGTCTGGGGTGTGAGCATGCAATGGCAGTCGTGATTTGCGCTCATCCTGGAAGCTAAAGCAAGTTGGGTTTCAAAGCCTCGCGGATCTGGGCCTGTTGCTGCTGAGGCAGTTAGCCATCTCAGGTCCGGCAAATCTCTTATGGATCTGGAAGAGGAGCTAGAGACGAGCGCTGCTCTATTTCTTGCTCTGTCTTCTGGGTCCGGCTCTTCGCTGGATTTTGGAGCTCCCGTCGTGACTCCTCCTTCCACTATACAAAGCCAATAGGGGGAAAAAACACACAAAAAAATAGAAATAATTCTTCTCTGACTCTGAGGAACCAGAAAGCACATCCAGAAAGATGTGCTAAAACTGAGAGCAGCATATAAAGAGCTGCTTGAAGTGATTACTAAGGCTGGATGAGCCTTTTCTCCCCAGTGAAAGTAAATCCCTCACACTGCAGAAAACATCGGGGTTATGCATGTAACCCTGTTCCGTGAGAAGGGAACGAGACGTTGTATTTAGCATAACAGTATGGGAATGCCACTGGCCGGAGTGGTGGACATAACTACAGAGCCCTTACTGGATACAGCAGGTGCATCCTCTCTTGTTCCGTTGTGAGGAACAGAGGAGGGCAGAAAGCCTGCAACACCACAGGGTGGGCAGCCAATGTAGGCATTTTATGAATATAATCCAGCCTAGGATACAGGAAGGCCTTGGCTAATCCAGGGGTAAAGTCAGGGCAGGAAGGGGCAACAGAGAGAGCTTGTAGACATCCCACTCGCTTGGGAGATGTCAGGGCCAGTAAAAGAGCTAACTTTAGAGTCAGAAGCTTCTCAGAGGCTATTTCTAAGGGATCAAATGGGGCCCCTGACAGACCTTCCAGGACTAGAGCTGGTGCCCCTCAGTGGCCAGACCCACAGTTTCCATAGTTCTGGCAGAGGGTGATAAATCAGCCCTCTGGCTTTTTGGGACAGTAGATCCACCCTAAGGGCTCAAATGGGGCACTCGACAGACCTTCCAGGACCACAGAAGTTCCCAGGAAGGTATGCGCGGCCTGCAGATGGGCCTCAGCCATCTGACACCTCGCATGAACCTCGAAGTTAGAGGATGTTGCCCCACAGAGGCTCCCTCATCTACAGTGGATCCCTGTGGACGGGAATACAGATATGACCTCGGCCACATGTGTGGACTCCACCCCAAAAGAGGAGACAACACACTGCCCGCTGTTGTTCCCGAGGCCACATCTGTACGCTTTCCCCCCCCATTGCTTTGCTCCCACAAGTTCTAGAGAGAGTTCGCCAAAACAGTCTACTTCTGCTGCTATTAGCACCTTATTGGCCAGCTCGAATATGGTTCTCAGAGATAATATCTCTACTAGATGGCACTTCTTGGGAGATTTCCATCCATAATGATCTACTGTCTCAAGCCAGAGGGCTGATTTATCACCCTCGGTCAGAACTATGGAAACTGTGGATCTGGCCCTTGAGGGGCACCAGCTCATAGATTCTGGTCTCATAACTGAGGTTGTAGAGACCATGTTGAACAACAGAGCAACATCCACAAGGAAATTGTATGTGCTCAAGTGGCAGCTTTTTGTCTTGTGGTGTGATGAACACCAGCTAGACTCAGTGAACTGCACAATAGCTACAGTCCTGGAGTTCTTACAAGGACATTTCTCAGCTATGACAAGGGTATTAAACATGTTAGGAATTTGTATTCTGATGGTGTGTTTGATAGCTTTGCCAATTTGGCATCCACTTACGATCTCCCCTTGACACATTTCTTTCGGTACTTTCAAATACGGAATTTCGTTTCTAGATGTTTTCCTGGTTTCCCTTCTGCTCCTCCTGAACAGGCCTGGGAAGACCTGTTTTCAAATAACCCGCATCAGAGTGGAATGATTTCTAAGATTTATGATTTTATTTTGACGCAAGGTAGTGGGTCGAGTAATAAGATTAGGAATGCGTGGGAAACGGAATTAGGAGTACAAATAAGTGAGGAGTGTTGGGAACATGCTATAGGGAGGGTACAGACTACCACTTCTTGTGCTCGTCTTGGACTTATACAGTTCAAAGTTTTAAATAGAGTCCATCTGTCCAAGTCGAGATTGTCTGTGATGTATCCGGATGTTGAGGACAAGTGTGATAAATGCCATGGCTCTCCCTGTCATCTTGGCCATATGTTTTTCTTCTGCCCTGAACTCCATGGCTTTTGGTCTGGCTTTTTTACCATCATGTCCACTATTCTCAGGGTAGATTTAAAGCCTTGTCCATTGATTGCAATATTTGGGATTCCTCAAGCTTCAATTCCTTTGAGCTCGATACAAAAGGATGTTATTGCTTTCACATCCCTTATAGCAAGACGTTCCCTATTGTTACATTGGAAGTCTGCTAAATACCCATCTATCTCCCAGTGGATAAAGTGGATGTTTTTTTCTGAAACTCGAGAAAATACGATATACGATGAATGGATGTACAGATAAGTTTTTTCATAAATGGCATCCCTTTATTGCCTACTTTATGGAGTTACAGACACTACCCACTTAAAGGTTGGTCGCCATTTCAACCAGTCACGCCCCTGTTGATGGAGCCTCTGTGGGGCAACATACCTTTCTTGGACCTTTCTGTGGTCCTGGACGGTCTGTCAGATGCCACATTTGAGCACTTAGAGTCAGCTTCTGAGAAGCTTCTGACTCTAAAAGTAGCTTTAGTCTGCTGGCCCTGACATCTCTCAAGCGAGTAGATCTACAAGCTCTCTCAGTTTCCCCTTTTGCCTTCACTTTACCCCTGGATTAGTCAGAGCCACTGCTGGTCTGCTTTGGTGACGATGGTAGAGGTGATGCTGAGTCAAAACAGTGCATCTGTAATTGGATAGTGGAAGCAATCTCCATCACTTATGAGGCGCGTGGTCTCGCTACACATCTGGGCATAAGAGCTCATTCCACTAGGGGGGTCGCCTCCTCGAAGTCTTTGTCCAAAGGGGTACCCTTACAGGATGTGTGTGCTGCTGCAGGGTGGTCTACGCCACACACATTCATTTGTTATTACAGCCTGGATATTCATTCTACCCCAGGCTCGAGTGTCATTCCCATAGTGTTATGCTAAATGCAAGGTCTTGTTCCCTTCTCAGGGAACAGGGTTACATGCGTAACCCAGACGTTTTGCAGAAAGAAAGTGCGGGGGGATTAGTTCGAAATATGATCTATTGTTTGTATATAATATTTAATTTTCCTGAAGGGTGCCAGTATTTTTGGACACAACTGTAACGCTGAAATGTATGTTTTTTCTGAAGATTTTCTCATAAACCTAATGATGGCATGTAATTCAGTAACAAATACATAACTATGACACAATTGATTCATTTAACCCTTATGTTCTGTTGAGATTTGCTTCACTTGCTCGTTGTTTGGGGTCACCGTTACCCTGGTGATTAAAGTGTGAAAATCACCATCCTAATTATGAAAGAAACCTTTTTTTCCTGTTTAAATTGTTTCTTTCCATTTATCTTGAGCTTATTGAACTGATAAAAGAATACAAATAAGTGTATCATTAACTCTTACATTTTACACAAAACTATTAAACAAATTCACAGTTTTCCAAAGTAGTAACATTACTTATGTTTGGGGTCAGTGTGAACCTGGTCAGATGTAATTGGTAAAAAAAAAAAAAAAAAAAAAAAGAAACATTAAGTAAATCAAAAGTGTTTATTTTTCCTCCTATACACTCACTAACCAGGAAAAATAACTATGTACAAATTTACATTATATACACATCATCTGGGCAACAGGACAGCCAAATGTGAACTCCACCCCCATATCAGACAAGGTAGAAACTCTAAATGTTTCCCAGGGATTTACAGGTGTATACCACAAAATGTCATCTTGTGTGTGTGTGTGTGTGTGTGTATGTGTGTATGATAGAGAAAGAGAGAGAAAATGTGTGTGTGCATGATAGAGAAAGTGTGTGTGTGTGTGTGTGTTTGTGAGGGAGAGTGAGAGCATGTATGTTTGTCTGACCGTGTGTGTGTGTGTGTATGATAGAGAAAGAGAGAAAGTGTGTTTGTGTTTATGATAGAGAAAATATGTGAGTGTGTGTGTGTGTGTGTGTGTGTGTGTCTGTGTGTGTGTGTGTATATCTGAGAGTTTGTATGTTTGTCTGACTGTTTGTGTGTGTGTGTGTGTGTGTGTGTGTGTGTGTGTGTGTGTGTGTGTGTGTGTGTGCGCGCACATGAGAGAGAGAGAGAGAGCATGCATGTTTGTCTGACTGTGTGTGAGAGACAGAGATTGCATGTGTGTGAGAGAGAGCTTGTGTGTTTGTGTATGTGTGTTTGAGTTAGAGAGATTGAATGTGTATATGTGTGTGTGTGTGTGTGTGTGTGTGTGTGTGTGTGTGTGAGAGAGAGAGAGAGAGAGAGAAAAATTATGCAGTGGATAAGGAAGTGATATGTATGAGAAGGAGTGAGTGAGTGAGTGGATGAGTGACTGTAAGTGAATAATTGAGTAAGTGAATGAGTAAGTGTGTGTGAGTGAGTGAGTGAGTGAGTGAGTGGGTGAGTGAGTGTTTGTGCCTGTGAGCGTGTGAGTGAATGAGTGAGTGGGTGAGTGAGTGTGAGTGAGTGAGTGAGTGAGTGAGTGAGGGGGTGGGTGAGTGAGTGGGTGAATAAGTGAGTGAGTGTGTGAATGAGTGAGTGAGTGAGTGAGTGTGTGAGTAAGTGAGTGTGTGAGTGAATGTGTGAGTGAGTATGTGTAATCTATGACAGGCAAAGTAGAGACAAATTAATTTTCCCGGGGATTTACAGGTGTATACCACAGATTCTTGCAGACGCACCCTTCCCCCCTCCATGTGAACATGGCAAAATGTAATTTTGCGTGTGGATGTCCCCAAACATCACACATGTGTAGCCATGTCATAGCGGAAATCAGAATCATGATCATTAAGTAAAAAACACGTGAAAAGATCTTACGTAATTAGCTAAATTTAAGAAATAAGACTTAAAAAAAACAGAACATAAGGGTAAAATATTATCTCTTTAAAGTATAAAAATGTCCCTTTGAAGGACGTCGAAGGAAACACGTCATAATCAGAGACATCGCTTTTCTCGAGCAGTGAATTTTATGTAATGGATAAAATGATAAATTAACTCTCTGGAAGCGTAGCAGATGAGTGCTTGTTCAGATTATCCTTCACACAATGAGAACATCAAATAAACATAAAGGCTGGTGTTGTTTTATTCATTTAATGAATTCATTCATTGAATTCATTTAATTCAATAATGAATTAACAGCAGGATGAAATTGCCTTTTGTGATTGTAGGACCTCGATTTAGTATCTCGTGACTTCATTAAGTTGTGCAAACTCTCGAAGCACGGTATTTAAAAAGTGCTGGATCAAGTGCTGTTCTATACATGTGCTGCTGAATAATTTGTGTGGAAGCCATTTTGTTAAATGAAACCAGTGATAATTGGGACGACTGGGACTATTCCTGCAGTAGTATGTCGGTGAGACTCATGTTAGATTTATATCAACACTCGCCATCTTCTTCTCATCCAGATATCATTGTGGTATATTTGATGACACGTTTACCTCGTGCACCTCTTCTCAAGAAAAATCCAGCATCCTTGGTGGTGTGAGCTACATGCAGGTGATTTTAATAATCTGAAAATGGAGCTCAGAAAATCCACCTAAGCAAGTGCATAACTGACACTGAATACCAGGAACTTTCCCAAAGTAAATATTTGACTTAGATTAGAAGCAGGAATTCTGAACTTTTGAGGGTTTTTTTTTTTTTTTTTTTACCTCCATGCATTTAAGCTACAAATTTGAAAAAAAAAATATATCATAGACGCTTCTGTTTGTTAGCAACAAGCTAGCCAGCCAACTGTGAAGAATGATGTATATTTATGTGTTGATTGATCTAAAATAAATACTTGTATTTAGAGTATAACTCATTTAATGGTAAGAAGTGCTGCTTTGTTTAGTGTTGATGCTGGAAGCAGCCATGTTGATTTTGGATGATTGAGGAGATGCTGAGTAGTAGTTCAGTGTTGGGGGGATTTTGCCGAGTTGAAGATTGGAAATTACACGTCCTTTAGTCAAACGCAGCATGAGTCTGACTCTGTAATTAGTGCTGCTGGGACTAAATGTATTATTTATTAATAGCTGAATGTTCCATATTTCTGACGTCTTTGGTGTTTTCATGCCATTTTTGTTTTTTTTCCAAGAGGAGCAGATGATGCGTGATGGTCTGGCACTACTTGTTAATTATCACTCATGAACTCCATCTGTGTTTAAATAACTCGCTTTCTTAGCTGCCCAAAAAAACTGTGTTGCTGCTTTATTCTACAAAAACACAAAATGTGTGTGTGTGTGTGTGTGTGTGTGTAGTTTAGCTTTTCAGTCCTGTGCTCCGCACTCCTGCTGATTTCCCTTGGTGATTTAGTCTATCGGTCAGTTTGACTATACTTGCCTTGGAGACTCCTCTGGGCTTTTCCTCCTAATTGGACCTCACTTGCTCTGGTTCCACCCTGAAAATATCTCCTAATTACCTCCTGTCAGCCTCAGCAGTGGTTAAACACCTCATGTTCTCATTGGCTATGGCAGGTTTCCTAAAAATGTGGCATTATTTTTTTAAAATGTTGGACTACTTAAGAAGAAACAGGGTTCAGATGAGCAAACATTGAGTGTACACTTATCCTAGGGCACTTCTTTTCTACTTCTGTCTTTACTACGTCTGAGCGGTGGAGTTTCTGTTTCTGAAGAATATCGTCTCATGTTAACTGAGGCGGCTGTGGCTCAGGTGGTAGAGCAGGTTGTCCACTAATGGTAGGGTTGGTGGTTTGATTCCCGGCCCGCATGACTTAAATGAGGGGATTTAAAAAAAAAATTATGTAGCACTTATCGCGTGTGTGTGTATGAGAGAGTTTCCAACAGTAAAAAGCATGTTGATGAACTTGATTCAAACTAATTTTCTGACAATAGTGCAATTTTTGTTAATGCACTCATTCTACTTTGTTATCCTTTCCATAGCAACATATTTGCTCATTCACAGGGACGTTTTTGTCTTGTCAGGAGGCATTTATTTAACATTCATGGACGGAGTCTCCAGTGCCAGCCCTTTGTGAGAGGTTTTCCAATATCTTCAGGACAGAAGAGTTTATACTTTGACAGTTTCTTGGTAACAAGGCAAGCAGCTTGATATAGAAAAGTAATCAACATAAAACCAGATTTCAAGAATTCGAAAGCCTTTAAAAAAAAAAAAAACACCTGTGAAAATAAAAAAACACCCCCCCTAAAAAAATACAACCACTAACCACGTCCTGTAAATGTTTTCAGTTAGTGACACACAATGTCTCAGTGTATAATAATATACTTTTATTTCATTGACTACGTTTACATAGACAGCAGTAATCTAACTATTGACCTTACTCTGAGTAAGATAATAATGTCATTAAGATGTTTACATGGGTCGCTTTTAGAATACTCTTTTCATGTACCCGTTTTACGTTATAGAACATAATTAGATTAACAGCCCATGTCATTACGTCACCGCGCCATACCGTCCGACGTCCCTCCAGAATTTCACGTATCAACATACAGATTGTCTTCATTACGGTACCGTATACAGTTTTGGTGTTTTTATTTAAAAAAAATTACGAACGCTTTAAGTGCAGTTAATTATGCACTTGGGTGGGCTGTAACGCAGGTGGTAGAGTGGGTTGTCCACTAATTGTAGGGTTGGCGGTTCGATTCCCGGCCCGCATGACTCCACATGCCGAAGTGTCCTTGGGCAATACACTGAACCCCAAGTTGCTGCTGATGGCAAGTTAGTGCCTTGCATGGGAGCTTTGCTACCATTGGTGTGTGAGTGTGAATGGGTGAATGAGACACAGTGTAAAGCGCTTTGGATAGAAGCGCTATATAAGTGCACCATTTAACTGGAGTTTTAACAGAGTTTTGAAATAAATGGTAAATACTTGAATAATTTCCTTCTACATGACGTTTCTAAGGAAATAGTAGAGAAGTATACAATTTTATTTACAAATATTTTTTTGTCCATGTATATACAGTGGTGCTCAAAGGTTTTTGAACCCTTTAGAATGTTCCCCTTGAATAAATAAATAAATAAATAAATTCTTTTAGTTAGAATATCTTCAATAAGTTCTATTTTTTCATTAATCGTGGTAGAATTGTTATTTTTTCCTTTCAAGAATTGCACGAGTAATGTTTCTGCATTTAGTTGATTCTTCAAAAAAAGTACATATATGCAGTAATATATTTTTATTTCATGCATTTTTATGACATTTTTTCCCCTGTCTCCATAAAAATATGTATTTTAAGAAACCTTAACCCAGTTATCCTAATTAAAACATCTTCAATAAGTTTCAATAAGTTATTATTATTATTTTTTTTATCAATTTACTGTAAACATTTTATTCAGTCAGAGTTCTACCGTAGTGGCTAATTTTCCTGAAAGCAGGGCTAATCTCGGCTCTGCATTTCCTTCCTGTTGGTAAGTGCTTGGTTTCACCAGATATAATACCTATTCAGATTAAATATGCCATAATGACCCAGATACATTCATTCCCATGTGTATAGATGATGCAGCTTCATAAATGTGTATGAAATATAAAGGGGGTCTTCTTTTTAGTTTGGCTTTTCCATGACTCAGGTAAATTCATACTCGACACCAGAACAGCAGCCAGGAACGAGCGAAACCGGACCGCTATGAAAACAATCATGGCTTGTGAACGCAGCTTTGAATTTCAATATCATTACTGTAGAGACACACAAGAAACAATCAATACATAGTTACAATAATTATAATGACTACGGATGTGGCCTTTAAGAATGTGCGCTTTTTCACTACAGGCACTGTTCTAAGAGTTTAAATTCATTTGTTCCGCTTCACACAATAACCACCAGGTGGCGCATGGAATAACATACCATAGCTGAACACAGTACAATAAAAATGGAATGTGTGGTCGAAAGGTTCACATAAAAATATTACGTTTCTCCTCAAAACTTGTGATAAACCTAATTTAATCAAGTTTCTAATTACACAATTATGTAAACTATAAAGTGAGCATGATCGAGTCTCGTAGTACAGGTGCAATAACTACAGTATTTAAATTAACATGATGTTTTATGCGGGCTTGATAATATTTTAACATGCAGGTTTTCCATGCCAGCAACTGAGGTTTGAGCCTCAGATCTACTAACTGTTTAAATGAGCTGGGTTTTTTTCACTGTAGAAGTTTATCATGGTAACACCAAATGAAATCCACGTGAACAACACTGACTAGAGGCCCATGCCAATTATAAAGATTCGGGTGATGGACTACTAGCAAGTTATTGTCATTCACATAATTCAAACAATTATTACTTCTTTTTTTTCACTATTTAGAGATTTTCAAGACAATTATATTATATATTTTTTCATTTAATATATAACATTGTTTTATTCACAAGTGTCATGTTTGTGATTTTTATTCTTTATGTAGAATATTTAGATCAAGCAATGTCCAGAAATAGGTGCAGTTGTATAGCCGACCATTTCATTTTCCAGTTTAAATTTTATTGACTATAGATCAAAAAATAAAGGAATGCTTTGTAACATTATTTTACATTTACAGAAATCACTGCCTATGCCATATAAGAACATAATGTGGGCTGGCATGAATGCAAATGCACATAAGTGTTTTATTACAGTAGAGATTGGCAGACAAATTCAAAACATGAGACAATAGCATGGTCAAAAACAGGTGATGGGTCAGGCGATCGGCAAACGTGCATAAATAGGGAAAAACAGAATCGAATAACGAAAGCGAGAACAATGTCAAAACTATAGCACATGAAACGAGGAACAAATGCTTGGTATACAGAAATACTTTGCGATGAACAAAGAGACACGAAGAGTTTAAATGACAAACGTAATCATGGGTGAAACAAAACAGCTGAGACTAATGACACATACAGTAGCGGGAAACAACCAATGACAATATAGTAGCGGAGACAGGACATAAACCATAACAGATGCACGTGAAGAAAATAAACAAAGTCAATGTCACTGAAAACCCGGAAGCAAGTGCTTGCTTGCGCGAGGAGAAATCGTGACAGCTTATTCCAAATGCAGTCTGACTTTTTCCATCTGCAGAACATTGAACGAATATTGTTCATGAATGCTAATATAGTTCATGAATGAATATTGTTCAAAAATGCTACTATATTGTTTGGAATTTTACGATGGGTCTTATTGAGCAACTGATTATTTTTTGCTGACCTATTTCACTGTTGACCGGTTACAATTGTGAACAAGATTTTTTTTTAAGTTTAAGTGAAAGTACCACTAACTTTTTAAACCCTTTTTTTTTTCTAAAAAAGCAATGCTGTTTGTTTAATTGGGCAATCCAGGGAGTAAAATGCCTATTCTCACTTATTGTAGCTTGAGTAGCTTTGGATTCACATGCCCATGTACTGGAGGATTAATAAGCAATGATCATCTTTAAGTAATCTTATCATCTTTTGCCTTATCAAACTGAAGGGGACGAGCAGAAGCATAAAACTTGGAGTCATATAAATTCTATCCAGGTCAAATTATTTGTACGTATTTGCAGTCTATGACATCGCCATGGAGGCAAAAGCATTTTACTCAAAGAGAAACGCTGCTGAGAAGTGATAATATGTGGGGGGAAGGGGAGATCCACACGTTAATAAGTAACTGGCAAAAAAAGTTGCAGGATTTATCCTGCTTCCTGTATTCTTCAAAAACACAAAGAATTTCTTTGTTGCTGAACTCAATCCTACAGATTTATCGTTTAACCTTCCCGCAGCGACTGTCCTGCAACATGTATACATGGTATAATTTTTGGGTATAAAAAGAGTATCTTAGAGAAGCAGAGTAAAGATGGGCAGAAGTTCAGCAGTCTTTTTTGAGACATGTTGCTGACATCAAATTCAAATTTTTCTCTTAAAATTGTACATTTCCTCAGTTTAAATATGTGATATGTTTTCTACATTCTACTATGAATAAAATAAGGGTTTAGGAGATTTGCAAATCATTGCATTCTGTTTTTATTTACATTTTTTCACAACTTTTATATGTGGATGCTGACAGTTGTTGTGTCTTCCTCATTTTTTTATTTTTAGCTGGAAACCCCCACAGATGCCTTTGCTTTCAGCAGAGGGGATAGTTTGTAATTATGGCCTTGTGCCATGCATGGGGTTTATTAATTTAAAAAAATGTGCTTGCTGGTGCTGCCATCCTTATGGAGGTCTGCAAATAAAGCCTCTGGATTTTCTGTCATTCTCTTATTTTTGTCAACTTTTCATACAGTTTTTGTGCGCAGGCTGCCAGCCCGCCATCACAGTACCTACTTTTGGTGGGCCCACAGCGCGAGGCCATCTGCATTGGCATGCTGGACTACTGCTCGGTGTTGGACTTGGAAAGAGAAGTCCTGCAATGAAAGGAACCATTGTGTTACCCTGCCATTGGTGTTTTTGTCTTTGGCCATCCACTGCAGGGGGGCGTGGTCCATCACCAGGGTGAAGTATCGGCCTGCCAGGCTGTAACTCATTGATGGCCCACTTTATTGCCAGGGCTTCTCTCTCCACAGCAGCATACTTCCTTTAGGCCAGGGACAGTTTTCTGTTGATGTAGAGCACCGGGTGTATTTCTCAGCTGAAGATCTGCAAGAGAATGGTGCCCAGCCCTGTCTCTGATGCATCTGTGTGTACTGCAAATGTCAGGGTGAAGTCCAGGTTGCGAAGCACCAGGGCACTGGTGAGTGCCACCTTCAGGGCATGGAATGCCTGCTTCGCCTCTGCAGACCATTTCACCCGATCATGCTGTCCTTCTTTGTAAGATCTGAGAGGGTGTGCTACAAAGGAGAAGTTAGGCATGAATCTGTGGTAGTACCTTGCCAACCCCAAAAAGGCATGTACCTGTTTCTTTGAAGTCAGCCGGGGGTTGCCCATAACTGCCCCTGTCTTCTTTGTTTTAGTTTTAGGAGGCCACAACCGATACCATATCCTAAGTACCGTGCCTCGGTCAGCCCCAGGTGACACTTTCTCGGACTGAACATAAGCCCAGCCTTCTGGAGCTCCTTCAGGACCTCCCCCAGGTGGAACAGGTGATCCAACCAAGTGGAGGAGTATATGACCACTTCATCCAGGTAGGCAGCTGCGATTGTATGATGTGGTGTTAGGATGATGTCCATTAGTCCTTGGATTGTTGTGGGTGCTCCATGTAGCCTAAAGGGGAGAATCTGGTACTACTAGTGGCCATTCGTGGTACTGAAGGTGGTTTTTGGTCTTGCTTCTGGGGCCATTGCTACTTGCCAGTAACCTTTTGTGAGGTCTAGTGTGGATATAAATTAGGCTCTCCCCAATCTCTCCAGTAGGTCGTCTACTCAGAGTAGGAGATAGCTGTCGAAGTCTGCGACCTGGTTCAGCTTCCAGAAGTCATTGAAAAGTCAAATACTTCCATCGAGCTTCGACACAACCACAATGGGGCTGGACTACGGTCTGGGGGACTGCTTGATGATGCCGTCTTGGAGCATTTGGCCAACTTCCTCATCAATAGCCTTGCGGTGGGCCTCCAGGACACAGTAGGGCCGCTGTCAAACCACAACTCTCTGAGGTGGTTGAGAAAATGCTGGAAAACTGATCCACAACTCCATCAGCTCCTGTCCCTGTGTGGGGGTTAAATCTTCTCCCCACTGGAGCAAGGTACGTTTGCTATGATCTGTGCCTAGGGTAGCAAAAGCAGACACCACTGGAACCAACTCGATCCATTTCTTTAGCAGGTTTATATGGTATATTTGTGTGTCTGCTGCACGTGGTAGTTAATCAGACCCAACTTTTAGTGGACTGTATATGTGAATTGCCATTGGGCCACAAATTTGCAGGAGGTATTAGGCACTAACAGGAGTATTTCATTGTCTGGTTGGAACTCCCGTAGTTGTGTTGTATGGTTGTATGCTCTTTTTTGTTCTTCCTGAGTGGCTTCCGTGTGTTCTTGTACGATCGGGGCCACTCGGTCTATCGCTCCGGCATCTCTGGCATGAACTTGACGACGGAGGGAAACAATTAGGTCTGTTCCTCCCAGGCTTCCTGGGCCATGTCCAGCAGTCCTCGTGGTCAGTGTGTGAAGTGGAGCTCGAATGGTGTGAAGCCAGTGAATGCTTGAGGGCACTCCCGGAGGTCCAGTTCCTCCATTCCTCAGCTACCACCCAAAGCAGCATCCATTTCAGAGTCTGGTTAAAACGTTTGATGAGCCCATCCATCAGTGGGTGGTAGACGGATGCACTCAGGTGTTTAACTTAACAGCCATCACAGATCAGACATTAGTTTAGAAGTAAAAGGTGTACTTTTGTCTGTTAGTATGTCCTTCAGGATCCCCACATGACTGAATTGGAGCAAGAGTTCCTTAGCAATGCTGTGGGAGATGGCTTTCCATAGAGGTACTGCCTTGGGGTACCTGGTGGCGTAATCCATAATGACCAGGATATATACCTGTCCCCAGGCCGATTTTGGAACGGCCCTATGAGGTCCATGCCAATCCTCTTGAAGGGGATGTGGATAATGGGAATGTGAATGAGGGATGCCAGTGGGGGTTTACTCAGGGTGGTGCATTGCACTGGGTGCACTGCTGGCAGAAGCGTTGAACCTCTGCATCCATAACAGAGTGTATGGGCATGGGCCAGGTGCATCCATAGCAGAGTCCTTGCATTGGGGACCACCAGGAGGTCACAGGTTTCTCCTCTGCAGTCGGTCCTGTAGTATCCCAGGGTGATCTGTCATTGGGGCTACTTTGGCTGTTCTCTCTCCCCCAGTGTAGTTCCATTTATGTCAGCGAGTGGGAACATTCTAGGAAGGGCTGGACTTCCCTGCTTAGTTCCAGGGTTGCAATGGCTCATTCCAAGGCTGAGATCATCTCTATGGTGTTGTTGGGGGCCTCCATTATAACAACTGGCATTCTGCAGGCAGCAGAGTTCTTAGGAACCATTCCATGGCTACCATCTCTGCAACCCTCAGTGGCGTTTTTTTTGGTCTAGTTGTAGCCACCTCTTGGTGATGTGCAGGAGGGTGCCCATCTGTCTCCATGGGTTAGCTCTGGGCTGGTAGCTCCACTGGTGGAACTCTGTCCCCGCCTGGTTGAGTATCAAGCCACATTATGCTAAGATCACACCCTTTACTTTCATGTAGTCAGCTACTTCTTCTGGTGAGAGCATGCAGTAAGCTGCTCAGGCTTCCTCGGAGAGTAACCGGGCAAGGTTGCAGCAGGTCCATTCCTCAGTGTCACAGGCTTTGTGGAGGGAGGTCCATTCGAAGGCCTCTAGATAGCCCTCGACGTTGTCCTCCTTGATCAGGTGTGGTAGGAGGTGCTGGGATGGGGCAGCAAGAGCGATGGGATGCAAGAGGCAGTTGTCCTGTATGATAGGAGATCCCTTGTTGCAATTTGTAGACTTTGTGCTAGTTGTTGAGTCATTGCTTGCTGTTGAATGTTTGTTTCTAGTAAGTACTGCAGCATGGGATCCATTTGGATCTGTGTGGGCGGGACTGTGCTCAAACCTACATTCTCCACCACTGTAGCCAAGACTAGGCTGCAGCAGACACACAGGAGGCAACTTAGGCGCAAAACCTGGTGCTTTTTATTTAAAAAGTATCTTGAAAGTGGGGAAAATTGGAGTGGAGTGAGCTGGTGCTGGTGTCTTCTTCTCCAGGATTGGTGGCATGGTAGTGTGACCCAGGAGTGCTGAAGCCTTTTTGGGAGGTCAGTGAGCTATCAGGAGGCAGCCAGGGAGCATGGTCTTTGTTGGAGGCAGTTTCTTCTGTGTGAAACAGTGAAAAAGGCATTAAAAGTAGAAAAGCATTCACCTTGCTGTAGGAGGAGAGCCTTTTATATTCTCCCTTCAGCTGCTGGATGGTGGATTGCTGCAGCGCTGATCATTAGCCACCAGCCGTGTATGTTTCTTTGGCCCCGCCTTACAGCCACATGCTGTTGAGCTGTCCAAAACATTAGTGGTGCTGAAGTGGAGCTGTTCTTTCAGCACCCCGCCGGTGGGAGCATTTTTTCCCTTTTGTGTGCGGGCCACGGGCCTGCCGTCACAGACCTTATATAAGCCATAAACAGGCAGTGTGTGTGTGTGTGTGTGTGTGTGTGTGTGTGTGTGTGTGTGTGTGCGTGTTTGTGCATGTCTGGGAGACCTCTGTTCATGTGAAGGTGTCATGACCCAATTAGTAGTATTGCACAAAGGTATAGATAAAACCATTTGAAAAATAAAAATGTTGGTGGAAAAAAAAAAGTTGAGAGCGATTATGAACTGGTGTGATATAGCTGAGGTTAAAGAACTGTCCCAGCCAGAATTCACACACCACTGCTCACAGTGTGTCAGGGATCTGGGAGATCTGGACTCCATTTCCCATCAGCCACTGCACTGCACCACATGACCACATGCACCACAACTGCACCGGATTCACGTTATTGTATATATAGCCTTTGTCTGCAGTCTCTGTTTGTCTTTCGTCGTCTTAGACTCACGTCTTTCATGTCGTTTTGGTTTTTGTTTCATGCCTGATTATCTTGTCAAGTTGTCTGAGTGTTTGTCTAGTGGTCTTTTGGTTATATTAAATGTTTAAAAAAATCTGCGAATGCTTCTGCCTCAACCTTACCGTCTGACAGAACAAAAGACCGCGAATTAGAAGCAGCAGACTTTTTTTTTTTTTCTTCCCGATGGACGCCTGGTACGACAGCTATGCGGAGGAGTATATCAAGGTCATGGAGTGGGACAAAAGGTGGAGGGAAGAGCTGGCTGAGATCAACCGTGGACTCGGGATACCAACGTCGTACAGCGCACGCGCCATACAACACCCGGCGTTTATTGTAGAATATGCCAAGGTGCACGGGTTGGAGCATATACTCGAAGAGGAGACCGAGTCTCGCCCTCCCACCCCTCTTCTGGATGTCACTCTGCCTTTCCGTTCAGCCGAGGTCGTCACGCAGCCGTCCTGTTCAGCTGAGGTCGTCACGTAGCCGTCCTGTTCAGCTGAGGTTGTCGCACAGCCGTCCTGCTCGGCTGTGGACGCCGCTCAGCATCCCTGCTCGGCTGTGGACGTCGCTCTGCCTTCCTGCTCGGCTGTGGACATCGCTCGGCCTTCCTGCTCGGCTGTGGACGTCGCTCGGCCTTGCTGCTCGGCTGTGGACGTCGCTCGGCCTTCCTGCTCGGCTGTGGACGTCGCTCGGCCTTCCTGCTCGGCTGTGGACGTCGCTCGGCCTTCCTGCTCGGCTGTGGACGTCGCTCGGCCTTCCTGCTCGGCTGCGGTCATCTCTCTGCCATCCTGCCTCGCTGAGGACGTCACTCTGCCTCCATGCTCCGCGGAAGACGTCGCTCCTTTCCTTCGCTGCACTCGGGGTGTGCCTTGCGGAGAACCTCGCTCCCCCCGTGTGCCTCACGGAGAACCTCACTCCCCCCGTGTGCCTCACGGAGACCCTCGCTCCCCCCTGGAGCCTCGTGGAGACCCTCGCTCCCGCTTTGAGCCTCGTGGGGGACCTTGCGTTTCTTTTCTGCCCCAGGAAGGAGATCGTCCTGCTTCCATGCACCGCCAAGGACTTCCTTTTGCCTCCCTGTGCTCGCTTCAGTTCTGGGCCGTGGGGGGGTCGGAATGGGTTTGGGCGCCCGGGAGTAGCGCCTTTGGGGAGGGTTCTGTCAGGGATCTGGGAGATCTGGACTCCATTTCCCATCAGCCACTGCACTGCACCACATGACCACATGTACCACAACTGCACCTGATTCACGTTATTGTCAATGAGCACTCGTGTGTATATATAGCCTTTGTCTGCAGTCTCTGTTTGTCTTTCGTCGTCTTAGACTCACGTCTTTCATGTCGGTTTGGTTTTTGTTTCATGCCTGATTATCTTGTCAAGTTGTCTGAGTGTTTGTCTAGTTGTCTTTTGGTTATATTAAATGTTTAAAAAAATCTGCGAATGCTTCTGCCTCAACCTTACCGCCTGACACAGTGCTGATATTTCTACTGCTGGGGATATTCCAGTGTTAGCAAGGGTAGAGTGATTTATATTTAAAAAAAAAAAAAAAAAAAAAAAAAAACCTTCTGGTTCAGGCCACACCCACTCCTCTTTCCAAACTCTTTAAGTTAAACATTTACTCATGAATAATAAAAGAAAATTTAGCTTGGGGATAATTTAGATGTGTCACTGGAGTTACAGATTTCAATCATCCTGCAAACATTTTGTAACATAGAAAAATATTCAGTAGAATGATTTATGTTGTGATGTGATACATGCTGTGTGCTTTGAGATTATGCCATTTTGGAAAATGGTAAAATTAACTAATATAATAATAATTATAATAATAATAACAGCCATAGATGGGGCAGATTGTTAGATATATTAATCTCTTGCAATTCACAACAATTTGTATTATTAATTACTATAAAGAGATACATAAAAAATAAGGGTTGGGGTGGAGTTAGGGGCAGGGTAAGTGTTCATACTTTTTCTCACAACTTCATTTGGACAAAATCTAACACTGCATGAAAAGAACACTGCGTGAAATTCTGAAAAATATGACCATAGTAAACTACCGCTGAACCCAGATATATGTTGAAAATAATGAAACGGTAACATGGTAAAAACCTGAATCTTCAATGTACATGGAGGTACACAGTTGAAATTCTGCTGGCTGTAAGGTGTGATGGCTACGAGGTGTGAAGGCCTTTCATATGTGTGTGTGTGTATATATATATATATATAGTAATTTGACATCTACGGTCAGTAATATGCACAGATATGTCCGAAATTTAGTGGTGTATACAAGCGTATACTAGTCCAGATTCACGTCTTTTCAGGCAGTGTAACAAACTCCAGACACACTCCCACATTCCAAAGAATTCCCTCCATCATTGATCATCCAATCATTCATCCATCTTTTTTTGAGATCACTGAACTGAACATTCAAACTGAATATGTCACCAGACAGCTTTTGTGTGTGTGTGTGTGTGTGTGTGTGTGTTTTACATATATATCGTGGCAGTTCAGCAGTGCAACAATCAGTCACAGATCTGCATGCAGCAAAAGCTCAGCTGAACCAAAACCTTGTCTGCACAGCCTTGTGTGTGTGTGTGTAAACTAATAAAGCTGGCTGAGGGAAGAAAAATCTCAGAGACAGTGCGTTTTTTCCAATCTGCACTTTACTCCATTCACTACATCACTCACATACCGACACACTACCAATCAAAACCCCTCCCTTTCTGTCTGTCTGTCTGCCCATCTATAAAAACTTGAGAGTTTTTTAAAAACAAGAGTTCTTCTTGGAGTCATCTCTGAAAAGGCTATACACAGAACATCACTACAGGTTCCACACAGAACCTTATTATTTATTTTACGATTCTTTAAAAAAAATCATTTTGTACAGTTTCGTAAGCGAGAGAGAGAAAACACTATTGATACCCTTCAAGGGAAGGAAAGGAAGGAAGTTAGGAAGAAGAAAGTTCCACCCAGAATGTAATAAGGGGTTTGTTTGTCCCTCAGGTGACGAGTTATAGATTGTAAGTGAAACTGTAAAACTGAGAGTTCTCTTTCAAACAATCGCTCGATATCTCACTATGGGAAACGCATCAGGCGTGATAGACTATGGAAGCACCAATTACATCACGTCTGTCCGAAGGACGGACCAATCACAGCTTATGACAAGGAGCTCACCCCCTCCATATACTGTATATATACAGTTGTGACCCCCAAAATGCATTCTTGTTCTCTTCCCCATGAAGACTTTCTTTAAATCTAAGCTGCACTGCTTCAGTTCACAAACTTCCCGTCAAGGTTGACATTGCCAAACACTCTGCAGTTAAAATCTGTTGTGTACTCTCTGCTCGTTACTGAGCTTCTCGACTTCACTTTCATTAACAGTGACTACGTTTACATGGACAGCATTAATCTAATTATTGACCTTACTCTGAGAAAGATAATAATGTGATTAAGGTCGCTTTTAGAATACTCCTGTCATGTACCCGTTTTACATGTTATAGAACATAATTAAATTAACAGCCTGCGTCATTACGTCACCGCGCCACGCCGTCCAACGTTCCCTTCAAAATTTCACGTATCAACATACAGTTCATCTTCGTCATGGTACCATATACAGTTTTGGGTGTTTTTATTATTATTTTTTTTACGAATGCTTTAAGTGCAGTTAATTATTTTTCATGCTATACGTCCTAATAGACAACTGCTTGAAGCCATATAGACAACTGCTTGAAGTCGTGGGTGTGTTAAGAATCGCGTAGTTTATATAGTCTATATAGTAGCTGAGATACATGTATTTTTCCCCACTACACGCCTATAGTAGGAAAGTATGCGATTTGGGACGCAGCCGAACTCTCTTGTTCGCCGTAAAACGTAAAACTGCCGTGTGTGATTTGTATTGCATGCATGGGTGTCAAGCTTGCTCAGGCTGCGCTTGTGGATGTGGAAAGTTGCACACACTCGTGTAATGCAGGCCAGGGTTTTGGAAAGAATGCTCCAGGTGGCTGCATCTTCTGAAGCCCGATCCGTGTCTTTCTACTATCCTTTGGCTAATGGGGTCCAACCCTCTCTCCCATGGGATCTTTCATTGTGGGGGATATTATTGATTCAAGGTCCCCTGAGTTTATGCCGCTTTTGACCAGCAGCTGCCTGCAGAAGACGATGAGGTGGAAGGAGTTGAGGAGGAGGAGGAGGAGATGTTGGCTCGCCTACTCTGAGATGAGCTGGATGAGGAGGAGGATCACACTATCCTGTTTGCAACCCAAGCATCTAGACCCGTGCACAAAGTGGCAACTTAGCATAGATGGTGGTGGGTTGTGACCTAATAGAGGTTTGTAAGCGTGCAGCAGCTAAGCTTGGCACCACTTGGCCTGTAACTCCTGGATATCCAGGAGTTAAACGGGATATCTTCGATGGGAAAAGGCTCCCTTCTTGCCTTCCCCGGCGAAACAACTGCTTCCTGCTTTGCCGGCATATGTAGCAGAAATTAAATGAATGTGGTATACACCCTTTTCTGATTGCATGCCCATCAAGGGATACTCCTCACATGATGTGAGTTAGGTGGAAGGGCTTGGGCTCTCTAAACCTCCCACGATCGAACAGTCAGTGGCTCACCATGTGCATCCAAACAGGCAGATCTGCCAGTTGCTCCCTCTCTGGAATAATGGAATGCTTCACTGTTTCCATGTACTAGAAAATATCTAAATCATCAGCGTTGGCAAGGCGGGCACTTAATATCACTTCATTGTTGATGACCTCTCAAGCCTAGTTATTGGAGGAGCTGGGCACTCAGCTGGATGCTGGCAATCCAAACCTGGTGGTCTTGGAGGAGATCTGCAACATAACCGACTTCAATCTATGCACCTCGCATGGTGTGGTGCAAACCTGTGGCCATACAATGGCTAACGCCGTTGCAGATTGACCCTTCTTTCTGTAGCAAATGGGGATTCAACTCAGGTGTTGGAAGCAGAAACATGCTCCCTCTTACAGAAAAGAGCTATACAACGAGTTTGGTGGGGGAAACTCAGAAGGTCTATTACTCCTGTTATTTTCTAATTCCAAAGAAAGATGAGGGTTTGAACCCGACAATGGACCTAGGTGCTCTAAACAAGCACTTAAGGAAGTACAAATTCAAGATGTGCACAGTTGGGGCTCTCACTCATTCAATCCACTAGTGTGATTGGTTCGCTGCAGTCGATCTCAAGGATACTTACTGTCATATAAGCATCTATCCTGCAAACAGGAAAAATTTCAGGTTTTCCTTTCGGAGCAAAGTGTTCGAATTTGTTACTGTTCAATTCGGGCTCAGCCTAGCTCCACGTGTGTTCAGCAGTTGCAAAGAGCCAGAGATTTCACAGCTGTCGCACAAGGATCTCTGAATATCTGCTTATCTGGATGATTATCTGATATGTGCTCAATCACGTGAGCCCATGGGAAGTGACGCGGAGATGCTCACGTCTCATCTCATGAATCTTGGATCCAGAATCAACGATGCCAAAAGCCAGATGAATCAACTCTGTGGCATACCGCGCCATGCTCTTGGAGAGAAGAATAATGGCGTTTTATCACTCCCTAGCCCAGTTTTACAAGGGAAACCTGGTATTGTTCAGGAACTGTCCCCACCTTATGGGCATGATGGCTTCATCACTGTCTGTGGTCCTGTTGGGCTTGCTAAAAATTAAAAACTTCCATCAATGGGTGGCTGTGAGGCATCTGTGTCCACGTCAGCACCTCGCACACAGAGTGAGAATATCCGCAGAGTTTGTGATGGCTCTTCATCAGTGTCTTCCAGGCAGGTGTTCTGCTAGGGAGCGTGGCTCTGAGAAAAGTAGTGACATCGGATGCATCCCTGATGGGCTGGGGGCTGTTTTTCAGGGCAGATAGATAAACAGTTGCTGGAAATCCAGATTTATGTGTACTGGTCACATAAATCTTTTGAACTTGATGGCAGCCTTTCTAGCCCTGAAACATTTTCTCCTGTTCATGAAAGGGTTTCATGTTCTGGTCAGGACAGACAACATGAAACTGGTAACATATATCAATTGCCAAGGGGGAACGCGTTCAATGCAACTGCACAATCTAGCCCACAAGCTCATTGTTGGGGCACTGCGCACTTCAGCTTGCTGCAGCCCAAGAGTCCTGAGAATATACAGAGTATGGGCACTCCAACTGCAGGTGATAGATCAGAATTTGAAGATGTACGGCAGGACTGCCATGGATCTCTTCGCCTAGCAGGCAAATGCAAAGTGTGCACTGTATTTCTCTCTCAGGGACGAAAATGTGCTTTTGGGTGTGGATGCACTGGCACACCCTTGGCTGAATGTGTTGCTTTATGTATTCCCACCAGTGTCTAATTTTTCCCATCTCGCTGGGACCTGACCTGCTGTCACAAGCGGGGTGGAGGATGGGGGGGACAAAGGATATTTCACCCTCACCCGGAATGAGTCAAGCTTTGGGTCTGGCACATGAAGGGTTACATTTAAATATACTCAGGCTTCATAAGGAAGTTATAAACACTATACATGAATGAACAACGGGAGGGCAGCTAGTTTGCTTGTCACGTAGTATTCAAAGGAGTTTCAGTGGGATGGCATTCTCATATATGCCGTTTTATGAAGGGAGAAAAGTGATTGAGACCAGCATCAAAGCGGCTGGTCCCGTCATGGGAGTTGTCCATGGTTCTGAATGCTTTAAATCTGGAGAGTGTTCATATTAAGCTCCAATCTCTGAAAACAGTCTTACTACTTGCTTTAGTCTCAGCTAAGCGAGTGGATAAGTTACATCCCTTGTCGGTTCATGGAGCATGTCTGAATTTTAGTCTGGATGACAGCAAGGTTACACTGCTGCCTAACTGGGCTTTCGTTCCCATAGTCAGTGATTCAGTTTATAACTGCTCTGCTTTGGAGTTGCGTGCCCCCATCCTTTTTCTTCAGAGTAGGAGCAGAAATTGCACACTTTGTGTCCTGTAAGAGTGTTAAGCTATCATGTGAACAGGACACAATCATTCAGGAGGAATAATCAGTTAGTTGTTTCATGAACCATTCAATGTAAGGGTAAGCCCCTTTCCCATTGGATGGTCTAGACGATTGAATTAACCTACACATCTATCTGTATTCATTCCCCGGTGGCTTAAGGGTTCATTCTACAAGGGGTAGGGCTACCTCATGCTCATTGTTCAAGGGAATTTTGGTGGAAGATATGTGTGTGGCTGCATGCGGAGCGTCCCCTCATACATTTACCAAATTTTACCGTCTTGATGTCACTGGACCTACTATGGCTGATGCAGTTCTTAAAGTTGGCTTTTTGGAGAATGGAAAAAAAGGTTATCTTTCTTTCTTGCTGGATCTGTCCAGCAGCTTCAGCAAGCATGCGTCACAGGAGTTGGCTATATCATTCCCACAGTGAGATACCAAGCATTTGTTTGAAAGAAAACATTAGGTTACTTGCGTAACCCCAGTTCCCTTTCAAAGGGAACTTCGACGTTGCATTTAGCAGTATGGGAACGTCTTGTGCGCGTGACCGGTATCTGAAGCTTGTGTAAAATCATGCCTCTACTTATAGGCCTGCCATGATCAGGTAACGTGGCAATTAAGCACGTCGCATGATATATATATGGCACCTGTGAACCACGCTGCCAGCCTTATTATCTTCAGCGAGATTGCATGTCTGTTGTTTGTGTGACAAAACGCTTCATTTCTACTCGATATTTTCTCAAAATCTCTTAACTTTTCTATCCCTTTTTAAAGAAAATGAGAGGTAAGTAATGAGCGAGAAAGAGTTCAAGATGTGTGTAACGTGCTCCCGTTTCATCACGGGGGAAAAGTGCACACTTTCTGGGTGAAGTGTTAGTGGTGTAGTATGCGATGGCATCCTCGAGAGGCTGCGCATGGTAACGCTACATTAAGCAGCTCAACTCGCACTCTTCTTGGAAAAAAAAAACGGAAGCCGAGCGAGTTGGGTTTCAAAGCCTCGCGGATCTGGCCAGCCTCTGCCGAGGCAGCCAACCGTCTCAGGTTCGGGGGATCTCTTAAATCCGGAAGAGGAGCCGGAGACGAGCGCTGCTCTATCTCTTGCTCTGTCTTCCGGGTTCAGCTCTCAGGCTGGATTTTGGAGTTCGCGTTGAGACTCCTCCTACCGCTATGGAAAACCAATGGGGTTAGAAGGATGAAGAGTTAGAAGGATGTGTTTAAAACTAAGAGCAGCGTATGAAGAGCTGCTTGAAGTGATTACCTAGTGAAAGTAAATACTTCACACTGCAAAAACTCCCCTGTCTTCCAGAAGTTATGACAAAATCTCAAACTTCTGGGGGAAAACCATGCTTAAGCCATAGTCATAACCCCACGATGATGGATTATTCTGTCATTGTGGGAATTAATGGCATGGCTATTTAGCTATGCCCGAGGTGGAGGAGGCGCTTGCTAGCTACCTCTCTCCACCGACGGCAGGTAATTACAGGGGCCGGCTTGCATCCAAGGTGGAACCAAATTAAAAGAAGCATTGGTGGGCAAGCCTATGCAGTAGCAGTCTTGCTTGTGGGTCACTGCAGACAATTACAGGGTTGCAGGCCTACCAAGCAGACCTGCTAAGTGAGCTCGACTTATGGCAAAAAAAAGTTGTCTCAAGCTCATCCGGGTGTCCACGAGTGGAGCCTGGGCCAGCACTAGTATGGCGGATACCCAGAAGGCGAGTATGGCAGCCCGCCAACCCCCGCAGACAGCCAGGCGAACTGGGCGGCCACAGTCGCGGTCTGCTGTTAGGCCTGATCTGAGAATGGTCATAAAGGCCAAGCAGGCAAAGATGAGCGGTCCTGAGGGGCTGTGGAGGTATGTATCCGGAAACATGAGGTTGTTAGTGCGGGTAGCCCCCAGTGCTACTGTAGGGCCTCCCCTAGCCAAGGTGGTCCCCAAGTTTTTGTGTTCCCTGGTCAGCAAGCTGTCACAGGGCAACAAAAATCTGATGCTTCTCTCCAATAGAATGTAGAATAGCTAACGTCACTAGAAGACCATCGAGCAGCGAGCACGCTACGGCCAAATGTGTCTCCATGGGGGTTCGGTCTACCATAGAAAGGGTTACCGGGTCCAGTTATAGCTCGACTTTTCCCTTTTCAGAACCCCAAACTTTCCCCCCTTTTTGTTCTTATATGAGGCAAAATATTATTAGATCTGCATCATCCGAACGCGTACATGACAAGGGGGTATCAAACTATAATCGTCACAGATCCAGTTTGAGAACTGGTTTGTGGCGATAGATCTAATATTCACTACCAGGATCCGGCACTAAAACAACTACCTGGATGACTGGTTAATTCTAGCACGATCCAGGGAGCTGGCGGTTCAACATTGATATGTTGTTCTCGCCCATGTGAAGAACTGGGGGCTCAGGTTGAATCTCAGAAAAGTTGGCTTTCCCCGGTGCAGTGGACAACTTTTCAAGCGGTTATAGGATTCTACTACGATGAGGGCATTTCTATCCCCAACAGGCGTAGTATCAATCCTATCAACACTGAGCTAGATAAAGCTGTATCTTGGGAGCCTAGGGTGGAATCCAAACATGTGGCTGAGGTCACATCTGTATGCTGCCCCTCCATCACTGCTCCCACTAGCTCTAGCGAGAGTTCGCCAAGATAGCCTGCTAGTAGCACCTTTTTGGCAGCTCGAACATAGTTCTGAGAGATAATATCTCTGCGAGATGGCACTCCTTGGGCGATTCCCGTCCGCAGGGATTCACTGTGGTCCCAGTAACTTCACAATAGCTACAGTCCTGGAGCTCCTACAATAACATTTCTCAGCGGGGTGAGCTCCTTCTACAATCAGGGTTATGTGGCCGCCATTTCGGCCAGCCACGCCCTGTTGAGGGAGCCTCTGTGGGGCAACATCCTCTAACTTCGAGGTTCATGCGTGGTCTCAGATGGCTGAGGCCCATCTGCAGGCCGCGCATACCTTCCTGGGACCTTCTATGGCCCTGGAAGGTCTGTCGGCTGCCCCATTCTAGCCTCTAGAGCAGATCTACTGTCTCAAGCCGCAGGGTTGATTTATCATCCTTGGCAAGAACTAAGAAAGCTGTGGGCTGGCCCCTGAGGGGCACCAGCTTATAGATTCGGGTCTCACAACTGAGATTGTTGAAACTATGTTAAAAGCTAGAGCACCATCCACAAGGAAAGCGTATGCACTCAAGTGTCAGCTGTTTGTCGTGTGGCATGAGGAATGTCACCTAGACCCAGTGAACTGCGCAATTGCTACAGTCCTGGAGTTCTTACAGAATGTTTCTCAGCGGGCTTGGCTCCTTCTTCAATCAGGGTACTTGGCCGCCGTTTCGGCCAGCCATGACCCTGTTGATGGAGCCTCTGTGGGGCAACATCCTCTACCTTTGAGGTTCATGCGTGGTGTCAGACAGCTGCGACCCATCTGCAGGCCATGCATACTTTCCTGGGACCTTCTATGGTCCAGGAAGGTCTGTCGGCTGCCCCATTCGAGCCCCTGGAGTGGATCCCTTCCACAAGGAAATCATATGCACTCAGGTGTCAGCTTTTTGTCTTGTGGCATGAGGAACGTCACCTAGACCCAGTGAACTGCGCAATTGCTACAGTCCTGGAGTTCTTACAGAACGTTTCTCAGCGGGCTGGGCTCCTTCTACAATCAGGGTTACTGGGCCGCTGTTTCGGCCTGCCATGCCCCTGTTGATGGAGCCTCCATGGGGCAACATCCTCTAACTTTAAGGTTCATGCGTGGTGTCAGACGGCTGTGGCCCATCTGCAGGCCGCACATACCTTCCTGGGACCTCCTGTGGTCCTGGAAGGTCTGTCAGGTGCCTCATTTGAGCCCTTAGGGTGGACCTACCGTCTCAAAAGCCGCAGGGTTGATTTATCATCCTTGGCAAGAACTAAGGAAGCTGTGGGTCTGGCCCCTGAGGGGCACTAGCTCATAGATTCTGGTCGCACGACTGAGGTGGTATAGACCATGTTAAACGCTAGAGCACCATCTACAAGGAAATTGTATGCGCTCAAGTGGCGGCTTTTTGTCTGGTGGTGTGAGGAACGTCAGCTACACCCAGTGAACTGCGCAATCGCTACAGTCCTGGAGTTCTGACAAGAATGTTTCTCAGCGGGTTGGCTCCTTCTACTATCGGGGTTATGTGACCGCCGTTTCGGCCAGCCCTGCCCCTGTTGATGGAGCCTCTGTGGGGCAACGTCCTCTAACTTCGAGGTTCATGCGTGGTGTCAGACGGCTGCGGCCCATCTGCAGGCCATGCATACCTTCCTGGGACCTTGCTGTGGTCTTGGAAGGTCTGTCAGGGACCACATTTGAGCCCCTAGAGTCAGCCTCTGAGAAGCTTCTGACTCTGAAGGTAGCTCTTTTACAGGCCCTGACATCTCTCAAGCGAGTGGAAGGTCTACAAGCTCTCCCTGTTGCCACTCCTGCCTTGACTTTACCCCTAGATAAGCCAAGTCCTTCCTGTATCCTAGGCCGGATTATATTCCTAAAGTGCCTACATTGGCTGAACCCTGTGGTGTTGCAGGCTTTCTGTGCTCCTCTGTCCTCTGACCAGAACAAGAGAGGATGCACCCGCTGTGTCCAGTAAGCGCTCTTTGTACTTACGTCCACCGCTCCGGCCAGTGGCGTAAGTCGGAGCAGCCACTAGTCTGCTTTGGCAGCGACAGGAAAAGTGATGCTGTGTCAAAGCAGTGCATCTCTACTGGGATTGTTGAAGGCTTTGTCCAAAGGGGTATCCTTGCAGGATGTGTGTGCAGCTGCAGGGTGGTCTATGCCTCACACGGTCATTTGTTATTACAGCCTGGATATTCATTCCTCCCCAGGCTCGAGTGTCCTGCAGTGACCCTCGGGTTTGGGTATTTTTGAACAGGCCGTAACCTCGGTATGACAGGGTGGGTATTCCCGTTCCCATACTGCTAAATGCAACGTCGAAGTTCCCTTTGAAAGGGAACGTCGGGGTTATGCATGTAACCCTGTCCCCTGAGGCGGCGTGGTTCACAGGTGTCATATATATATATCGTGCAACGTGCTTAATTGCCACGTCACCTGATTATGGCAGGCCTATAAGTAGAGGCATGATTTTACACAAGATTCAGATACCGGTCACGCGCACAAGGCGTTCCCATACATGCGTAACCCAGACGTTCTCTGAGAACAGAGTGAGGTATCTCATTAAGCTTCTCTACTCACATAACACGGGGGAAGATCATGCTTAGAATGCCATTTTGGGGATTGAGCTGTGA